>CM034540.1:21421965-21552600 GCA_020002185.1 Paraescarpia echinospica
ACCAACACTAAAAATGTCTAAGTCCTACCAACACTAAAAATTTCTAAGTCCTACCAACACTAAAAATGTCTAAGTCCTACCAACACTAAAAATTTCTAAGTCCTACCAACACTAAACATGTCTAAGTCCTACCAACACTAAACATTTCTAAGTCCTACCAACACTAAAAATTTATAAGTCCTACCAACACTAAAATCATTCACTCACTCACTCACTCACTCACTCACTCACTCACTCACTCACTCACTCACTCACCCTTCGTATATGTTCACTCACTCACTCATTCACTCACTCACCCTTCGTATCTGTTCACTCACTCACTCACTCACTCACTCACTCACCCTTCGTATCTGTTCACTCACTCACTCACTCACTCACTCACTCACTCACTCACCCTTCGTATCTGTTCACTCACTCACTCACTCACCCTTCGTATCTGTTCACTCACTCACTCACTCACCCTTTGTGTCTGTTCACGCAGTCACTCACTCACGCACTCATTACACTATTCTTTGACCAACACGCTGCACAAACATCACACGAGAGTACCGACGAGACAAGAGACGAGACTATGACCGAGATATATCACGAGACTACGGATGTCACATCACACGAGACTACGGATGACACATCACACGAGAGTACCGACGAGACAATGTCCGATATATATCACGAGACTACGGATGATACATCACACGAGACTACGAGTGGTGTGTCTAATGTTCACGAGACTTCGGATGACACATCACACGAGAGTACCGACGAGACAAGAGACGAGACTATGGCCGATATATGTTACGAGACTACGGATGACACATCACACGAGACTACGGATGACACATCACACGAGAGTACCGACGAGACAAGAGACGAGACTATGTCCGAGATATGTCACGAGACTATGACCGAGATATGTCACGAGACTATGGCCGAGATATGTCACGAGACTATGATCGAGACTACGGATGTCACATCACACGAGAGTACGGACGAGACAAGAGATATGCCACGAGACATTCAAAGAGGTGACCATCATGGTTTCCGACGCCACTCAACGGACACCAATGTAATTAGTCAGAGTATAGCCATCTATCGAACATGATAGTTCTCTATTCGTTGACACACATATTCGTTGAGAATAGCGGAAGCGTAGAGGCCGCCATGTCAGGTCGCCATGACATTCAAATAACTTCCGGTACTACGTTACTTCCGGCGTAGCGTCCCTAGTGGAGGCCGCCATGACAGTCAAGTGACTTCCGGTACCACGTCACTTCCGGCGTAGAGACCCCTAGTGGATAATCGGAGTACCACGTCACACACGATCATAGCAAGCGAATTTGAAAACTGCTACGATCGAAAACGACTATGTCAATAACATGTAAGGACAACCACCTGACAGGACTTCATTCAATGAGGTGCCAAACATC
This sequence comes from Paraescarpia echinospica, assembly GCA_020002185.1. Taxonomy (NCBI): domain Eukaryota; kingdom Metazoa; phylum Annelida; class Polychaeta; order Sabellida; family Siboglinidae; genus Paraescarpia; species Paraescarpia echinospica. The sequence continues at coordinate 21,423,393 of CM034540.1, forward strand.
ACATACCTTCATGTCAAGAGACGATCAACTGTTCGGATTCACGTCCAACGAAGCGACCATAGGACTCGTATGAGGTATCGCTTCTTTTAATGGAAAACATATGTATATGAAGCAGCCGTCTTTTCAACGTAACAATTCCATATTTTCAAATAGTGCGAGCGACCAGATACGATACGACCTTCTCGAGAGTCGAACAAGGAAAGACCAGAATCGTCGGAAGCACGGTATATACACTAGTTTTCGTCGTGATCTCATTTGCATAATCAATCAGACCGAACGTACATCACGTGACTTCCCTTAACACAAAAACTGTGCACGTTCATGAGACAGGCGACATCTGATGGCCCCAACGGATAGCAATGTAACTACTCAGAATAACGCCAACTACCGGCCATGATAGATCTCCATTCGTTGACACACTTCCGGGAATACCGGAAGCGTAGAGGCCGCCATGACAGTCAAGTAACTTCCGGTGCGACGTCACTTCCGACGTGTCGTCCCTAGTAGAGGCTGCCATGACAGTCAAGTGACTTCCGGTACGACGTCACTTCCGGTGTAGCGCCCCCTAGCGGATAATCGAAGTACTACGTCAAATGATGGCGCCATCTAGCGGTTAAAAATATCTAATTAGGTTAGCTAGAGAAAAAAAGTTGGGGTTAACCTCGCGAAAATTTAAACAACAATCACTAAGGTGGTTGTTGTATAAATTTTCTGAAAATTTTCTGTTTTTGTCCCAGAGGGACAAAAACATTAAATTTTGGCGAGGTTAACCCCAACTTTTTTTCTCTAGCTAACCTAATTAGATATTTTTAACCGCTAGATGGCGCCATCATTTGACGTAGTACTTCGATTATCCGCTAGGGGGCGCTACACCGGAAGTGACGTGGTACCGGAAGTCACTTGACTGTCATGGCGGCCTCCACTAGGGACGCTACGCCGGAAGTAACGTAGTACCGGAAGTTATTTGAATGTCATGGCGACCTGACATGGCGGCCTCTACGCTTCCGCTATTCTCAACGAATATGTGTGTCAACGAATAGAGAACTATCATGTTCGATAGATGGCTATACTCTGACTAATTACATTGGTGTCCGTTGAGTGGCGTCGGAAACCATGATGGTCACCTCTTTGAATGTCTCGTGGCATATCTCTTGTCTCGTCCGTACTCTCGTGTGATGTGACATCCGTAGTCTCGATCATAGTCTCGTGACATATCTCGGCCATAGTCTCGTGACATATCTCGGTCATAGTCTCGTGACATATCTCGGACATAGTCTCGTCTCTTGTCTCGTCGGTACTCTCGTGTGATGTGTCATCTGTAGTCTCGTGTGATGTGTCATCCGTAGTCTCGTAACATATATCGGCCATAGTCTCGTCTCTTGTCTCGTCGGTACTCTCGTGTGATGTGTCATCCGAAGTCTCGTGAACATTAGACACACCACTCGTAGTCTCGTGTGATGTATCATCCGTAGTCTCGTGATATATCTCGGACATTGTCTCGTCGGTACTCTCGTGTGATGTGTCATCCGTAGTCTCGTGTGATGTGACATCCGTAGTCTCGTGATATATCTCGATCATAGTCTCGTCTCTTGTCTCGTCGGTACTCTCGTGTGATGTTTGTGTAGCGTGTTGGTCAAAGCATAGTGTAATGAGTGCGTGAGTGAGTGACTGCGTGAACAGACACAAAGGGTGAGTGAGTGAGTGAGTGAGTGAGTGAGTGAGTGAGTGAGTGAGTGAGTGAACATATACGAAGGGTGAGTGAGTGAGTGAGTGAACAGATACGAAGGGTGAGTGAGTGAGTGAGTGAGTGAGTGAGTGAGTGAGTGAACAGATACGAAGGGTGAGTGAGTGAGTGAGTGAGTGAGTGAGTGAGTGAGTGAGTGAGTGAACAGATACGAAGGGTGAGTGAGTGAATGAGTGAGTGAGTGAACATATACGAAGGGTGAGTGAGTGAGTGAGTGAGTGAGTGAATGATTTTAGTGTTGGTAGGACTTATAAATTTTTAGTGTTGGTAGGACTTAGAAATGTTTAGTGTTGGTAGGACTTAGACATGTTTAGTGTTGGTAGGACTTAGACATTTTTAGTGTTGGTAGGACTTAGACATTTTTAGTGTTGGTAGGACTTAGAAATTTTTAGTGTTGGTAGGACTTAGACATTTTTAGTGTTGGTAGGACTTAGAAATGTTTAGTGTTGGTAGGACTTAGACATTTTTAGTGTTGGTAGGACTTAGAAATTTTTAGTGTTGGTGGGACTTAGAAATGTTTAGTGTTGGTAGGACTTAGAAATTTTTAGTGTTGGTAGGACTTAGACATTTTTAGTGTTGGTAGGACTTAGACATTTTTAGTGTTGGTAGGACTTAGAAATTTTTAGTGTTGGTCGGACTTAGACATTTTTAGTGTTGGTAGGACTTAGAAATTTTTAGTGTTGGTAGGACTTAGAAATTTTTTGTGTTGGTGGGACTTAGACATTTTTAGTGTTGGTAGGACTTAGACATTTTTAGTGTAGGTAGGACTTAGACATTTTTAGTGTTGGTAGGACTTAGAAATGTTTAGTGTTGGTAGGACTTAGAAATTTTTAGTGTTGTGGGACTTAGAAATTTGTAGTGCTGGTAGGACTTAGAAATGTTTAGTGTTGGTAGGACTTAGACATTTTTAGTGTTGGTAGGACTTAGAAATTTTTAGTGTTGGTAGGACTTAGAAATGTTTAGTGTTGGTAGGACTTAGAAATTTTTAGTGTTGGTAGGACTTAGACATTTTTAGTGTTGGTGGGACTTAGAAATGTTTAGTGTTGGTAGGACTTAGACATTTTTAGTGTTGGTAGGACTTAGATATTTTTAGTGTTGGTAGGACTTATAAATTTTTAGTGTTGGTAGGACTTAGACATTTTTAGTGTTGGTGGGACTTAGAAATGTTTAGTGTTGGTAGGACTTAGACATTTTTAGTGTTGGTAGGACTTATAAATTTTTAGTGTTGGTGGGACTTAGAAATTTTTAGTGTTGGTAGGACTTAGACATTTTTAGTGTTGGTAGGACTTAGAAATTTTTAGTGTTGGTGGGACTTAGAAATGTTTAGTGTTGGTAGGACTTAGACATTTTTAGTGTTGGTAGGTCTTAGACATTTTTAGTGTTGGTAGGACTTAGACATTTTTAGTGTTGGTAGGACTTAGAAATTTTTAGTGTTGATGGGACTTAGAAATTTTTAGTGTTGGTCGGACTTAGACATTTTTAGTGTTGGTAGGACTTAGAAATTTTTAGTGTTGGTGGGACTTAGACATTTTTAGTGTTGGTAGGACTTAGACATTTTTAGTGTTGGTAGGACTTAGACATTTTTAGTGTTGATGGAACTTAGACATTTTTAATGTTGGTAGGACTAAGAAATTTTTAGTGTTGGTAGGACTTAGAAATGTTTAGTGTTGGTAGGACTTAGAAATTTTTAGTGTTGGTGGGACTTAGAAATTTTTAGTGTTGGTCGGACTTAGAAATTTTTAGTGTTGGTAGGACTTAGACATTTTTTGTGTTGGTAGGACTTAGAAATGTTTAGTGTTGGTAGGACTTAGACATTTTTAGTGTTGATGGGACTTAGATATTTTTAGTGTTGATAGGACTTAGAAATGTTTAGTGTTGGTGGGACTTAGAAATTTTTAGTGTTGGTAGGACTTAGACATTTTTAGTGTTGGTGGGACTTAGAAATTTTTAATGTTGGTCGGACTTAGAAATTTTTAGTGTTGGTAGGACTTATAAATTTTTAGTGTTGGTAGGACTTAGACATTTTTAGTGTTGGTAGGACTTAGAAATGTTTAGTGTTGGTAGGACTTAGAAATTTTTAGTGTTGGTAGGACTTAGAAATTTTTAGTGTTGGTGGGACTTAGACATTTTTAGTGTTGGTAGGACTTAGACATTTTTAGTGTTGGTAGGACTTAGAAATTTTTAGTGTTGGTAGGCCTTAGACATTTTTAGTGGTGGTAGGACTTAGAAATTTTTAGTGTTGGTAGGACTTAGACATTTTTAGTGTTGGTAGGACTTATAAATTTTTAGTGTTGGTAGGACTTAGACATTTTTAGTGTTGTGGGACTTAGAAATTTGTAGTGCTGGTAGGACTTAGAAATGTTTAGTGTTCGTAGGACTTAGACATTTTTAGTGTTGGTAGGACTTAGAAATTTTTTTTGTGTTGGTAGGACTTAGACATTTTTAGTGTTGGTGGGACTTAGATATTTTTAGTGTTGATGAGACTTAGAAATGTTTAGTGTTGTGGGACTTAGATATTTTTTGTGTTGGTAGGACTTAGAAATTTTTAGTGTTGGTAGGACTTAGACATTTTTTTGTGTTGGTAGGACTTAGACATTTTTAGTGTTGGTGGGACTTAGATATTTTTAGTGTTGATGAGACTTAGACATTTTTAGTGTTGGTAGGACTTAGACATTTTTAGTGTTGGTAGGACTTAGAAATTTTTAGTGTTGGTAAGACTTAGAAATTTTTAATGTTGGTCGGACTTAGAAATTTGTAGTGCTGGTAGGACTTAGATATTTTTAGTGTTGGTAGGACTTAGATATTTTTTGTGTTGGTAGGACTTAGACATTTTTTTGTGTTGGTAGGACTTAGACATTTTTAGTGTTGGTGGGACTTAGATATTTTTAGTGTTGATGAGACTTAGAAATTTTTAGTGTTGTGGGACTTAGATATTTTTTGTGTTGGTAGGACTTAGACATTTTTAGTGTTGGTAGGACTTAGACATTTTTTTGTGTTGGTAGGACTTAGACATTTTTAGTGTTGGTGGGACTTAGATATTTTTAGTGTTGATGAGACTTAGACATTTTTAGTGTTGGTAGGACTTAGACATTTTTAGTGTTGGTAGGACTTAGAAATTTTTAGTGTTGGTAAGACTTAGAAATTTTTAATGTTGGTCGGACTTAGAAATTTGTAGTGCTGGTAGGACTTAGATATTTTTAGTGTTGGTAGGACTTAGACATTTTTAGTGCTGGTAGGACTTAGAAATTTTTAGTGTTGATCGGACTTAGACCAACGAGTGACAACTGATGGTACGACTTAGAAATGTTTAGTGTTGGTGGGACTTAGAAATTTTTAGAGTTAGTAGGACTTAGAAATGTTTAATGTTCGAAAAGTCACGTGGGCGTGCCTAAAGATTATGGAACAGAACATAAAGGTCACGTGGGCGTGCCGAAAGATCACGGATTGTAGAAAATTCAAAAGCACGGACTGCTGAGTAGAATGTACACAAGCGCGGACTGCTGAGTAGTTATTTAGTTCACCACTTATCTAACAGGGGTGCTATCAGTTGATGATTATATATCCACCAGGTGTTTATGGACGAGAAAAAACAAGAGACACGAATATTTGCAGTACTCATATGTGGTTCGCTCACTTGTCCACTAGGGGATGATGTTTGTAGTTCGTGATGTACCCGTCAGGGGGCTCTATTGCACACAAGCGTGCAAGAGACACGAATATTTGCAGTACTAGAACATTTAGTTTACAACTTGTAAGACACCAGATGACACCACTTGTATAATTAGTACATAAAAAATCCGATAGGGGGCGCTGTTTTAGTTAACCAACTATCCGTCAGGGGGAGCTATTTTAATTCACCAACTATCCGTCAGGGGGCACTGTTCTAGTTTTGGCGGGAAATTATTTTTGGGCGGGAAATTATTTTGTTCGCCCACTATCCGACAGGTGGCGCTATTTTAGTTCCGAAAAATTCCGCTAGGTGGCGCTATTTTTGTTTTGGTGGTAAATAATTAGTTCGCCAACTATCCGCCAGGGGGCGCGATTATATTTTTTGCGGGAAATATTTTAGTTCCGAAAAACTCCGCTAGGTGGCGCTTTTACTCGCAGAGGCTGCTGGGATACCCTCATTTGCATAATTAGCCACACCCATAATGCCCAGCTCGCTCGTGATTGGTCAATCGCAGACCGCGCAAAGGCTGCTGGGATACCCTCATTTGCATAATCCTTAACTTTGTCGCGGCGCGGTGCAAGTGGAAAAACCCTATCTCTTAACATGGCACTTCCACCGCGCCGCGCCAACCTGCCCGGTACTTAACCTCTATTACTACTAACGACATAGGTCCATATTTCGTTGATTTGTATGCATATGTCTATGCATCAATGAAGTAATATTCAGCGAATGTGTTATGTTTTATCGCCCAATATGAGTGCGCCTGCGCTCAGACCATGCCCTTTCTTACTGCTAGCATCTCGCGTCGTGTGTTCGACAATTGTGTAGTTTCCTATATTTTCGTTGGCTAAATCACTTTTTTATTTCGAAAGCATGATCGAACAAATTATCTGTAAACATGTACAAGGACTATCATGTATTGTAAAGCTGCATGTTTTGTTTTCGCCCAGAAATGTCTATTTATTCAATATACTGAACAAAATCGAAACTCTCCATTAATATGATATGCCCGACTCTAAAGCCGATGACACCTAGACGCGTCAACGCATCCGTTTATTGCATGCATTGTATGCGTGCGTTAAACGGATGCGTTAAGGCATGGCACGTTGAGGTTTATACGGTGCGTAATAGATGCTTGATTCCACTGATAACGGACGACAACAAAGTCGTTTTCATGGATTCGTCGAATGAGGACGACGTTATACTTCTTCTTGGCTGCAATATCCCACGAAAACGAAAATTTGGGGTTAGGAAACTGTTAGACTTCCTGCTTGGTTACAGTTAGTTGGTTACATAATGAACAACTTATTTATTACTTACATTATTCATTGTACATGTATCTTATTTATAGGTCAAATAAATTGATTCTGAGTTCTGAGTTCTAGCATTTGTTAAGGGGTCAGGACACTGTTGGACTTCCTGCTTGGTTACAGACGAAAAAGAGTGCAGTATATTTTTTAGAAATGACTTTTTACAATATTCACTTGCTCTGACATAAGTGCATTTGAGTAGTCAAATTTCTCGATGTGATTGTAGAAGCTGTTGACAGTAAAATGGTGTCTTTTTAGCTGATTTTACTAAGCGGAAGGGTATCTGGCAGCAATTTTGCTAGTTGACACTTTAGCCGGATTACTGCCTGCATCCATTTGTAAATATTGACGGGTGTCATACATACAGGCATTTTGCAAGAGCTAGAGATACTAGATTTTGACTAATGTCAATGAGATGATATTAACAGCAGGTGAGAAGTTTAAGAAACTTTATAGGTCACGTTTTCTTATAATCACACAAAACATTAACATGGTCGCCAATGGGACAACTGGCAGTGTGCTGACACCAATTAGAGAGCTTGACAACGGAAGCACGATATAGTCATTGCACAATCACGGAGGACGCATTTTACTTCAACTATCTTGAAACAATTACTGAAAATACGTGTATGGCAAAACTGCAGTTGAATGGAACAAACCGTTTTCTGATATTACAGACTTCTCACCAGTCTGCAAGTCCAAATCACAGCGACTTGCCACATAACAAATATTGGCGGTCTTAAGCGCGTGTGCGCATGACGTAGGTACGTCGCGTGTACACTTGCACGGCACAAGCGCGTGCACGTAAACAAGAACGTTACGTTTTAAAAGACTTTTAACGGACATTCGACTGCCGTCCTTCTAACTGATAAATAGTTATTAAAACCTGTTCAATAAAATTGTCATATTCACGAGTGGTGTTGCGCTACGGTGACCCTGACGTGATCGCAACCCACACACGACATCAATATGGCAGAAGCGAACAGCAACGTGGCAGCCGTTTCGTTGAAACTTCCAGTCTTTTGGAAAACCAGCCCGAATGTATGGTTTGCGCAGGCTGAAGCACAGTTTGGTATACGCAACATAACCATCGACCAAACGAAATATAACTACGTTGTCGCAGCTCTCGATGAAATCGCTGCCAATCGAATGGCGCACGTCATCCTACACCCGCCAACAGAAGGGACGTATGAACATTTAAAAACCGCGTTACTGGCCTGCTACGATTTCACGGAAGAAGAAGCAGCGTCTAAGTTGGAAGACCTAGACGGTTTAGGTGATCGCCGACCATCCGACATGTTAGCACACATGCTAATGTTGAACGGCAATAACCAAGTGGGTACGATTTTTCGAGAACGCTTCCTTAGACAACTTCCTGATGACGTCCGTGTCACGTTGGCTGCGCTTCAATTGAAGGACGTTGATGCAATCGCCGCAGCAGCAGACGCTGTGATGGTTGTCAGAGGACAATCACATTTGTGTGCTGTTGATAATCTATCCACTATGACATTGAGTGCTAAGACAAAACGACGACAGCAAACCACCGCCCGAGACGACATCTGCTGGTACCACGCCAAGTTTGGATCACGTGCCAAGAAATGCAGAGCTCCCTGTTCATTTTCGGGAAACGAACAAACCAGTCACTAAACGCGGCAAGTGCAACTGGTTTACCGAGCCGCGTCCTATACGTTTGGGACCGTTACGTTGGCCATCGCTTCCTTGTCGATTCGGGAGCAGAAGTCAGCGTTCTTCCCGCCACGTCACGTGATCGACGGGAACGACAACGAAATGAATATCTCGTTGCTGCAAACGGCACGAACATTACGACTTACGGCACGAAAACTATTCCACTGAACCTCGGTTTTCGGAAAATGCGTTGGACTTTTACACTCGCCGATGTCGCACAGCCTATACTTGGTGCTGACTTCTTTCGAAACCAACGCATCGCCATCGACATCCACGGGCGACGCCTATTCGACATTGACACGTATGTCAGTGTACCTGTACGTCACACGAAGGCTACAACGCTCGGACTTCACTCTCTAGCTTCTTCCAATAATCAGTATGTGCAACTGATGGCTGAATTTCCAACCTTGTCTACTCCAAATTTCTCCGCAGCAGAAGTCAAGCACGGAGTGGAACATTTCATCATGACGAAAGGCCCACCCGTGCACTCGCGAGCTCGACGACTGTCTCCGGAGAAACTCACAATCGCCCGACGTGAATTTGAAAACATGGAGAAGCTAGGCATCGTGCGACGATCATCCAGTACATGGGCATCACCACTTCATATGGTGCCTAAGAAATCTGGCGACTGGCGACCGTGTGGTGACTATAGGCGCCTGAATGACGTTACCATTCCGGACCGTTACCCTATACCACACATACAAGACTTTGCTGCACAGCTAGATGGCAAAATTATCTTCTCAAAGATCGACCTTGTAAAAGGGTACCACCAGATACCTGTAGCTCCTGACGACATACATAAAACGGCAATCATCACTCCTTTCGGACTTTTCGAATTTGTTCGAATGCCGTTCGGATTGCGAAATTCAGCTCAATCCTTTCAACGTCTTATGGACAATGTACTCCAAGGCATCGACTTTGTGTTTGTCTACCTCGATGACATTTTGGTCGCCAGTTCATCTGCGACTGAACATCAACAACACCTTCGCCAGTTGTTCGAGAGATTGATTGCTCATGGACTCGTGGTAAACACCACCAAGTGCACTTTTGGCATCGATGCGGTCGATTTCCTGGGCCATCATGTCACAGCTCACGGTATTAAACCGCTGGCTGATCGCGTCGAGTCCATCACTCACCTAACAAGGCCTGTGGACAAGAAGAAATTACAGGAGTACGCAGGCATGCTAAATTTCTACCACCGTTTCGTACCACATGTCGCCAACTTGCTACGACCTCTCCACAACGCACTGAAAGGTAAAACCAAAGTATTGGTTTGGACTAAGGAGATGAACGATGCTTTCGAAGCTTCTAAGAGTGCGTTAGCTACAGCATCACTCCTGGTTCACCCGAAACACACAGCTATAACTAGCATTACTGTCGACGCGTCATCCACAGCTGTCGGAGGAGCGCTAGAACAGTACATTAACGGACAATGGCAACCACTTGCCTTCTTCTCGAGAAACCTCAAGCCAGCTGAGACAAGATACAGTGCGTTTGATCGAGAGTTACTCGCCATGTATCTAGCTGTACGCCATTTCAGTTATTTCTTGGAAGGTCGATTGTTTCACATATATACCGACCATAAGCCAATTACCTTCGCGTTTCACAATAATGCGGATCGATCTCCGAGACAGACACGACATATGTCTTTTATTGCAGAGTTCACTACGGATGTTCGATACATACCCGGAAAGACTAATGTTGCAGCTGATATGCTGTCGAGAGTACACATAGAAGACGAGTTATCATCACCCTCATCACCCTCGACAGTCAACACAGTGACATTTAACGACTCTATCGACTACACCGACATGGCGCGTGCACAATTACATGATCGCGATGTACAAACATACAAAGATAACATAGCAACTACGGCACTTGTTCTACGCGATGTGGAACTAGAGAATGGCGACACCATTCTTTGTGACGTATCCACCTCTATTCCACGACCCATTGTGCCACTGAATTGGCGGCGGCGCGTTTTTGACGCAATTCATGGTACATCACATCCATCTGGACGTACGACGAAACGTCTTATGAACTCGCGTTATGTCTGGCATGGCATCAACAAGGACATCACTGCCTGGACTAAGACGTGTCTGGCATGTCAACGGGCAAAGATTCATCGCCACGTTTCTGCGCCGTTACAACAGTTCCCCACACCAGATCATCGTTTTGATAGCATACACGTGGACATTGTAGGCCCACTGCCATCATCGCAAGGAACATCTTACTTGTTCACAATCGTTGATCGTTTCACACGATGGCCGGAAGCCATACCTATGGCAGATGCTACTGCCGTATCCTGTGCGCGAGCTTTATTAGAGAATTGGGTGCCACGTTTCGGCGTGCCCACTGACATAGTATCCGACCGGGGTCGACAGTTTATTTCCGGACTATGGATGGAACTCGGGAAACTACTGGGCATGCAACTTCATCACACGACAGCCTACCATGCACAATCGAACGGCTTAGTTGAGCGATTCCACAGACAGCTAAAAGCGTCACTCAAAGCTCGTCTACACGGTCCGGATTGGCGAGACGAACTGCCCATAGTTCTACTGGGCATACGATGTTCCATCAAAGAAGATTTGGGGTGTACTTCCGCCGAACTTGTCTATGGAACAACACTCCGTCTGCCGGGCGAGTTTTTCGAAACTACTAAAGCATCGACAGAAGTAACCACAGATGCATTAGCCCTACTCACACGATTGCGTAAGACCATGCGTAGCCTGCGAGCGAAATCGATGACTCATCACGGCCGACAACACGTTTCTCGAATACCAACCGCACTCCTGACATGTACGTTCGTCTTCGTACGCAAAGACGATCATCGCACACCTCTGGAGTGCCCATATGAAGGACCGTTCAGAGTGTTAGAGCGTAATGACAAGTACTATACGTTGGACATTCGTGGTCGAAGAGACACGGTGTCCATCGATCGTCTGAAACCAGCATTTGTGGACGACGACTTCGACATCGCAACCGGTCCGACTACTGCAGTCAGATGTCAACTTGAACAAAAAAAACCTGCATCAGTATCAGTGCGTACACGTTCAGGTCGACAAATTCGATCACCGGACAGACTGTAAATAATAAAATAAGCATCCTCTCATTTGGGGGAGGTCATGTGGCGACTTGCCACATAACAAATATTGGCGGTCTTAAGCGCGTGTGCGCATGACGTAGGTACGTCGCGTGTACACGTGCACGGCACAAGCGCGTGCACGTAAACAAGAACGTTACGTTTTAAAAGACTTCTAACGGACATTCGACTGCCGTCCTTCTAACTGATAAGTAGTTATTAAAACCTGTTCAATAAAGTTGTCATATTCACGAGTGGTGTTGCGCTACAATGGCAAAACTGCAGTTGAATGGAACAAACCGTTTTTTGATATTACAGACTTCTCACCAGTCTACAAGTCCAAATCACAGCGACGGAACACATGTTTTATAAGGTGGTTGGGGTGCGTATGCCAGTAGTTTAGCCTTAATTTGAAAATACGTATGAACATGAACCAATAACATTGCAGCAGGGTGATTCATCAATCGTTTTTTTTTTACTTCAGCTGACTAAACACACGTGAAGATGTTGTAATTGAACCTAATGAAGTCTGAGGACAGTGATTAGCAGGAGTCAGCCATAGCCGCAGCCTGTTATCACATCTGTCTACGGACTGGACCTTTTGGCCAATCAAGCAAGTGACATTGTTTTCTGAATGTCTGCTAATTAGGCTGTGTAATATTATGTAATTGAACTGCTCGAGACGTCTGGCCTTTGAGGAATTCACACCCTAAGGTGACTTTTTGTTAATGTTTACCTTTTTAAATAGGACACAAGGTCAACAAATAAATACAAATTTGAATGTAACGTAACAACTGGCTGTATTGAATTTTCTTATAAAACTATTTGGACTTTCTGGAAAACTGTATCAGGGGTTCATAGTGCCACCTGAGAACATTGTGCTGGATTACAAATTGTCCAACAGCGAAGTGCTGATTTTTCTGGTGCCTTGCCAAGTTTGGTGGCACCTTTGAAATGTGCATAAAACACAAACACCTGGAGGATAAAAAAAAAAAATTACAGAGTGCTTGTAACATTGGTGCCTATAAAGTGTGTTGTTTTCAACACTTTTCTCCAAAATCACCATGCCTATTTGGGGTCAGGACACTGTTGGACTTCCTGCTTGGTTACAGACGAAAAAGAGTGCAGTATATTTTTTAGAAATGACTTTTTACAATATTCACTTGCTCTGACATAAGTGCATTTGAGTAGTCAGATTTCTAGATGTGATTGTAGAAGCTGTTGACAGTAAAATTGTGTCTTTTTAGCTGATTTTACTAAGCGGAAGGGTATCTGGCAGCAATTTGATTAGTTGACACTTTAGCCGGATTACTGCCTTCATCCATTTGTAAATATTGACGGGTGTCATACATACAGGCATTTTGCAAGAGCTAGAGATATTAGATTTTGACTAAACTCGACCAGCATGTCAATGAGATGATATTAACAGCAGGTGAGAAATTTAAGAAACTTTATAGGTCACGTTTTCTTATAATCACACAAAACATTAACATGGTCGCCAATGGGAAAACTGGCAAGGTGCTTTCATAATTAGACTGGGCAGCGCGGCCTGTTGGGATATAATACGGCCCCCCGTCACGTATGCAAAATTAAAATTTTGAATGTCCCAAAATCTTGAGTAAAATTATGTTAACATATATCACATAACCATTTAGAAAGTTCAGCAACATGAGACAGGTGTAATTAATTCAATGTTTTTAAAAATATGTTATGCACTTTGATCTAATATTTTGCCAATAGTCAAACTGGTGCAACTCATTTTATAATGGTGCAAGTCACGAACGTAACTGGTGACATTGTTATGTTATCATTTAGCTTACATGACAAACAATACCACATGGGGAAAGTAGGTAGCGTTTTGCATACATCGTGTTAAGACATACATTTTGCATGTTCGGTAAGATGGCCCCCTACCGGCTTCCTACATTTATATATATATGGTCAAAATGCTTTACGACACGTGCTGTATAATGTATAAAACATTAAGTTTTCATGGTAACGTTCCATAATAAAATATGATAGCAAGCATGACATAATTATGACGAAATCCAATACTTGTGATGGAATATTAAGAAACATAATAGGTCACAGACATAAGTTGCAAAATTTATAGTAGCTATGTTAATTATATTTTAAATGTTGCAGCTAGTTTACCTTAATATATAACTTTTTGTATAAATGCATTATATCTTAAAAGAATGTTTTGTTCGTAGAGCGTCCATAGATGTGTAAGACCAAATTGAATATCACGTGTGTTGTCTTAGGAGAACTTTTTCTTCGAAGGGTAGCGCTGCCCCAGGCTACCCTTCCTTGGTGTCAACAATCTACATGACTATGATGAGAAGTTTGTGCAAAATTTCCATCTTAACAGAGAGCAGTTTGCTCACATGTTGTACGTGGTGCATAGGCCTACTATGGCGCTAATCATGTAGATATATACCTATTGGTAGGCCTATTCAAACTATTACCATCGTTCCCGTCTCCTATTGTTGTAGCTATTTTTGCGATTCGTGGTAGGAAATGTGGCGCGTTGTAGGGGTACGGCCTCCACCGAACCTCCTCCGAACCTCCTTGATCAGTTCCCCTACATATGCTCTCGCATCAGGCACTGTCGAGGCTTTTTTTGCAACACGTGAAGAAGTAGGGGAAACACCCAATGTGATGTCATAATTTGGGAATCCTTGCTTCGTATACGGAGCGTTAATGCATAATTTTGCAACATGTTCGAAAGTAGCATCAAAGGCATCCGCTAACCCATCAATGTGTCATATTACATTAAAAAGCGTGTATTCAAAACCGTGCGTTAACGGATGAATTTTACGGACGTTATACGCAATAATCATCGTTTACGCATTAATGTAATTAACTGTGCACACACTTGGGACTTGCATTGAAAAACTGGAGATGCGCAGTGTTTTTAATGGGCATAGAACAGCATAAGTTTTCAGTTTGTGTCATAAATGAGTAGGTTTATGTCATCATGCATTACCGTATACTTATATAGTCCATTTTGAAATGCATATGATATAAAATGGCTGTTTCAGTTCCCATTTAAAACAAGATTATACGTTTTAATTTTCATAGTGTTACTTTTAGAAGTCCTAGCTTCATGTAATGCTTCGTCATCCTTACACGGAGATCCCCATGCCCTAAACGTGACGTACTTTATGGACTGCCACTTTAGTATTTATACAACAATAAATAAATATCATACATGCACTCTGTCAAGGTCGACGAAGAATAGTCCGGCAACGCCGCTGTGAATCCGGCGTCCCACAGGGATCCGTACTCGAGCCTTGCCTATTCCTAACATAATATTATATAAATGACCTACCAACCAAAGTCTCCTCTCCATCCAGGCTGTTTGCTGACGGCACTGCCATCTATCGGTTTATCACCTACATAGTTGTCCCACCTAAGTTCCAAGAAGACCTCAAAAAAATGGAAGCCTGTGAGGAAGTGTGGGATATGGCGTTCCACCCCGACAAGTGCAATCACCTACCCATGATCCGCAGCAGGAAGCCTAGCTCTAGCTGCCCATACCAGCTACACCCTCCATGACCACACCCTCGAGCGAGTGTCTTCCGTGAAACACCTCGGGGACACCCTGCAGACTGACCTGTCCTGTGGTGTTCATGTTGACATAGCACCCTAGCTGGAGAAGGAACTTGATGGTGGGCTCCAACAAGATCGACGCAAGAGCTGGTGTACAAGACCATAATTCGGCCTATTGCTGAGTACACAGCACCGTCTGGGTTCCACACACCGACAAGCTGATCTCCAGCTTTAAGAAGATCCAGCGAAGAGCTGCCAGGTTCGTCCTCAATAGACACAGAATCACACCAAGCGCCAACGACATGCTCCAACAGATCCAGTGGCCAGCGCTAGAGGGACGGCGCCGCACCTCCAGACTCGTCATGTACAACAAAATCATTAACGGACAAGCATGTGCGAGGTACGACGACCTCAAGCCCTTGCCTCCCAGCTATAGAAGAAGCCACCACAGCCAACAGTACGAACGCATTACCTATCGCACTGACTACATGAGCAATATACCTTCTTTCCCCGTACCATCCTGTGAGTGACTGGCACGCTCTGCCCTCAGAAACCGTCTAGTCTCTCCCACTTGGCACCTTCATTTTGAGGGAGTCAAGACACGTATAATCAACGATTTGCGGGCCTGAGGCAATAGTACGATGTTCTAGTGTTCTAGAGCCCACTTACCCCAGCTTGCCTGGGGAACAGGCGTACATGTGCGGCTACTGGGCAGCCCCGCATGCAGCTGCACGTTCTCTCAGTTAGGCTGCCTTAATTACTTTATACTTTGTTTATAATTTCTGTAAATTCAACATTGCGCAGATCTTTTCTGCATGTGTCAGTAATTGTTGACCCATACGATAAATGGGCATTCTTGGAAGAAGAAAGAAAAGTAGAATAAAAAGTTGTTATTTAGGAATCATCCACTCAATTGCGAAGGTTAGTTATAATAGTGGCGCCACACGACGGATAACTTGCAACGAAAATGGACTTGTTGCGAAACCGTGGCGCCGATAGCGGCGTAAACTGAAACAACTTTGCGGAAGTTTTTCTTCTTCCTTGTAGGGTGTCAGCTATGGTTTATAACTCGTTGTTAAAGTCGAAAATAAGAATATCATGTATCATTACATGCATTCTAAGGACATCTCTTCGAGGTAGGTGGATAAATATGGGCACGTTTACTGTTATCTTCCATAGTACTAGTAGACCTATGGACCATAGCCTACGTCCCCTAGCCGGCCGTCGCCTAGCCTAGGCCCTAAGCCCTGGGTCTAGACCAGGGCTAGGCATTAACAAAACGAATGACCGAGATAACGACTCACATTTTAACTCAAGACGCCCATTAGTGGTCATTAACGGTAGAGGGTTCGGGGATTCGTCCTAAAACCCTTTTTACGAAAGCCCTTTCCAAAAACGAAATCCGCCGGCGCCGCTGGAAACCAAGCAGCTATAGCTGCTAGTGCCCACATCCATAATCCTGCTATGGCTTTCGATTATTTCCGTAATAGAAAGAAATATCACATCATTATTGCATGTAGGCTGTCACAGATTGGCATTGTTTTTTGACAACACTTATTCGTTTAATCCTCTTCTTCTTCCATTACACGACCGACAGCAATTTATTTATGATTCTGTCTAGTTTTTAATTGAATAGAATTATATTTGGCATAAGTAATACAACAGAATACATGTGATAACAATTAACAATTCATGCCAGGACGCCGGTAACAACTATAGAGCAGTTGATGGCAACTGGACACGCTAAATGCTACATATTTTACATGTTATGATCAATGATGCCTACAATACACGGTTGTTAATCATTTGAAACAGTTTACTGTAAAATAATAATATCAAATTGTATAACAATATGAGAACAGTCCAATGAACAATGTTATTTGACTAATTGGTAACAATTTTTAAAATATCAAAACAAGTCAATAACAAAATTAAGTGTGACATAATATAAAGTAAATTAATACCAACAAGATGTGTCATAATTCATAAAAAATATGAAATTAAGAATTATCATTGACAAACAAACAATAGTAACAACTTCTTATTTCGCACACATCTGAATATGTGCTGATAATGACTTTTTAAGGCAATGCCTTTTAATCATAGGTATGTGAAGCACATTCTAGACGTGACATATTATATTATTCAACTTGTAAGAAAAACCCTGTTTTTTTACCTCAGCTTTTATTTCAACCTAAGTGAATATTATTGTTCAGCCTGGTACTATGACTATGTATTTCATTTCTTCTTGAGACAGATGTAAGGAGATAATTTGGGCATTGTTTTTTATTACTTTGTCATACAGCCAAATGCCTTGAATAACAAATACATATTCTAATTTGAGTATTCCATATATTTTAAAGGTAGGGTCCACATGTAAGCTATGAATTTGATTTTGTATATCAGTCGAACTGCTTTTTGGAGTTTAAATAGTCTGGCATTATTAGCTATGTATATTTCCATGGATATTACTGTACCATGCAAGTAGGCCATAATGTTATGACAGGTGAGGTTGTATCAAGGTGTTGTACATCTGTTTTAATGTGCTAGACTGAAGGAGCGGTTTGATTTTATTTGTTATGGCTAATATTTGTAAAATTGTCATTTGTATTTTTTCCAGTTTACGTTTTTGTCAATCCAGACACCTAGAAATTTGAAATGCTCAACATTTTCCACTTTATCACCATCATAGCGCAATGTCTACTTCAATGTGCAGTTGAATTTGGCTGAATATTTTTAAATAACATGCATTTAGTTTTGTCTATATTATGTGATAGTTTGTTGGCCGATATCCTTTGAGAAATCCTTACCAGCTCCATATTAACATCTTTTGTAAGATCATTGATGTCTTTGTTTTTGAAGAGTAGACATATCGTCAGCAAAAAGGTTAAAGTTTGCCTTGTTTGATGATATTTGCATATCATCAGTATAAATAGTAATGGGCCTAAAATGGATCCTTGTGGGACTCCACATGTTATATTTTGATAATCAGGTAATTTATCTTTATTAATAATAAACTGTTTTCTGCGTTCAATATAGCTTTTAAAAAACTTGTGTGGGACTCCTCTTTTCCATAATACCATACTTTGTGATGGAAATAGTACATTGTAAGGAAGCTATAAAGGTGATTATAGATCAGTCTTTCGACGACTAGAAAAGGCTGATAGTAACGAGATGGACCTGTAGTTTGTAAACAATCTGGCATCCCCCGATTTGTAAAAAGTTATGACTTTTGGCAATTTTTATGTTATTGGGGAATGTACCAGACCGTATCATAGAATTGAAAATTTCGGTCATGGGCACAGCAATTTGATACTTTCCACACACTGTTTCATCAATTGAGTTGATATGTTACCATATCCAACACTTGTTTGTGATTTCCTATTTTATGATATTAATTTATTCTGCACATGTTCCATAACAAAACTATTTAGTAATTAATTATGCATGTAATCTTTATTACTATTTGAAGAGTTTATTTTATTTGCTAGCTTGGGGCCAATACTTGCAAAATGTTGGCTATTTCTGTTGGATTATTGAGTATATGCTTGTCAATTTGAAATGTTGAGCTCTAAGGATAAATTTTGTTTAGCTTGGAGATGCGGTATGTTTCTAATATTAGACCATGTTTTTGATATGGGCCATTTTCACAAAAAAAGGATCAGTAACGGTAAAGACTTTTCTCAAAATTTGATGATGCAGCTAAGATCATTTTGCAGTTTAAAAAAAAAAATACTGTCAGATCAAAAAATCACTGTTGGTCTTTACCGTTACGTCAGTAACAGTAAAGACACACAGCTGGTTTTTGCCGTTATGTCCATAACAGTCAATACATTTGTAATAACAATAAAGACAATATTAATAACAACATGAAAAACAGAGGATAAGAGTTTGACAAATCATTTATCAGTTCCAAAATATTAAAAACAGTACATGTTATATGCAATGATTATACAATTTCGATCATCTTTTCCAAGTCCTTTCACAATCGTAAGTTCACTTTCTGCAAAACTTAAAATAACGGTAAAGACTATATACTGCAAATGGCAACAAGCTGATTGTTCCTGTTATCATCTCTCTCACAACATATCCAATGATTACGCATTTTCAGTAACCCTTCAAAAAAACCTTTACGAACGGATCTAACTGCACAAAACAAAATAACAATGAAATAAATATTTAAATTAATAATGGTGAAGACTAATGACATGGAACACAGTAAATATGTTGTCATTTGTACATTATAAAATGGACAAGACAGTCATTGCATCCAACAACAATTTAACAACATAGACTAACAGTCGACCGTTTTTACAATCTGATATAATTGCACAAACTAAAATAACGGCATATAACAGATATATGTAACATGATCATAATCAATCATAAAAAACAATAAGCCAATTATGCATGTGAAATTATGCTTTGCTGATTAATACTGAAACAGTGGAGAGCTGCTGTGTCCTAATACATTTACATGTAATAATACAATTGTATATAAAATACACTGTATTGGCGCATTTAGTACAGCAAACCCTCATATGTAAGAACCTGGTGGGACAAAATAAAATACAAATTATCCTCACAAATTAGAACCATAATTAAATGGCATATGTTCACCTAATTATCTTATAAACAAATAGTTTTCTTGTGTACATAGTCCATTCTAATCCTCACAAATAGGAGCAATAACACCTTAGAGTGATGTTCTTATTTTCAGTGATAACTCACGTCCATATATTGTAAACATTAACATTGCATGTGAGCAAACCTGTTAAACCTTCTCCACCATTTCCTGAATTTGGACACGTTGGGCTTCTTCAAGTAAAAAAGGTGGTGGTCCCCTGAAACTGACTTCTCTTAGCAAAACATCTCTTTCAACACAACCTACATCATCACGAAGTGGCCAGTCATAAACAAATCTTGATCCATCTAACTTGCGCTCCAAGAATTTCAATTCCACTGTGTTGTCATCATTCTCTTCAGTGACACGTCCTATGTAGGTTATCTTTCTGCGCACAAGAAAGAATACTGCATAGTAGCTCTCCTTTTTCACAGCAACAGACTTCTCTGAGCTGTGCTTAGCTGACTGTTTTTCTTTTATATAGTTGTTTTCATCTGGCTCCCACTCAGAAGTGTCTGAATCATCAGCATCTGTCCCTGCTCCAGCACTACTGCTTTCATCAGGTGTTTTCTCAGCCTCATGAAGTTTAGCAGCTCACCAAGCTTTCCAGTAGATGTATTCATTTTTCTCATCGGTGCTCAAGGTTGACAGGTCCATGATATCAATGTCATATCCCTCTTGTAATCGTTTTTCAAACAGGTGGACTTGTTCAGTTGTAAGATGATGTTCTACGCCAGACACAACAGGATCTTCTTGTTTGTCTTTCACCTCCACTTTGACTGGTAAATGGCAATCACAGACACGACCTCCTACTGGTGTATCAGCACAGTTGCAAGATACCTTGCGATGGTAGAATGCTCCCCTAGAAGGAGCCATCAGCTGATGGATTAGCATAGTCCCCTTAATGGAATCAGCTGGAAGGTTACTGTTGACTTCCACTACCACAGCATCTATTTGCTCAGAGGTTACCTCATTTAGCTGGACATTCAGGGTATTTTCCAAGCAGCTCAGCATCTGCCCACAGCTCAGCACATCATTACCATTGGCCACAAGCCTGTCTGCTGCAGACTTGACAGCAGCTCCTATTCCATCGGCTGGGCCTTTACCATGTGAGGTTTCCAATATATTCCATGTTACATGCTTCATCTGGTGTCTGCAGAAAATGTCAGCTACAGTCAAATGGACGTGTTGTCATCAGTTGGAAATTAGTTTTGTTCCTGTATTGAGCTGTGGGTCCATCTGACACAAAATGGACTGTGTCCACCCCTTTCTTAGTGAGTTCCTCCATAACAGGATCCAGGTGAGCCCAAATGGAAGCTGGAGTGTCTACAGTCCACACTCAGTGTACAGTAGCATTTGGAATAGAGGTTTCCAGTGGGATCAACCAATGTTGCATGACATGTGTGTAGGGATACCTGCCTTCTACTACCTCCAAAGTGCACTGCCTGGATTTCAGTTGCTGCTTTGCAAGCATAGTTCTCATTGAAATCTACTTGCAAGACACACTCGTTGCTAGCCATTTTCTGCTTAATAGTTCTTACTGCTCTGTATTGGTGCATGATCCGCTACTCATGGGGCATGCGTTTGTGTAACTCATCTTCAAAGTTCTTGCACAAGTTGTCTAGGGTGTCGGACTTCATCACCTTGGTTATCATGTTCACCTTTATCTCACCCTTGGTTGTTATGCGAATGTCTGTAATGTTCGACCATTCAAAGTAGCTGACATTTTCTGCAAACAATTTCTTTGTTCTATCTTTATAGATGTTATTAAGACTGCCTTTGCAACTTGCACATGTTCCGTACATGCACTTTTCTTCTTTGGTGGAGCACACTACTGAAGAAATAAGAGTGGTTGGACTGGCGGAGTTCAATACTTCTAATGCATGAAGCTTTGTGGCTTTCAATTCGACATTGCAGTGCAGTTTGCATTTCACAGTGTCCCTTCGATGCACAGAAGCAGGAACAACATAAAACGGCCGAAGGCGGGTGAAAGATGTGTAGGAAATTGTTGCAGATGGGTTTTCGAATTTGAACTTTCCATACATGTTCAGCATTGTGTCATACAAGTACCTCCTCTGTCGTTTGTCCTTGTGGACTGTAATGGTTTCTCTCTTGCCAGCAGTTGGTGTACTATTACTATCTTCAAGAAAGAATTCCTTCACTAGACTGGATGTTTATCCCAGTCCGCTCTTCTTTTTGCGGTTACATTGCAGCAAAGATCTGGACCAAGCACTTCGCTTTGCATGCTTTAATTGCTTCTGGGACAGTGAGAGATCTTTCCTCACTTTATTCAGTAGGTGGTATTTCTCAAGTATTGAACCAACCACGATTTTGTGTGCCTTCTGGAACTTTCCTGGAGCTTTACTCTGACTTCATTGCCTAGGGCAAATCTGAAAGTTAGCTCTTTCCGGATCTGATCCACATTCCCAGAATTCACAAGTGTCTGAGCTTTTGTTGCTGGTGAATCTGTATTTGTAATGCTAACATTTGAGCTTTTTTGTTTTCTTTCAAGTCTCTTTATGTATCTAGTCAATATCCGTACTTTGTTCTGAAGATTTTTCACAGTTTTATTCTGTTTTGCAATTGTTCTGTATGCTCTCTTGTTTTCTTTCCTCACTTTCTTCCTTCCGGTTTGTTTTTGATGTGAATGAGGTGTTGCCATGGAAGTAGATGGTTCAGGATTTTCCACGTCCTTGGCAGGAATGGCTGGAGCTTCTGGGCTTGGTGGAGGGGTAAATTGACATGTTTCTTCAAGCTTTTTTCCTTTCTGTTTCTGTTGTCGTTTCTCAATTCTCCATTTTCTCCGAAGACTTCTGTGGTCTTGTGTAGGAAGATTGTTTATATTAGCTATCTTTGCAGCTGCTTTTCTTCTTTTGTATCTTTCTCTCTCTTTTCTAAGATATACCTGGTGAGCCTCGTGATCTGCTTTCATTTTCACACAGCATTTTCGCATTGCTTCAGCATTATACTTTTTTGGCAGCATTTTGTCACCTGAAATGAGTAAAGAAAATATTACTTTAATATGCAAATAAAAGATAAATATATGGCAATTCATAACAAAATGCTATGCATGACCAAATTGTTAGAAAAAAACTGAAATATATGTGCATAGGAATTTAATGTTTTATACATATAATATTTGTATTTATACATGTATATTTCAAAATTCAGTAGACACTCTGGAATTGACCGAACTGTCATCTATGATTAAACTGTCATGTAGCAAGAAACAAAAACAGCATTTTTTAATTGTCGTAAGTAATGTAAAATTAACCTATGGTGTTGGAAATTATCCTAATTTATTAACTGATATTTATGTATTAATAAAAAAGAGTGACAAAATGAAAGATACTGATAGATTGTCCATACTGGTCTTTACCGTTAGCATGATTTTGTAACAGTAAAGACAAATTTAATTAACAGTAAAGACACTTACATGACCTTATGAATCTTGCTATGGATATAGCATCATTATATGTGCCTCAAAAAGATAACAATACAAAGATTAGTCACATGCAAAACTTTCGTTGTCTTACTCCTGCAGATTCTACATATATTGATGGTAACGATACAGACACACTTTTGTTGAGACACTCACTACATCAGCACTTACTTGTTAGTTTTGATCATCGAGACAAAGGACATTCTTCTTTTTTCATGCCAGTATGTCTCCACAACATCCTGGCACCTCAGTAGATTATGCCGTCTATCAGCTTCCAGTGAAACTAAAGCTAGTGGACAATTTTCAATAATCCTGCTAACGGTAAAGACACCTGTGTGTAAAATTTGTTGGACAAATAAGAAAACTGTTTTATACATATATACTCATCCTTAATATATTATAGAGTTGTTTTTGCATAAATATAGGTTATGTAATTACATAATATATCACAGATTATTTGAAAATGAAGTTAAAAACATTTTTTCTTATAATTTTAATTGGCAATACCGCAGTTTGGACATGTAACGGTATGGACATTTTGGTGATGAAGACGCATATATATATATTTAAAATAATTAAAATTCTATGTAGTTAATTTTTTTAGTATTGACCGTTATTGATCCCATTTTGTGAAAATGGCCCAATTCATTTTTAGTCCTTTGGGCCGAAGGTCCAACGGACTATTGCCATCACTCTGCGTCCGCCGTCCGCCGTCTGGCCATATCTTAGGGTAGTGCCATTATGCACGAGAAATCTGTATTTGATTTAATCATTCTAAGGGCCCAATAGGGCCCCCCTCAGGGCCCAAAAAACTGGTAAGTTTCCACATTTTGCCTATTTTTTCAAAAACTGTTTAGTAACTTTTTCTCTAATTTTACATATGCATTTCATGTGGTAGTGATTTAAAAGATACACAAGAAATCTGTATTTGATTGAGTCATTCTAAGGGCACCTAATGACCCCCCAAAAAGGACCCCAAAACTGGTAAATTTTCACTTTTGCCTATTTTTTTTTAACTCTTCAGTAACTTTTTCTCTAATTTTGCATTGACATTTCATGTGGTAGTGCCACTGTACACACGAAATCTGTATTTGAATGAATCATTCTAAGGGCACCAAAAATGTCTACTGCAACAGCAACTCTATCTGGCTTACAGTCCTTTTGTTCAGCTAATCCATTTTCCTACAACATCTATCACACCTCACTGGGGGAAGGGTGGGTGCCTGATGGAAACTGTGACTAATCTTTAATTGGTTGCTGGCAGAGGCTTGTGTCAACAGACAGCACCCACTAGACCCCTGGACAGTTGTGCCTATATTTTAAGGGGTCATCCTGAAACAACCAAATGTCAACAATTAGAAGAGTTGACATAGTTCCGCTATACACAATAAATCTGTATTTGATTAAATCATTCTAGTATCATCAGCATATAGTAGAACATACATTTGCAAGAAAATGTCTACATCATCATCACTAAGGTTGTTGTAAATTTCACCAGCTGCCATGTCAAATCCCTTATAATTATGACTAACAGTGTTCAAAATCATTCAGGTAAATAGCAAATGACAAAGGAGACAAGTTTTCTCCTTGTGGTAACTCTACATCACATGAGAAGAAGGCTGATACAGCCCCTAAAATGCAAACTTTTTACACTATCTAGTGATGTGGTTTTGAGAAGGGCCCTTGAGACTATCCTCTAACAGTAGATTTTGTGTATTATGCCAGAAACAGAATGCTATTCACCTTCCCAAAACATCTGTCACATGCGGAGTCTGTGTCTTGCATGGATATCTATTTTTGAGCAGTTGTTTTATATAAGCAGGAAGTTTGTGAAATTAGTTAATCTTAGGCCACAGAAAAGTAATTCCCAGTTTCTCATCAATGCATGTATTTAAAAATATGTGCCACAACTTTTTATTTTCTATTATAATTATTCCTCTAACTGCAAGACATGGGTGCAATAAGTGAACAGTAAACATTTTACTTCCATCATAACCCTTAATAATCTGTAACTATGATTCAACAAAAAACATTTGATTAATAATTACCTACAGGGTTGTTTGATTTCTGCCGGGCAGAAACAGTTTCTGCCTGGGATAAATGGCAACAATAGGGAATACATGCCATTGATAGGCAAACTTGTGCTTTTTATAGAAAACGTCAGTTTCTTACTCTGCCTGTCTACGTATGATAACCATTTGTCCGCCCTGCTCACAATAAACAAGAAACATCACATGAATGATAAAAGGAAGATCACTGCCACTTAACTTGTGGATTATTATTATTATAAAAACTGCTCTGCTACTGCTTGGTGGACAGTTAATCAGTGGCTCAAGTACAAATACATTTCACACCTGCATGGTAGTTTAGGCTCAGTAGTGTGCTGGCAGCTACTAAACCTATAGGCTTGTGTAAAAATGATAGTTGGCAGAAGAACTAATTTCAGAGCACCATTGCATCCATTTAGCCAGGCAACAGTCACACTGTGCCAGTGTCTGCTGCTATGTTTGTATGTATAGGCTTAATGATCCCAATACACCAATCTGTTGGCACAATGTCAGATAATAGAACTAGGTTAAACATCTTAACAATAACTATAATTAGTTCTGTTGGGCTGTTTTGAAGTATTCATTTATAACATTATCAATACCACATGCCTTTTTGTTTTTGAGACTTTTGATTTGCAGTAGTACCTCATCTTGCGTGAATGGTCTGTTTATGTGTTTGTTTGACTGGGAAATCTTTCTTGGATCAAAAGGTATCTCACTAGCTGCAGTTTCACTTTCAGGTTTTTCACCGAGTGTTTCAAAGAGGTTCATAAACTTATCCAGTGAAATATTTCCAAATTTGTCACTGCTGTTACTTGTTTTATTAAGTATATCCCAGTATTCTGCAGGCTTGCTATGTTTTAGGTTGCGCAAGTTTTCATGTAACTGTTTATGGTAGCATTTTGATATTTGTTTTATAAAGCATTTATACCCACTAGCCAATTCTCTTAACTCTGCTTTAGCTTCGTCATTTTTTATTTTCTTTAGTCTACCTTTTGCTCTCAAATAATCTGTCCTTTTTTACACATAAAGACATAATCTGGCATAACTTGATAAGTATTTGTAGCAGCACATTTGTTCTTTCAATGTATCATTGCAACATAACATACATACTGTATGCCACATTTGAATGTCATGCATGTAATATTTCCATGCAATCCATTTGCATATATAAGGTAAAACTTCAACAGCCGTTTTCTTCATTTTCACTTTTTGACCCCTACCATGTTCAGTGATCCATAACTTTGCCAACTGTTGTAGCAGTCATAATTTTTGAAACCATGTAAAGCACCCTACCCAACCTTTACAAGGATGTAAGAAAACAATGGTACAATTTTTCCGACTTACCACTCATTTCGTCAGCCGGGGTCACATATAGACGTATTAGTACAAAGGACTTCAAGACCTCTTGGCCCATTTTTAGATTTAATAAATTGATTGTTCCAATACTAGGATTTAGCAATTACTCTATTCAGTAAGTTTCTGTAGTGTTTATGTTATTGGTCAATAATTTGGGGACAGTTTTGATTCAATGTTTTCTACATAAATGATCACAAGTATGTATTGACTTTTATATAGCTTGTGTTATCCAGGGATTGTGTGTGTGTTTATATTTGTTTAATATTATTGACTGTTCGGGGTTGTGTTCTTCAAGTAGATTGTTAAATTTGTCAACAAACATAGTCTATGCATCATCTGGGCAGTCATTTTTACAGGTATTTACTAAGCTATCCCAATTTGTTGAGAACAAAGTATGTTTCAAACTGTCTGCTGATCAATAAGTGTGGCTGAGTTTGTAAGTACTTTGGTAGGCTTTGTAATAGTACGAATTAAGCCATATGCCATGAACATGTCAAGGTAGTCAGCACTGTGACTGTTATTTTCAACATTTAGTAGATTTACCCTGCTAAAAATTTACTATGGTTTACTGCAGTAAATTTACAGTGGTTTACTATAGTAAAATCTTACTAAAGTAAACTACAGTGTTTTTTGCAGAATATTTACTATGCTTTACTATAGGGAATACTATGGTTTACTATAGAGAATACTACCTTTTACTATAGTGAAAACTACATTTTACCACAACTAACTGTGGTGAATATCACATTTTACTATAGTTTACTATAGTGAATACCACATTTTACTCTGATTTACTATGATGAATACCACATTTTAGCACAATTTGCTATGGTAACTATCACATATTACTATGATTAGCTATAGTGAATACCACATATTACCACAGTAAATATCAGTAAATAGTACAGTTTACCACAATATACTATTGGGAATATAACGTTTTACTATGGTTAGCTACAGTGAATATAACATTTTACTATAGTTTACTATTGTGAATATAATATTATACTATGGTTTATTACAGTGAATACAAAGAGGGTCTAAGTATGTCGTTAAACTGAAAGAATCAATGTAAACAATGCAATGTATAATTAAATACGTTATTAATTATATATATATATATATATATATACATACGTTTACTTGTTGACACCTCATGAATCACTTGGCAGCAAGATTGTCTGCTTCTTTGCAATTGCAATGGTACCAGTATTTCCGTATTGTGTCCATGTAGTGGCAAAGATCTCACTCCTGGAATTTGTGTTGTGCTGCACCTGTGTAATAAAAACAAACAGATTTATGTATCAGGGCTTGCCAGCATACATGAGTGACCATACCTACTTGACCAGTGGATGAGAATTAACTGGCTGCTAGTCATTAAAGTGGCTGTAATTAAGGGAATCAGCTAATTACTGATATCCCCTAATTAAGCAGCCCTTAAAGAGGACCACCAATTGAGATAGTGCAGTTGTCTACTGCATCCATGGAAGTTAGAAAGTCCTGATAAGGAAGATAACACAGATCTCTGTGTATTCTATGTATGGTAATTCATTGTGGAAAATGGTGAACTGTTATTCTAAAAAAGTTAACCTTTTAACTTACACTGTTAAACATAGCATCAAAATTGCATGTTATATGTCGGCCTATACTGGCATCAATAAGTTGATAAATTTGCCTTACAGCATAATTTTAAGTATAATCAAATTACTATGTATTCATGAATTCAAATTACTTAAATTATGTGTTTGGTATTTCAAAAATGTCAATTTAATTTAACATGCTCAAGAAGTAATCACTAACATCAATAACATTTCACTATTATTAAATTTAGTTTACCTGATAAACTTCAAAGTAAGATCAATTAGACTCATAATTGGAAGAAATTAAGAATGACATTAATGTGTGTTCTTATATATTTCATGAAGAAGAAACAACACATGTGTGTGCATCAAACTGATGTAAAACAATAATTCTTAACTTTTATCTCACAAAATGCACAGCATATGATCCAGATTTGACACCAAAGAAACATTTCCATGGATTTTTTTTCACTCAACAAGCATATTTCGCAACAAGTTCGATTGATATGGCTACATTCGTGTCCATGTCCACATTAATAAACCTAATGATAATACCCTGACATGTACAGCTGATTTATAATAACAGTATATAAGATGTGCATTAGACTTTACCACAGCACTGCAAAGTCAACCTGTCAACAGCACTGTCCTGGGTGTCAAAGCACAGCAGGCTTGCTGGACACATGGGTTGCACTGGGCTCCTGTATATTCTCTGGCCAAGGGAGACTGCCTACCAGGCAGTACATGAGAATTAATTGATAAGGGCTGGCTTGAGTGGCTTCTAAGATTCTGACAGTAGGCAGCCACAAGGGAGGGCTATTATATAAGATCTGGGATATTCCTACTTTTAATTTTCATTAACTACTTTTAGTTTGGACTACATCCTTTGGAAGTCCTGACAGGGAATACAAACCAGCTGCATAGTATAATTGTATTAAATAGAACAGTCTTAAAAGTAAGCTAAATTGTTAACTTGTCATCTTTGTTGGAAGTATAAAGCCCAATGTCATAACGATAATACTTTACAATAATTATTAATAATAATAATAATAATATATTTTATTTAATATAGCGCCAGATCCAATTATAAATTGTTCGTGGTGCTTTACAACATGTAGAACCCAGATAGAGGTATTAATGATGGCTAAATAAGCATGCATTTTCTAAAAGAAAATTTAAATATTAGTAAAATACGAATAAATACAGTAATTAAATAAATATATTAAAATAATGATCATAGCTACAGTTCTATGTAGAAATAAGACATTGTCAATTCATTTAACTGAACTAATGTACATGTAAGTATAAAATAAATATATAAATAGGTTAATTAATACATAAGAGATATAAAACAAATCAATGCAGAGAGTAAACTATGCCACATTGGACAAGAACGAGAGTCTAAAAAAATGAGTCTTTAAGCGTGCCTTGAAAGTAGAGAGACAATCAGACGTTTTAATGTCATTAGGCAAAGTGTTCCACAAAGTCGCTGCGGCGACCGCAAACGAATTGTCCCCAGCTTTGACATGAGTCCGCAGGACCGTTAACATGTTATTGTTGGTAGAGCGCAGGGCTCTTGTTGGTTTGTATGGGC
The DNA here is from genome assembly GCA_020002185.1 of Paraescarpia echinospica. Lineage (NCBI taxonomy): Eukaryota > Metazoa > Annelida > Polychaeta > Sabellida > Siboglinidae > Paraescarpia > Paraescarpia echinospica. Next base: position 21,453,090 of record CM034540.1, read on the forward strand.
ATACAAGGTCGCATAAATATTTCGGGGCATCGCCATGCACAGCTTTATATGTAAACACTAATAGCTTAAAGTCGATTCTGTGTGCTACAGGCAACCAGTGAAGAATGCACAACAGAGGCATGGCGCTGTCACTCCGTGGTCTGCATCTACGTGTACATATGTGGGCAACTTTACCCTAGGGAATCATACTATACTTGTATGTGATTTATATATAGGCGTAATGTTTGTAAACTAACAAATATTGGATATATTTTTCAAAATTATTAATAACAAATATTTAACAAATCATAATTGTACAGGGGATATATATATATATATAATATATATATACAAGTATATATATATATATATACATATATATATATATATCATCATCATTGTGCAGCCGTAGTGTCCCGTGGTTGGGCGAAGGCCTCAGCAGGTCGTTTCCAAATCTGCCTGTCTCGCGCTATCCTCTGCCAGATGGTGCCCTTCCAGTACTCGTCTAGTTCGTCTCTCCACCGTCTCGCCGGTCTTCCTCTAGATCGTTTACCTTCGTAAGGTCTCCAAGTTGTGATACGCGATATCCATCGGTTATCTCGTAGTCTGCTGATGTGCCCTGCCCAGGTCCACTTCTGTCTTCTGATTTGTTATATCACGCCTAGGACCTTTGTCTTCTGCCTTGCCCAGATGTTTGTTTTTCTCTCCCGATATGTGAAGTTTAACACACTTTTTCCCATCTTTGTTTGTGCGGCTGCTAGCTTATTCTTAGCCTGGATGGTGAGTGCCCATGTTTCCGCACCGTATGTCATCGCTGGAAGTACGCATGAGTTGAAGACTTGTCTCTTCAAGCAGGTTCCAAAGTTACCCTTGAAGATGTCGCGGTGTTTGGCGAATGCTGTCCAGCCAGCAATGATCCTTCTTTGAATCTCCTTGTCTTGGTTTTTGTCTCTGACACCGTATCGCTGTCCCAGATAGACGTAGCTTTTAACGTTCTCTATCTGCGTCGTGTTGATGTGTCATTTTCTAGCATCACCTTTGTCTTCGATATGTTCATCTTGAGACCTTGTTTTTCACTTTCATCAGCTATAGCTCCTGCAGCATGTTTTGTAGTTCTTGCGGTGTAGTAGCGCATATGAGTATGTCATCGGCGAAGCGAAGATGGCTGAGATATTCTCCGTCTATCATCAAGCCTCTGGTTTCCCAGGTCAGCCTTCGGAATATGCTTTCGAGTGTTGCCGGGAACAGCTTGGGCGATATGGTGTCACCCTGTCGTACTCCTCTATTGATGTTGATCTTGTTGCTCTTTTTGTGTAGGTGGACTGTCACCGAGCTGTTGGTGTAGATGTCTTTCAGGAGATCGATGTACACATCTTCTATACCCTGTTCTTGAAGGGAGGTATATATTGCTTGAGTTTGCACCGAGTCGAAAGCCTGCTCGTATTTGACGAAAGCGATGCAGAGAGACATATTATATTCTCGGCACTTCTCTTTCAGTTGGTTTACGACGTGTATGTGGTCTGTCGTTGAGTACCTGCTTCTGAATCCTGCTTGCTCTCATGGTTGGTTTTCGTCCAGGGTCTTCTCTAATCTATTCGTTAGTATCTTTGTGAGTAATTTGTAGATGTTTGATAACAGACATATAGTCTGTAGTTCTTTATGTCTTTCTTATTTCCCTTCTTGAAGATTATCACCATCTTTGCGTTCTTCCAAGCGGTGGGTATTCGTCTTTCTAATAAGCATTTAGTATACTGCTTAGCCAATTTCTTCGAGATTATATATTCTCCTGCTTTTAATGTTTCAATGTTTACATGGTCGTTGCCTGATGTCTTCCCATTCTTCATATCTCTTAGCGCAGCTTCCACTTCCCATGGTGTTATCTCTGGTACCTCTTTCAGGTCGGTGTGAATTATGGTACTCGGTTCACTGTCATATAGCTCGGTGTAAAATTCCTCTATTCGTTCCATGATCATATCTTGGTCTTGTATTTCTCTACCTTGCTTGTCTAGAAGTGTAATCAGTCTGTCTCGGCCTAGTGCCTGTGTTCTTCTTGCTTTCTTCAGGCTCTTTGATGACATAATCGTTTCTCGTATGATCTCTTGTTTGTACTTTCTGATAACCTCCTTCGCATTGTTTTTGATGGTTTTGCATATTTCTGTGTACTCTGTTTTTTACGGTCGCCGTTATCCGCCATTTCTCGTCGTTTCATCATTAGTGCTCATGTCGGTGACGATATTCTCGTCACTACATGCCTGTTGATTGCTTTGGCTACACTTGTTGCACTTAGTTGGATCATCTCAACTCATCATGGTGTCGATGTCGTCTAGTTCCTGTAGTGTCTCGAATCGATTTTGCAGTTCGAGTTGGAATTTTATCTTTTTTCTTCCGATCTGTGTGGTGTCTACACTTGGTGGTCTCTTGTTTACCAACTTCTTCCTTTCAGCCTTAACATCCAGTTTGATGATTCTGAGGTCACTTCCAATGTTGACTTGGTTGATGACAGTTACGTCAGTGACCATGTCTGGCCTGTTTGTCAGGATGTAGTCAATTTCGTTCTTCGTTTCTCCATTTGAGTTTTTCCATGTCCATCTCCTCCCTGCTTTATATGTGTATATATATATATGTATATATATATATATATATACATATATACATATATCAGTTATCCTGATAGCTAGGGTAGAATTGTCATTGTGCAATGCTGATAATGGTTTGAGGTAGGCAGTAGTTTTAAATAAATACGCACCACCTAATTTTTTCTTTCAGTTTCTTTGTCAATATTACTGATAATATTATATAGAAATTTCATATGAGCATCTAGCAGTGTTTCATAATTAGGCAATTTGAAAAGCATTAAACAAAAACACTCGTATCTTGATCACAAGTTACTATGAATATATTATCGTTTATTATATGTTATAATGTGGATTTACTATCGTATCAAACAGTAAAATCATGGTAAAATGTAGTATGATTTACAATAACTTATTATGGTTTTATTATGGTTTACTATGTGTATTTTGAATTGACCATGGTATGCCATAGTATAAGCCTAGCATAATGTACAGTACTATGGTTTACTCTAATTTACTATGGTTTTCTTATGGTTTACCATGCTTACTATGAGTGCACTACAGTGTATCATGGCAAACGTATGGGAAAATGTAGTATATTATGGTTTACTATAACTTGCTATGGTTTTACTCCAGTTCATCATGGTTTACTATGTCTTTATATGGATTTCCTATGGTGAAAGCATAGTAAAATGTAATATATATTATAATTTACTATAGCTTACCATGATTTACTGTGGATTTATTATGGTTTACCATAGTAAACTGTAGTACATTTCAGCAGGGTATGTTTGTATCCCCACAAATGATGATATTTTTAGTTTCATTTAGTAATTGTTTAATTACTGTATCAAGATCCTTGTAAATATGTTCCTTATACTTAGGTCTGTTGACCTATATATTCATATACTGATCCCATTATTGTGTTCTTACGTATGATATCATGGGTGGTGTACAAGATCTCTGAATAGACAATCACAGTATTACATTATTTGTAAAGGCAATGTCAGATTTTACTTTATAATCAATACCCTCTTTTATGTATACTCACAAGTATCTACACACCAACTGGTATCATTTTAATTGTGCAATTTGTGTAAGATTAACATTTAGTCATGACTCTTGTATGGTTATTACACCAAATGCTGCATTATTTTTAATGGTTTGTTCATAAAATAATGCTTCTACTTCAGATTTGTTTTTCAGTAAGCTGCGAATATTCATGTTGAGAATGAAGAATAATTTTTATTTCGATTTTGAGTAGCTAAACTTTCCAGGTCATCACTGGAATAATTGAATGATTCAGTTATAATATTAATCTGATCTGATCTTCGTTATCTGGAACCATCATTTGTAATGGTTTGATTAGATAACAACAATAATATAGTATGAAATGAACTACATGAAACTACATAAAAATATGTCCATATCCTACTCGAGTTATAGTTTGATGTAAAACATCTGTTAGACTCTAAATGTCCTTGTTTGATCAAACATAGATAACACACATCGTTGATTACCTTCATGATTAATATGATAGTAATTATCAGAATTTTTTAAAGAAAATATGTGCATGTGACATAGTGAAGAAAGTAATAAACATGCATAGTAATATATGCAAAGAATGAGAATGAACCCTTTGCTCAGTGAGTCCACGACAGGTTTTTCCATTTCCTTGTGTGGGATCTTTTCCTTCCCCTGGCATAGATACCGGTAGGAAAGGTTCAACTTATAATGTCTCTTACAAATGACACATGCAAGCTACCTAGGGAGAACTAAATTGCCCAAGTTTTGATATGGTAGGGCCCGAGGTTATAAAGCGTACTCGGTGCTCATACTCATCTCCATGCTCAGACTCGATATATCATGCTCACCGGAGCAACCATGCTCACGGTGGTTATACAACTTCTTGAGTACGTGCTCAACTGAGTACGCCATCTTGAGTACGAGAGCAAAAGAAAGAGCTCCTTTGGAGCTCTCTTGTTCAAGAGGATAACAAACCTACACCTATTTATAAACAATATCAACTTCCGACTATAATACGGTGATGGACGTAGACCTACGCCGTTGTGAATGTGTTTATTTTGTAGAGAATTTAGAATGATAACGCACATAGTATAAATCTTCGTAATTGCTGAATGTTGTACAGGCTCCGAAAAGCATACATATCGCTAGCCCTCAAGGACTCTCATTACAGTAATAGGTTACAACATATATATATATATATATAAATACTTCAAGGGTAATAATACCTCACTTCAAAACTACAGATAACTACCATTCATAAAACAGCAAATAATAGAAACGTTCAATTAGAAATTAGACATTTACATTGGGCTAGTCCCATCTTGAACCAATACGAACGTTTGATGATATCATCACGCCGAACGCAGAAAACACTCAGAACGGTGTATTTCGGCCGCACGAGTGATGTCGCCGGGTAATGAACGCTTGTCGCCGTCCGTGTTATAATCGACTTGTTTCGCACGGTCGCAAACGATTGCGAAGTAAGTAGAATACGTTCGCGTGAATGACGACGCCGGGCAGTGTACGCTTACTGCCGGCCGTTACGAATTCTCGAGTCGCATTCGTTCACGCTGTCGGACGAATGGGTTCGCGCAAATGACGACGCCGGGCAGTATACGCTTACCGCCGGCCGTTACGAATTCTCGAGCCGCTAGACCGCTGCTCGAGTATGGCCAGAGCTGGGGTGAGCGCGTCGCGACTTTCATCGACGCCAATACTCCCCGTGGCAGTCATTCTCGGACGTCTGGGCCGACCGGAAAGTTTCTTCTCTAGACCGCTGACGTGGCGGCATGGCTTCTTCGAAGTTCGGAACAGTTACTCAGAATGAATGTTGCACACACACATTTTGGGGAACGTAACTCACGTTAGCGATTCCCACCACGCTTCACGACTTGATTTGCCATTATCTTGGCAGCAGGGCAACCTGTGTCGTTCAACCCTGGATCTGTCCCAGTCCTTCGCCAGCGCCCAGATGGCGAAATGCGTATGACAGACGTTTATATAAGCAGACCTATTTACACATTATATGACAGGTTTCCATTATTTCTATTGGCTAATACAATATACAATTCAAGCTACGCATTGTGGAACACCCTCTAAGATACAGTGAAACCACCTGCTTGCATAGAAACGCTAGCAACAGAATACCACGCTCCACTGGGCGCATCTGCAACCGAGTTGCTGTAACTAATGCGGTTGGTCAACAATCTGCCTATCTACTGGCTTGACATTCCTCATTTACCAAATTAAACCTAAGGGAAGTAGATTTAAACACCCACCAATAGCAGAAATGCTACACCGACGCTGAATATATCACGAAAGAACGAAAAAATGGGCATACGAAATAGCTAAGAGGCGGCAATTTCGGCATAATTTGGACGAGGCGGCATAGAAAAACGGCGAGGCGCCTCGCGCATATACCAGGGGAAACACTGAAAGTGTATGTTAAACTGGCAGCTACAGTCTTAATAAACCTGGTTGGTGTGCCATCAGTCAGTGCAAGATGTAGGTTTGAGAAAAAAATACAATACAACGTTGCAACGGAATTTCGCGTCGAAACGATAGCAAGCGAAAAAAAATCGCCCGATACCAGCGAGGCTGCAGCGTCAATGGACGCTTATTACAAGTCGTTGAAGTTGCAGATAAATATGCATTATTCCCGAAATGTTCCGTTTGTTGACATCCTTACCACAGCGTGGCTTACTCTAGTAATGAGCTAATTTGTTAAACTACGTCTATGATGTATTGATGTAATGGCATATCTGGTTTTAATTAGTATGGTATGTGTTGCTATCGAATTAATATTAATGTTATCAAAAAGTTACTGTTGACAATACTAATTATTGTGAACTTACAATAAAATGACTGTTTGGTATTGACAGCCTTATTATGTATACATAATTCACAATTGCACATAATGCGAGAATTATTAAACCTTTCAACTGAATACGAACAACGTTTATTTGTGTTAGATAATGTTAATTATGTCACAATTAAGACAAGTTTTTAACAATTTGTTTGTACTCAATCGATGACATAACTAAATAAATAATAATTTAGAATATTGATTCTTCACACGAAGGTTTCTTCAGATTTTTTTAAAAACAACATAATTTATATTAATGTAATTTAAGAGAGTAATTAAGCCTACACATACACGCACGCGCGCGCGCGGACACACACACACACAGTGTGTGTATGTAAATTTTTATTTTATAACATTAAATGCTCTACCAGCAAGGCCAAAGGTCATAAATTCATCTCGCATGCCTCCGTCACCCCAGCCATGGTAACAAACTTTGAAGAAAATACAATGCTAAGTTTTGGTTCTTATACTTGCGAATATTGTATCTGTTTGTAATGATATAATAAAATAGCTGTAATAAAAAATATGTATTTACTGCCTATATGCAAGGTTCTTTGCACCATAAAAATATATATTTAATGTATGAACACATATGCCTAGAACATCAAATTAGTAAACCTTTTCTTCTTTCTACCATACCTATCAAGCCACAAGCATTTTAGTTTACATATAATGTATTTAATTATTTTATGTCCACATATAATTTATTTAATGTAACACCTTAAATATATAATGACATGCTGTTATGTGCCATTGATTTAAGAGCACATGTGATATATAAACACAAACCTGCTATGAACTAGTAATAAGACATCACACACATGTACAAGGAACAAATAATATTTATAATGATTAGTACATTTTAAAGAGGAGGTCCAAATATCATAGGGCGGGTCCATATTTCGCTATGATACTTCGTCCAAATATCACCCGGATCCAAATCTCATCTGACACCGACAAAAACCGGACAAACAAATTGAGTGTTATACACTTCAATGCCGGAGATTAAAAGCAAATTTACTCAAGATTGAGGACACTATCCGAAGCATGGAGTATAAGTTTCATATTATTGCAATATCAGAAACTTGGTTTAACGAAAACAGCTGCGATGGAAATGAAGTAACCTGTAATGAGGTTGCCTTTTCAGGTAGCAAACTGTAGGTCCTATTGTAATTCCAGAAGCAACAAACAAGGCGGTGGTATTGCGATATATAGTCAACTGTCAAGTATCCGCCAGTCGGACACGTAAACATATCGTTAGTTATCGCCACTAATTATATGTATCCATGTAAAATTGACTTATCATACTTATCAGTATTATCATTTGCTGGTGCGTGGTTTTCTGGTCATGTGACAAAAATATGCACAAAAATTAAACATCTGTGGACCGCCAGTGTTGACAACAAGTGATACATGGTGCACGGCGTTGGGCATTACGAATGATAAATATGTCATCATCATCATCATTTTACAGCCGTAGTGTCCTGTGGTTCGGCGAAGGCCTCAGCATGTCGTTTCCAAATTTGCCTCTCATGCACTATACTCTGCCAGATGGTGCCCTTCCATTACTCGTCTAGTTTTCTCCACCGTCTCGCCGTTCTTCCTCTAGATCGTTTCCCTTCGTAAGGTCTCTAGGTTGTGATACGCGATGTCCATCGGTTATCTCGTAGTCTGCTGATGTGCTCTGCCCAGGTCCATTTCTGTCTTCTCATTTGTTCTATCACGTCTATGATCTTTGTCTTCTATCGTACCCAGATGCTTGTTTTTCTCTCCCAATATGTGATGTTTAACATACTTCTTTCAATCTTTGTTTGTGCGGCTGCTAGCTTGTTCTTTGTCTGGGTGGTGAGTGCCCATGTTTCCGCGCCGGATGTCATCGCTGGAAGTACGCATGGGTTGAAGAATTGTCTCTTCAAGCAGGTTCCAAAGTTACCTTTGAAGATGTCGCGGTGTTTGGTTAATGCTGTCCAGCCGGCGGTGATTCTTCTTTGGATCTCCTTGTCTTGGTTTTTGTCTCTGATACTGCATCGATGTCCCAAAGAGACGTAGCTTTCAACGTTTTCTATCTGCGTCGCATTGATATATATTAGTGTGTCATTTTCTAACATCACTTTTGTCTTCGTGATGTTCATATTCAGACCTTGCTTTTCACTTTCATCAGCTAGCTCCTGCAGCATGTTTTGTAGTTCTTGCGGTGTAATAGCGCGTATGAGTATGTCGTCGGCGAAGGGAAGATGGCTGAGATATTCTCCGTCTATCCTCAAGCCTCTGGTTTCCCAGGTCAGTCTTCGGAATATGCTTTCGAGTGTTGCCGTAAACAGCTTGGGCGATATGGTGTCACCCTGTCGTACTCGTCTCTCGATGTTGATCTTGTTGCTGTTTTTGTGTAGGTGGACTGTCACCAAGCTGTTGGTGTAGATGTATTTCAGGTGTTCGATGTACACGTGTTCGTGAAGGGAGGTCAGTATTGCTTGGATTTGCACCGAGTCGAAAGCCTTCTCGTAGTCGACGAAAGCGATGCTGAGCGGGATATTATGTGGTCTGTTATTGAGTACCTGCTTCTGAATCCTGCTTGCTCTCGTGAGTAATTTGTAGATTTTTGATGACACATGTCGGTCTGTAGTTCTTTAAGTCTTTCTTATTTCCCTTCTTGAAGATTATCACCATCTTTGTGTTCTTCCATGCTGTGGGTATTCGTCTTTCTGATAAGCATTTAATATACAGTTTAGCCAGTGTATTCGAGATGGTATCTTCTCCAGATTTTAATGTTTCAATGTTTACATGGTCGTTGCCTGATGTCTTCCCATTCTTCATATCTCTTAGCGCTTCTTCCACCTCCCATGATGTTATCTCTGGTACCTCTTTCGGTTCGGTGTGAATTATTGTACTCTGTTCACTATCATATAGATCGGTGTAAAATTCCTCTATTCGTTCCATGATCATATCTTGGTCCTTTATTGCTCTAATCTGCCTGTCTATAAGTGTAATCAGTCTGTATCGGCCTAGTTCCTGTGTTCTTCTGGCTTTCTTCAGGCTCTTCGATGCCATAATCGTTTCTCGTGTGATCTCTTGTGTGTACTTACTGATGTCCTCCTTCGCTTTCTTTTTGATGGTCTTGCATATTCCTGCGTACTCTATTTGTTTTTACTGTCACCGTTATCCACCATTTCTCGTCGTTTCTTCATCAGTGCACATGTCGGTGACGATATTCTCGTCACTACATGCCTGTTGATTGCATTGGCTACACATGTTGCACTTAGTTGGATCATCTCAGAGATGTTTTCGCTCATGGTGTCGATGTTGTCTAGTTCTTGAGCTGTCTCGAATCGATTTCGCAGTTCGTGTTGGAATTCGATCTTTTTTGTTCTTATTTGTGTGGTATCTACACTTGGTGGTCTCTTGTTTATCAACTTCTTCCTTTCAGCCTTGACGTCCAGTTTGATGTTGCTCATTACCATTCTGTGGTCACTTCCGATGTTAACTTGGTTGATGACAGTTACGTCAGTGACCATGTCTGGCTTGTTTGTAAGGGTATAGTCATTATCGTTCTTCGTTTCTCCATTTGGGCTTGTCCACGTCCATCTCATCCCTGCTTTCTTCTGAAACATGGTATTCCTGATTTTGTACTTTCTTGGTGTTGCCCATTCTACCAAGGTGTGTCCTCTTTCGTTTCTCACACCTAGGCCAAATGTGCCTGTTTCCGTTTCCGAAATGTTTGTTCGTTTCACTACTTGCGCATTAAAGTCTCCCATCAATACCGTGTAATGGGTTGGCTTTTCTAAGTGCATCCACGTCGTTGTAGAAGTTGTTTGTGTCTTCTCCTGAGTATGGTGTTGTTGGTGCATATACTTCTACTATCTTCAGTTTGTAGCGCTTTGTTATGCATATAACACGTTTTGCTACTCTGGGGCTGATGCTGTTAACCCTCACTATATTGTCTTTCCGTTTCTTGTTTATGAGAAAGCCTTCTCCTGCTTAGCTGTTGTTCGCTGTGGAATGGTATGCCGTGAATGGAGTAGTAGGTATGTATGTCCCCCTTCATCTCTTCAGCGGCGATGTCGACGTAGGTGTGAGTGACTCGATCGATGGCAGAGTCGATATCTTCGTCATTGGTTGAGTCCACCAGGCGCTCCATATTGGAAAGAAATCCGAATTTGTCGTTCACATGCATCATGTGATTTGTCCTGTTTCTTATCTCCCTGTGGAGTCGATCGAAGATCTGCAGCTGCTCTCGCATCACCTCCTCTTGTAGTGACAAGCCGGCATCCTCAGCGTTTTCTCCCGCCATTCGTCTTCTCCGCTACACCCTGGCCGTGGCCTTTGCCTTTACCTCTTCAACGACGGTTTCGCGTTCCTCTTCGCAGAATAGAGCAAGAGCCCCCAGTTTGGTCGCGCAACTGTCCAGCCCGAGGCCAGGCTTTTGGAGGAATATCTGAACATCATTGATCTCTCTCAGGACTGGACGCCAGAAAGCCAGGTAGGCAATGAATGTCTAAGACATCACACATGCAACAATGCTACAAAAACAGCGCGTTCGGACGCTAGTGCGCAGCAGTAACAGTGCGTAGTTAGTTCGGCCGCCAATAGGCCTATAATAGACGCATTGTAGACCAGTTCGGGCGCCTGTGCGTTACGTAATGGCTAGTGTCAATTGAGTTACATTTGATGTATTCAAGCATGATTACTTCAATATTAATGTAATATAACAACGATGTGTTCAGAATTCATGTGGACCACAACGTATAAATATGTATGAATTATGTCTAAGAAAAACAATCTCCCAAAGTGCCGCCCTCAAAAAAGTGTCGCTGGGGCATTTGCCCCCATCGCCCCCCTCGTTACGCCATTGAGTCCACTGTCCAGGTTTCGTGAGAATCGACCATATGTGCACTTAGAAAATGAGTTACTGATTGTGGCATGCATTTTGAAGTGTAATATATTGATAATAGTGAGCAATTCAAACAAATACCTTATGTAGATGTTGTTTACCAGGAAGTAGAGTTGTGTAGCATGTGCTTTATATGGCATAGAGTATGTACTGTGCATTTTATGCAGTGTTGTGTACATTTTTTTCGTTATAGTATTCTGTGATCGTCCGCGGAATCAATGGTTTGAAACATAATTAACTTATCAAATGAAAATTCCATTTTGCATTGACAGCACTAAAATAAAGGACAAATTATAGTCATATAGCATTGTTACACACAATTTGAAGCCATGCCCTTGATTCTTTTTTAGAACACCAACTAGAAGTGCACGGCAACAATGCATTGGCCCTATGCCATCAATATTTATCAAAGTAGTCCAGTAATTTTGCACCCACATGCATTATGTGTGTCACAGGTTGACGAGGAATTCCCATAACTAGCTGGCTGAAGTCTAGATAGGTTCAGATTTATTAGCTCTGCGCATGTGAACGATGTTAGCAACAGTGAATAAAGCCGCAATGAACAGTGAAAATTCTTATTTTTATTACGGTAATACAATAAATAAGTCTTCAACACTGAAAATTATAGTAACATCTAATCTCCTATCCTATCCTTGACTAAGACTATATGTGTCTTCTCCATCTCACCCCTGCCATATCTAGTTCCTAGTTATCCCCTAGCTATTATAAATATACCTATTACCAAAACTAAATATAGCATATATCAGAACGGTCTGCCCTAAGATAAAAAAAATTCTAGTGCTCTCACAAAACTGTCAAATGTTGATACTCTGCAAGTCCGAATCAACACAGACTTTATTTACTAACAACGGATATTATATCTATCCGAAAAGGCACCACAAGTTCATGTAGGGTTATATTTTTTTTACAATGCAGAAGGCCCCACATGTTCATGTGGGGGCTCATAATGCAGAAGGTTACATTTCTAACTGAAAGAACAATGAAGTGGGTGTGAGATTGGTGGACCATGTGGTTTCGTCTTATATTCTTTCATATATATATATATATATATGTATGTATTTATACACCACATCAGCATCCCCAGCAGGCCCATAACGAGGTCATTTTTGGGGTGCGTTTTCAGACAAAGAGGGACTCATATGAGGTCCGTGGAGATTGGTCCCATTTTGTTGCCTGATTAAGCCAAATTTACACCCAATTGTATTCATAAAAGCCAACACGCAGTAGTAGTATAGTGTTAATATAACTGAATTATTTACTTGAAACCCTTCGCCGTGTGTGCAATTGTTTTGAATATGTTCGTATTGATATAATAAACGAGGCACCGAGGAGTGTGTATGTGTTCAAGATATTTTTAATAATAATAATACGGTATTTCTTTAGCGTTAATTCCCGCATAGCGGATCGATGCGCTGCATAAGCGATAAAATAAATGTATATTAATATATTAAAACTAAACACTGGTTGTAAGACATATAATACTGAACATTAAAATAGAAACACTAATTTTAAGACAAATAATACTAAAATTATAAAATAATGTCCGTCACGACGAAACAATTTAAATTAATTAAAATGTCTATTAAAATGATGAGTCTTTAAAGACTTTCTAAACCTATTCAGTGTCCCTGATGCACGAATGTCCACCGATAGTTCATTTTATAGTCGCGGTGCTGCTGCGCCAAACGCCGAGTCGCTGATGCATTTCTTCGTGATGCCTTGGTGCAGTGTTGGCGCATGGTCCTGGCGTAGGCGTTCATCACGCTCTCGTGGCTGCACAAGTTCTGCCAGATAAGACGGCGCTAAACCATGAATACATTTGTAAGTCACCACCAACATATTGAACACAATTCGACTTGCAACCGGCAGCCAATGCAGTTCCTTTAACACTGGCGTTATGTGGTCATGTCTGCTGGTGCGTGTTACTAGTTTGGCTGCATTGTTCCGGACTCGCTGCAACCGAGCTGTCTGGGATAACATGCAAGACGGCGTTACAATAGTCCAAGCGAGAGGTGACGAGTGCTTTGACCGCACTTTTCGCGGCTTCAGCTGTAAGATAGTGCCGTATTGATGACAGTCTGTACAGATGGTAGTTACATGATAGTTAGATGTTGGTCCATGAGAATTCCCAAATTCCGTATGCAGTCTACTGGTGAAATTGTATCGTCTCCAATGGTCATAGAGCAACCTCCGTACATCTTGAGATTATGTTTTGATGTAAAGATGGTCATCTTAGTTTTTTCATAATTTAGTTTCAGCATGCGCAGCGCCATCCGTCGCCTGACTTCCCCAATGCAGTCTGTGAGTCTCCTCATTGTTTCCGCTTGGTCGCCTGGTATAGCAGGATTGTACGACGCATTTAGTTGAATGTCATCAGCATATTTATGGTACTTTATTTCATATCTTTGGAATATGCGCTGCATTGGTGTGGTGTATAGAGTGAAGATAACTGTCCCAAGGACCGAGCCTTTGGCACACCACTCTGTAGCGGAATAGACTCGGATGTTATTGAGTCAATCTGGACACGATATAGATGCGGTCTAGCAAGTACGTCCGGAACCATGATAATGCCGTTTTTCAGAATAAACAGTTAAAGTGTGACATTTACAATCTTGTTTTCTCTAAATTAATACGTTATTTCTATATGATCTGATGTGCAAAAGTTCCATAATTTATCACAAACATAATTAAGTTAGTAAAACATGCCCAGTAAATAGAAGCTAGTTTAGAAGAAAAAAAGTATTGTCCTCTTGTGGAATTGGAATAAATTCTAGGTGTCAAACAGTCAAGTACCATATCGTGTACACCACACTGACTCCAGGAAACACAAATTGTATTTTACAACTATATAGAACACAAAATGGACATAATAATTTATAATAAAGGCCCTTCACAGATTATTGCCTCCTCATAAGCGATAAGGCTCCCCTTTCTGAGATCTACAAACATGCAACTAGCAACCACAGTGTTTCGGCAACCACACAGCCACACAATTACACGATTTCTCATCAGCACGCGCATTTTAAAATAGGTGAAGCTAAACTTTATTGTGTATTGGATAAATACAATTATTTATCGACATTCGCGATCCAGCGCAATAGTTGAAAATAATGCTTTGTGTTAAGCCAGATGAGTTTGTCTACCGGGTTTGAAGCTTGTACGAAATACACTCGCTACACATCTTAAATTGTTGATTGTTGAGAACAGCTTCTTTGAGAGTCGGTAGTTACCTTAATCAGTATACTAAAATAAAAAGCCGCACTTCTCGTTTAATTATAATGAATGTTTAATTAATTATTTTATATGGCTTAATTTATGTGCTCATCGACACCGAAAGCACCAGCACATAACACCTGTGCTGGTCGAACTGCACTGGCTTCCAGTTCGCTGGCGTACGGCAGACGAGCTTTCTCCGTGTCTGGACCTACGCTCTGGAACGCTCTGCGAATAGACACTGAATAAATTCAAAATTTGCTTTAAAACTTATATATTTAAGCAGGCGTACTTCGACTGGGGAACTGTGCTGTAGGACACTTTTTATGAACATGTATTTAATCAATTAATTTATTTCTATTATATCATATATTTTAATTTATTAATTATTATTTATCTTTTAATAATTTTTTTATATTATAATATATATTCTTTTACTTAATTATCTTAATATTTGTGCAAATATGTCATGTATTTTAGTCACATTATATATATACAAATTTGTAAATCTTAATAATTATTGTATTTACCGGCATCCTTATACATAATATTATATATATTTACATTTGTTTCCATGTACGTTTTATAAAGTGTGCACGCGCCTATGAACGGGCTGGTCCCGGAGATATGGCGCTATAGAAATGCTAGTAATAATAATAATAATTGTTATAAAACTGGCTTCTTGTGTATTTGTTACCCCGTGCGTTTACATAACAAGAGACCCTGGGATATTGTGAAGGCCTTCTGCATGGCTAATTGGATGCAATGGTCCTTTGACACGCATTCTTCTAGTGACTGCCCTTTTCACACATGGCATTGGAGACAGAACCCTCAGCCAGGCTCTCATACATTCAGTGATGATAACATAATATATAACGGTTCTCCCTTTGACATACGTGCAAATCAGACTTTCATGGCATTCCTTGTAATTCTTGAACACTATCCAGCAGCTTTTATGAAGGGGGGTTAACGCTCTTGAGAAACATGGAATACAATTAGTGGTTCACATTTTAAAGATGCAATTTTAAGGGAGGTTTACATTTAGGAGAAAGGGGGTTCACAAAAAGGGGGTTTCACATGAATCCCGTGAACCCCCCTGGCTACAGGCCTGACGGATTGTCCGTAATTGTTGCGGAAAATCACCTCAGATTACGGCATTACGGAAACTGCCGCCGTATTACGGAAATAAAAATATCCGACTACAGAAAATTATACACGTTAAAGAATTGTCAAATCTATAAATATTGCTGATCCAGATGCCCTGAAGAAATTGTTACCATTCACTCGTTACAATTTACCAACACATGTTTAGTCAACTAGAAGTTCTACGCAGTCAGTACGGTGACGTCATCCAATGTTGTGCATGTGTACAATGTTACAACTTCGACTGCCTGCATCCTGCTGCTGGTGACTGCCTTGGCTCGAGAGCTTATTACCTATTACGTCATTACGGAAATTGTTTTTGTCAGGAAGGCAGCCCTGGCTATGTGGAAACCAACGGTCTGCAATATCTTCGCATGCACCTGGGGACCGTTTCACTAAGATATTTAGCTCTTAAGGAAAATATATCCTAGAACAGAATCTGATGGAAAAATCAAGGAGTATTTTCAAAATGCGTTTCACTAACGTGATCGTTAAACTACTCTTAAAGGGAATAAAAACATATATTGCTCGAATTCATGTTATATTACATCCTGCTATCTATTTCCACGTCCACCAAGCCAACAAAATTCAAAGAATGAGAAATTCCACATTTTATGGTGTGCATCCGGACATTTTCGAATATGCATATTTTTGGCGCGCTTTTCGGTATGCCGAGATGTGACGTCACTTATGACTCAAACTCGCATCAGACCAACCCTTTCCATGCATTCAGAGCATGTTTACAAGTATAGCTTTTAGGTCGAAACGAGCGTCAGAACGAGTTATTGTGCAATATTCCGACGTAATACAAACACTAGTCATCATAGAGGAACAAGCAGTTATCTTACATGAATCGAATTTTATTCAAAACAACGAATGCGAATGGGCCTACAAGTCGACTAGGACCTAGTTTCGCCGAGCTTGGGCTCGTTTTCAGAATAATTATATCGAATGCAACCAACGGGAGATAGTCTACACCAATAAACATACATAGCAAACATATATTGTATCCAGCTACATAAAATAACGTGTATAATCTCATAATATCACTAAAATATGATATATGACGGAGTTGTACAATTTATCATAACAACTTAAATCAGTCAGACAGTTTCCGTTGGTCCCGCTAGCTCAGTGAGTAGGCGCGTTGGTTACTTGTCGTCTATTTTACAATCGGGCGACGCCGGTTCAATCCTGACAGCATGAAAACCTTTGATTTTCTATACACTTTTTGTTTATGTTTTCACGAAGTAATATGAACAAAATCATTTTATACTATAATGCACTGTTTGTAAATAATTTTTATTTTTGTAGTAACTATTTATTCGTCACAAAAATGAAAATATGGTAATTATATAACGATGTTTCTATATTTTATTTATCCAAACAAATATAATGTAATGGATATATAATTTATTAATTGTAAATATATTGTACGGTAATATATTGTAATTATATATGTGAAAACAGATTGAGATCTGTCTGGATAAATAAAATTTAGAAACATCGTTATATACAATGACATATTTTTGTGGCGAATAAATAATTACTATAAAAATAATAAAAATATTTACAAACTGCATTATAGTATAAAATGATTTTGTTTATATTACTTCGTGAAAACATAAACAAAAAAAGTGTAAAGAAAATCAAAGGTTTGCATGCTGTCAGGATTGAACCGGCGTCGCCCGATTGTAAAAACTGAAACTGTCTGACTGATTTAAGTTGTTATGATAAATTGTACAACTCCTTCGTATATCGATATTCTAGTGCTATTATGAGATTATATACGTTACTTTATATAGCTGGATACAATATATGTTTGCTATGTATGTTTATTGGTGTAGATTATCTCCCGTTGGTTGCATTCGATACAATTTTTCTGAAAACGAGCCCAAGCTCGGCGAAACCTAGTCGACTTGTACTTGTAGGCCCATTCGCATTCGTTGTTTTGAATAAAATTCGATTCATGTGGAACCGTAAGATAAATGTGTGTTCCTCTATGATGACTAGTGTTTGTATTACGTCGGAATATTGCACAATAACTAGTTCTGACGCTCGTTTCGACCCAAAAGCTATCCTTGTAAACATGCTCTGAATGCATGGAAAAGGTCGGCCTGATGCGAGTGTGTGTCATAAGTGACGTCACGATACCACGTGATCGCCTAGCTCATTAAAATTTCATTTTCCGCGGGAATCGCTTCACAGACGAGCTTAAAATCGAATTTATGCTACAAATGTATTTTTCTGTATTTGTTTAATGTTGTCAAATGTTACATACAATGTTAAACTTTGTGTACACATGGAAAAAGGATTTTAGCTAATGCCTTATTTTTATTTCCTTTAAGGCAAAGAGCGATATTTCCATCATGATAATCGATAATCTACACAGTTGGCACAACTTGGCAAAAGAGATTGAACAGTTGTCAATTTTTTTGAAAATTCGGCCCAACAACCACTTGTCAACAACATTTGACATTTTGTTCACTGTGTGAAGAATTGAAACGAAATCTTGCAGAAGCCACCGACATATCACAGGGGACACTATTTCCTCGTCACACATAGTGCAATGTTTTGACAGGAGCGTTATTGTTGACAATTTTCAGTTTACAAGAGCATAGAGAGCGCCAACAACATAAACTGAAATTTTGCTGTCGAGTATAATGACATGAAGGGCACTAGTGCGCAGGTTAAGTTAGATACAGCTTAAACTTTGCTCAAAATGTATTAATAAATGTCACAACAACCTTGACCTTCGCAAAAACCGTAAACCGCTACGCACACGTACGTCAACCGGTCACGACACTAATGTCGTGTAAACAAATAATTCTTTAGCAAACTTTTAATCGCTAACATTTGGAAGACGTATTTGGTTGTGAACAACTGGTTCTCTGCATGGAAGTGGACCCAAATTAACACGCAGTTAGTAAAATCTAGCTGTTTATGATAATTAAAGAGTGGTGTAGGGTAAAGTCGGGTATCGTGAGCATAGCGGGTAATATGAACACCCCCTGCAGCTTAAACCAAACATGCCAGGTGCCGCCACCTGTGTTTTTGACAATTACGCTACATTATTAATGTTAACTTGTTCTATTCTCATCGCCTCTATGGTTCGTTCTTATTAAGTGCACCGCACATATCCGTGTTCGTTCTTTTTCACTGCACCGCACATCAGCATTAAACGTTCAAAACCATCGCTGTCTCATTCTTTAGATTGCGCGGTGCACTGAAAGGTATATTTATCAGATAGTACTGATATGTATCGTACGCATATTCCACTAATCGGCAGTAGTGAAAAGATATTACAGTTCTTGCCGTAGAAACAACGAAACCGCGAATAGTTCTGTTTGTGAGCGATAATAAAAAATTATAGTGTTTAGAATGCTCGTAATGAACGAAACACTGCTACACATACACACAGTACTACAGACTACTACGGGCCGAGATCGGGGTTAAGTCAGCTAAGCGCTTGATCATGGAGAACACCGGGTCACATGGAGACGCCGACATCCCGGCATTCCAGCGAGCCATGCTCACATATAGGAACACGCCTACGCCACTTGACAAACGCTCCCCGGCTGAAATCGTCTTTGGCCGCCAAATCCGCGACTTTATACCCGTCATGCCAGGAAAATACGAGCCTTACGATACCTGGACAGACACAGCCACCAACCGGGAGAAGGCTCTCATGGAACGCCATGCCAAGGAGGTGGAAACCCTCCTACCCCACACTAAGAAACTGCCTCCTCTGAAAGTGGGGAACAGCGTCCGCATCCAGAACCAGACTGGGAATGCGCCACGACGCTGGGACAAGTCTGGACAAGTCATCGAGGTACGGCAACACGACCAGTACGCCATCAAAGTCCACGGGTCTGGCAGAGTCACCCTTCGCAACCGCCAATTTCTACGGCGCTACGTCCCGTGCGTGGATAAGCCATGCCCACGCCGTATCACGGATGACATCCCCAACAGGTCCGCTAGGGAGACTGCCCCTATCCCTACTTCCCATGGAGGACCTGACACATGAGATATCCACACCACTCGGCAGCGACGCCAATCGCTCGCCGCCGACCCCGGACACGGCAATGTTCAGAAAGTCGCAGAGCACACCAGTGCGCCGACAAGACATACGCCCCAACCCGCACAGCCTCCACTTTGAGCCCGACACAGGGAATGAAGATACTCCGGTGGCCTCACCAAGATCGTCCGCCGATGAACCGCCATCCGCGGGACCGAACCGGGAAACTGCACCGCAACAGAAGCTCGCATCGCCGCCACCGTCAGTACCAAACACTATGTTCCGAGCGGACAGACCAAGGCGGCAGACACGCTTGCCGACCCGCTTCAAGGACTATGTGGTCGGTAATGAGTGATCGAACAAGGTACTCGAAGAGATCATGCGTCTCCCGTCACAAGAACTCGGGGCGAGGGAGGACATTGACAATTACGCTACATTATTAATGTTAACTTGTTCTGATGAAGGAGGTGTGTAAGTTGACGGATATAGTGAAGGAGATGGAGGCGAGACTCAACATAGAAATAGATGGAGCAGAGAGCGATGACGCGGTGAGAGTTGAGAATTCTACAACACAGAAGGAGCAGAGTTGTGACACGGAGACTGAAGAAAGGAGACTGGAAGGAAGGAAGGTGACCGGTGTGAAGGAACAAGACATTGAGAAAACAGAGGGACGGAGGAAAAGTGTTCGGCAGAGGAAAAGAAAACGGGCCAGTGGGGATAGATCAGCAGGTAGTCAGACTGTAGAGAACGAGGACAGACACGACAGCGATACAGATGGTGAAGAGGTAGATACCACAGAGGCAGTTGGTAAGACTGTGAGACAGAAGACTGATGGAAGAAGACAGAGTGTTCAGCAAAAAACAGAAAACATGACAGGCGTGAAGGTGACAGGGGAGAAAGTGACCGTAATGAAGGAGGTAGCCGGGGAAAAGGGACGGGAGAGGAGAGAAGAAAATGTGATGGGAGGAAAGAAGAAGGGACGAAAGGAAGTGAGAGTAAATGTGCTAGAAGAGAAGATGACAGGAGGAAAGGGGACAAGAGAAAACGCGACAGGAAAGAAGGGAATGGAAGAGAATGTGACAGGAGAGAAGACGACAAGAGGAAAAGACAACAACCAGACATATGCAAACCGGAGGAGCTACTCCGAGGCAGTGATTGAGGGGGCAAGGAGAAAAGAGAGAGTGTTTATGGGCGATTCAATTCTGAGAAAAACAGACAAGACTATATGCGAGGGGAAGGACGTTGTTGTATGTCTACCGGGGGCTAGGATAGAGCATGTGACCGAAAGGGTAGAGAAGGTATTGGGGCATGGCAAGGGAGGGTCTATACTAGTACACGTTGGGACAAACAATGCAGACAAGGAGGGAACAACTGGGATAGTTCAGAAGTACAGACATCTAGTGAGGAAGCTAAAGAAGACAAGAGTGGAACAGGTTATTCTCTCAGGAATTTTGCCAGTAATGGGAGGAAGGGGGGCAACATACAGAAACTGTAAGAGGATGGCGATCAACGCACTAGTTGAGCAGATGTGTGAGAAGAAGGGGCGTGGGATTCATAGATTTATGGGGGTACTTTGTTGAAAGAGAAGATATGTACATGAGAGATGGCCTCCATCTAAGTGGAAAGGGGGCAGCAGTATTCTCAGAGAATCTGCTGCGATCTGTTGACAGTGGGACAGGTTGCATCTATTTAAACTAAATTCGCAGAGGGCACTCGCAGAGAAGCCTGAAACTGGAGGCATAGATAAAGGCAGCAAAAATAATTCAGCAAAGAACAATCTGGAAAACTGTTCTGAAGCTGGATATAAATGTGTTTGTTTAAATGCAAGGAGTATAGTAAACAAAAGAAATGAACTAAACATTATGGTAGAAGATATTGACCCTCACATAATAGGTATAACCGAATCATGGGCAACCACCGATATATCAGATGCCGAATTGGGACTGACAGGATATGTAATGTTTAGGAAAGATAGAATAGGAAGAAGGGGAGGTGGAGTTATTTTATATATTAAAGAATCTATCCAGGCTTATGAAATAAAATTAGACAGAGAAGCAGATTGCGAAGAAGCTGTTTGGTGTAACATAGTTACAGGAAACTCAACGTTAACGGTTGGATTAGTTTATCGAAGTCCAAACATAAGCATAGAAGAGAATGAAAAAATACAAAACGCTATAAGGGAAGTGAGCAAACGGGACTGTGTTATTATGGGGGATTTTAACCATGGGCATATAAAATGGAAATCTCTACAGAGTATGGGTAGTGAGGACCACAAGTTTTTAGTTTTAGTACAAGATAGTTTCCTTTCTCAACATGTGCTAGAACCAACCAGGGGAGAGAATGTGTTAGACTTAGTTTTGTCCTCACAGAATGAATTAGTTGACAATGTTAAATTATGTGAGCCTCTGGGAAGTAGTGATCACAACCAGATACATTTTACCATCAAAGTAAAATCAGAAAGAAATAATAAAAAGCAGTTGAGGAGAAATTTCCACAAAGGAAGATATAAGGAAATGAGGAAATATTTAGCAAAGATAGACTGGAATAATACACTGAAGAATAAGACAGCAACAGAATGCTGGAATATCTTAAAGAATGAAATAGAGTGCATCGTAGATAAATTTGTTCCCTTCAAAAAACAAGGGAAACGGACCAGAAAGAAATACTTATCGAAAGAAGCCATTAGAAAAATTAAGTATAAACAAATGATGTGGAAGTCATATAGACGTACTGGAAATGACGAAGACTACAACATTTATAAAGAAGCACTAAACCAAGCTACAGATGAAATTAGAAATTCAAAGAGAAGCTATGAACATACATTAGCTTGTAATATAAAACATGACAGCAACAGTTTTTATGCGTATGTTCGAAGCAAACAGAAAGTTCACGATAAGGTCGGTCCTCTAGAGGATAGTGCTGGAAATATAATATCAGAAGGATTCTTAATGGCGGAAGACCTAAATGAGTATTTTAGTTCAGTGTTTACCAGAGAAGACACTAGTTCACTGCCAGTACCAGAGGCTAAGTTCAAGGGGGCAGAATCAGACTATTTAAGACAGTTAATTGTAACCCCAGAAATGGTAGCTAAGAAAATTAGGGCTATGAAGGAAAATAAATCACCTGGAGTGGATGGTATTCCACCCAAACTACTATTGGAAATTGTAGAACAAATTAGCATACCGCTTGCAACAGTTTTCAACTTGTCATTAGAAGAGGGAGTGGTTCCTTTAGAATGGAAAGAAGCAAACAATATACCGTTATTTAAAAAAGGTTCGAGAAACAAGTCAAATAATTATAGACCAGTTAGTTTAACATCGGTGATTTGTAAATTATTAGAAAGACTAATTAAAGATCACATGGTGGATTTTCTTGTTAAACATAACTTGATAAACCCATCTCAACATGGGTTTCTAAAAGCGAGGTCATGCTTAACAAATATGTTATGTTTTTTGGAAGATATCACTAAGTGGGTAGATGATGGATCACCAGTAGATATCATCTACTTAGATTTTCAAAAAGCTTTCGACAAAGTGCCACATCAGAGATTACTGCTTAAACTAAAAGCCCATGGCATAGGAAATGGTATAATTAACTGGATAGAAAAATGGCTGATTGACAGAAGACAACGGGTAGTTGTTGATGGGGAGGCTTCAAACTGGAAATCAGTTTTGAGTGGGGTTCCACAGGGATCAGTACTGGGACCTATATTATTCTTAATATATATAAACGATTTGGACGATGATATAGCTAGCAAGGTGTTGAAATTTGCAGATGATACAAAAGTGTTTAGAAGGATTAAAAGTGATGGGGATAGACAGCATTTACAAGATGATCTTGACAGGTTGATCAAATGGTTTGAAAAGTGGCAAATGTTGTTCAATTTTGGGAAATGTAAATGCCTCCACACAGGACATGGGAACGAATATGTAGAATATACAATGGGGGGAACTGTACTAAGTACTACTGTAAAAGAAAAAGACTTAGGGCTGACAATTAGTGCTGACATGAAGGTTTCAGAGCAGTGTGGAATTGCAGCTTCAAAGGGAAATCAAATCCTTGGATTGATTAGGCGAAATATAGCATATAAAGAAAAAGAACTAATAATACCGCTGTACAAAACAATAGTTAGGCCTCATTTAGAATATTGTATACAAGCGTGGAGGCCATACCGCAAGAAGGACATAGATATGCTAGAAAGAGTACAGAGGAGAGCGACTAAAATGATACCAAAACTGAGGGATCTTAGTTATGAAAAACGCCTAAAAGAATGTGGTTTAACAACACTAGAGACCAGGAGATTGAGAGGAGATCAGATAGAAGTGTTTAAAATATTGAATGGTTATGAAAATATTGATAGAAATATGTTTTTTTCAGTTAAGAAAGATAGAAAGACTAGAGGACATGAAGTTACATTAGTAAAGGAGCAGTGTAGATTAGACGTGAGAAAGTTCTCATTTTCACAAAGGACTGTGAATGAATGGAACAGATTATCTAATGATTGTGTGGGTGCTAGTAGTGTGAATATGTTTAAAAATAAAATCGACACATACCTCAGAAGGGCTGGATATATGTAGATAAAAGGGTTGGACTCTCGATAAGCCAAAGGGCTTCCTTGTCCACCTGCCATCTAGAGTTAATTCTCTGGATGGCAATCTTGTTAAATCTATTCTCATCGCCTCAATGGTTCGTTCTTATTAAGTGCACCGCACATATCCGTGTTCGTTCTTTTTCACTGCACCGCACATCAGCATTAAACGTTCAAAACCATCGCTGTCTCATTCTTTAGAATGTTTTTCTTGAAGCACGTCGTCTGCAAACCGCCAGCACCATTTCTGTCATTTGGGCTGCCGAATATTTTCCGAGGTGAGGTCGTGTAAAGAAACTGCACTTTTCTTACCATATCCACCAGTACGGCAAATTTATTCTGATTCAAAATTTGTATCATTACAATGCGCAAGTGATGTGTAAATTAAACCTCGAAGCTTGTTGCGTATTGTAATGAGTGATAATGCAGCCTCTTGCGGATTATAGTTCGTCAAATTATCACCTTGCGGCGTGCATAGCGCTGTGGCTAATATGAGCAGGCTTTCTGGAGGTATTATGAGCACAGTGCTCATATTAGCCGATAGGGTGCTCATATTAGAATATATGTTATTGGCTTTGTTTACCTACCGCCAGTCTGCGTTGCAATAATTTGAGGCTACAATTATATTCAAAACAATAGTAATTGTTATCCAATGGTAATTCGTAGAATATGCTATATTTAAAGGGGTTTATATAGCAGCAGCAAACTTTGTTAACAAAGTTTTCCAGTTTTGGAGGTGTTGCTATATATATTTATAAACTGCCCAGAAGCAATTTGTTTCTGCTGCTATATATTTATGAATCCCTTTAAAATTTGCAATAATAAACTCTCACACTTTTTTGTCAGATGCCTAATGCGAAGATGAAGGTTGAATGCGTGAAATGGACATTATCAGATGTGCAGTCGGCCGTACGTGACGTACTAATATATCAACGATCACATAAATCAGCTAGCCAAGCGTACAATGTACCGCGACAAACCCTGAGACGGCATCTAGAGAAGGCACGTGCGAGTGAGGGCGTCCACAAGTGTCTCGGCCGCAAACCGGTACTCTCCATAGATCAAGAAACAGAGCTGAAAGCCACCATATTTGAAATGGAGGCCAAACTCTTCGGCTTGACACGAGATGATGTGAGGCACTTTGTATTCAAATTCTGCAAAACAAAGAACATAAAAAATAAATTCAACCAAACAACTCAAAGGGCTGGAAAGGACTGGCTGAAAGGCTACTTAAAACGGCATCCAGACATCAGTCCGCGAATCACCGAGCCAACGTCGATTCAGCGAGCCATCGGCTTTAACAGAACGAAGGTTGATCGGTACATGCAGCTTCTACAAGCCACCATATTTGATGAGGATAGGAAGAGGGTAATCCACGAAGGCAACATATTCAACGTGGACGAATCTGGTTACACTATTTGCCACAAGCCAGGGAAAGTGCTGGCGAAGAAAGGGAAGAAAGGGATCGGGGCTATCACCAGTGCGGAGAACAGAAAGAATGTTACAGTTGTCGCTTGTGTTTCGGCGACCGGCGCATACATCCCACCGATGATGTTACAGTTGTCGCTTGTGTTTCGGCGACCGGCGCATACATCCCACCGATGATGATCTTCCCCAGGGTTCGCTAGAAGCCGGAACTGCTTGACGGGTCGCCTCCTGGCTCTGTTGGGTACGCAAACAAAAGTGGTTTGGATCAACGTTGAGTTGTTCGAATGCTAGATCGACCACTTCATTGAAGTTGTGCAGCCAAGCCACCGAGCATCAAAGGTGTTGCTCATCCTAGATGGCCACAGCAGCCACACGAAGAATGTTCGACTGATCGACAAGGCCAAGACAAACAACATCATAATCATATCACTGCCGTCGCACTGCACGTACCGGCTTCAGCCACTCGATGTGAGCGTGTTCAAAAGTGTTAATGTCAATTACAACAGAGGAGTGCAGACATGGCTGCGCCAGCATCCTGGCCGGTCGGTCACAGAGTTTCAAATAGCAGCTCTCTTTGGGTCGGCTTACATCAAAGCTGCTACGGTGAGTAACGCGATCAGTGGCTTCCGGAAGTGTGGGCTAAACCCATCCAACCCGCACATCTTTTCGGATGCTGATTTTGCCGCAGCCGATGTGACAGACACGCCAAATCCCGCTGCTGGTCTACCCCTTCCTCAGCCGAACCCCACTCCAGTGCGCGACACGTCAGTTGCTCTGAGCTTCACAGCAGTACGCAACTCGTCAGTTGCTCCGAGCTTCACAGCAGCGCGCGACTCGTCAGTTGCTCCGAGCTTCACAGCAGCGCGCGACTCGTCAGTTGCTCCAAGCTTCACAGCAGTGCACGACTCGTCAGTTGCTCCGAGCTTCACAGCAGTGCACGACTCGTCAGTTGCTCCGAGCTTCACAGCAGCGCGCGACTCGTCTGTTGCTCCTAATATCTGCCAGGTTATCAGGTAGCCTATGTCTTTTATTATAATTTTGGTCATTTGGTAAAAATAAAGTTAACATTGTAAGCTTATGGCGGTTATGCCTATTTCGTAATAATGATGAAGACGACGGCGGTGACGTCAACAAATAATAATGACGATAACAATAACAGTTGCCTACTACTATGAAATAAGAAGTAGCCTAAGTACCATTAGCGCCTAATTAAAGCCTACTAATTGAATTTGGAACTGTTTGCAGCGTTGAGGCGGATGTGCACGTTTCCGCTGATACACGCGAGGAGAACTGCGATCCAGATGGTGAAGGCCTATCGTTTCAACAACTGATTAATTGTTCACCAGCCGTTCTCAGGCCTAAGATGGCTGAAGGTGCCAGCAAGAGACGAAAAGTAGCTCACGCCGAAATTATCACGAGTTCGCCGTACAAGCAGAGTCTGATGGCAACTGGGCCTAGTCCTCGGAGCGCTTCCAAAACTAAAAAGAAGCCACCGAAGACCAAACGTATTCGTGTGAAGAAAGTAGCTGTTAAGGAACTTCGGCTTAAAACCTCATGTTATGAGTGTGGCGTCGATTTCGGGGACGCATCAGATCACAAGCGAAATGAAGACTGGATCCAGTGCAAACCATGTGGTGAATGGTTCCACGAATTATGCGGCGAAGAATTTGGAATACTCGATGATGACACATTCACATGCCAGGGTTGTTTTTATACATTTTCTAGTTACCATTTATAGGCCTAGGCTACGTTCAATTTCTTACAATACCGTTAATCTTCCACAGATCATAGATCTAGGTCCTGTAGATACATTATGAATTTTGGTGATATGTTTCAATGTATTATCCAGTAATGTAATGAATAATGCGCCGAGGAATCCGGATTCATTGACGATGATACTTTCACGTGCCATTGTTGTTTTTAGGCATTTTCCAGTTTTAAAACGTTCCATTTTACATACTGTTAATCTTCTAGTTAAGATATATAATGGATACGTTTCCGTGTATTATCAAGTAATAATAAATGGTCATAATAATAGCCATCATATATATTATAATTATTAAACATGAGTCATACACACAGTTTAGAAACATGGTCATATTGCCAGACACTTTGAGTAATATGAACACTTTTTTTAAATTACTTATTTCCATGCTGTATTATTTTATTAAAACATACAGCGAAACCAATGCAGTTTCCAGAAAGAGTTTGTAAAGGTCGACACCACGCACCTTAAATGGAGCAATTCGGATCTATATTTAGCAAAATATTGGCCGAAAACAAAACTATGCTTATAATGCCCGACCTTACCCTAATGTTGTCTTAGAAATTGGCATTTTTAGGACCGTATCCAGGATGAATTGTTAGTGAAACGCAGTTTTTCATTTTCGCTCCTAGGTAACGAGAACACTCGATTTTATGGAGCAAAATCGGACTTAAGAGCTCTTAAGAATGTTAGTGAAATGGTCCCCGGTTGCCAAGACCCACCGGCCACATGTCACAGCCTCCACCCACCAATTCTTCAAAATAGGTTTAGCTGCAACACTTACAAGAGTCCTCTCTGTCTATGTCAATTTGTGCTGGGAGTATAATCTCGTTACTTGTCTCCCACACAACATTACAGTGACTCCTGTCTTCCTCTACACAATAGGGTAGCACACTCTTTAAACATTCTTTCCCGATCCCCCTGGATACTGTCTCCTGTATAACGTATCTTTTTATACTCGGTCACCAGTGCATAAGACATGACTGGATTTAATCAACCTTCAAACATATCAGATATGGGTCAGACCCATTATGGGACACAACTCTAAAAATATTCATCTAATTTACTTAAAACACCTGTAATCAATAATGAGATGGTGTTGAGTTATTTATAGCTGCAGGCTGAGTGCACCTGCAGCCACCAACACATATTACTAACAAAATTCTGCTCTGCAAGGTCATATGCTAGATTGGGTGGCCTACCCTGCCCTAACAAAAACAGGAAATATGATTCTTATAAATAGCAGAATGCTACAATGTGAATAAAAAGTGACAAAACATCACCAGATCATTCTAATAAATAGCAGAATGCTACAATGTGAATAAAAAGTGACAAAACATCACTCTGCCAACTACACTTCCAAAATATGCGTCATTTCTCTGGCAATACATGGTAGCTCTCAGCCTGCTATAATGCCAGATCTGTTGCATTCAAGTGACATAAAACTTTGTGTTTTTCAAATGTCAAATACCACCATTTTCTATATCCTATATAATATTCTATAATAACATAACAGAAACAGGTATAGTATAGTAGTATAGGTGCTATGACCAGAATGTATTGACTTTTCCATGGAGTCTCAAGTGTGTGTAGCACATTTCATTATCCTATTATAATAATAAAGCTCTTTTTCATTCTAACCTTTTGATTTTGCTTCAGCAAACAAACTTACCTTTTAGAAATACATTTCTCATCAAGCATTGGTGTTTTGCTAAAATCGATTTTGTTTCAGTGTCTGCTGCGCCTGCTCAGGTGGCAGTGGCGGTGCCAGCTGATGTGTGGGAAGGACAAGAAGCCGTGTTGAACTGCACAGTTGATGTCAGCAAAGATGACGTTGCCCGGCTGTTCTGGTATAAAAATACAGAAACACGTGAAAACGGAGTGTATCTTTATGATACTCCAGATAATACAGGAGCATACCGTTACTTAAAGGACAGAGCAGTGGGTCGGTGGGTTGGTTATACGCATCAACTCATCATCACCAAAGCTAACTTTTCAGATGAAGGCACTTACATTTGTAAATCTGGAACAGGGGTCGACTCAAAACAACTGACAGTGAAGTGTAAGTATTGTTATTATGTTAATTATGCTGCTTATCATATTTAAAACTAAAATCACACTTTCCAATTATTTTTAATGACTTAATATTTATTTTGGGAATATCTGTGTGAAACTTCAATGGTAAATATATTATTTTCAAACAGTTTATTTTTATTTGGAAACTGTATCTACCAGGCAAACTGACATCTGTGTCTACCCTTTATATTTAAATATGTACCGGACTAACAGTATATATTTTCATTTGAACAATATGTTTTATAAAATAGAACCACATTTGCCATATTCACAATATAACTCATATTTGTTATAACCAACCAATGGGATGTTCATTTGTGACTGCTGTTTGAAGTGTTTATCAGTACGAAATTATGTTTTATTGCTTTATGTATCATTTAAATAGTAGATATGTACCAGCAAGTTCATAATTATATGATTTTGTCAATGGTTAGATCTGATATCCAAACTGATAGAGATTAACAAGATTTAACAAGATTGCCACTCAGAGAATTAACTCTAAATGGCAGGTGGACAAGGAAGCCCTTTGGCTTATCGAGAGTCCAACCCTTTTATCTACATGTATCCTGCCCTTCTGAGGTGTGTGTCGATTTTATTTTTAAACATATTCACCCTACTAGCACCCACACTATCAGCAGGTAATCTGTTCCATTCATTTACAATCCTTTATGAAACTGAGAACTTTCTTAGATTAGCTAATATATATATAAAAAATTAAGAAAATGTTGGTGTACAACACTGAAGATCATGAAATGGAAATTAAGAGGAAACTGTATTAAAAGTGCTGAATGGTTATCTAATAATAATCGATCCAGCATATGTAACTTGATGTTTCCCTCTTGGACGTCTTGATCCTCGAGCACCAAGCTTTCAGGGATTAATCAACGACCTCTAGAGTAGGACATATTACTTATATCTTTTTAATATACCCCACATATGTCACGACACCTTTTTGGAGTAAACCGGTTCTGAATTTAAAAACGTAACATGCACATAAAAACATGACATAACAATCGCAGGAACCACGCACGCATGGCAAAAACTTCTGGAAATCGGCTCCTGCGTCGTAGACTTGGCAGCATGGAGTACATATATAGACACAATAAAGCTTATGTCTACCCTCATGCCAATAGGATAGCAATATGAATATTATTTGACAATTTTGCACTTTCATGACTAGGGCGTATCTGATCGATGGACGTGAACTTTATATTCTCTCCGACCTTCGTCAATCTGAACAAACAACGAGTATCTACGAACATGTTATGGTGTCTATGTAATAATGCTATGTGTTTTCTAACACTTGGTAAATATTACTATCATGACTGTCTTCTACCAAGGCATCCCGTCAGTTTACGGGCATTTTTGTTAGTTTAAATAATGTAACAACATTGAATATCCTAAAAATTAAAAGAAAGTAGATGAACTAAAAATTCAGATAATTCTCACTGATGATATGTTACTAGAATAAACTGAACCCATGACACTACCCCTTCCGGACATAACCCCCTACAGACATAACCTTGCCTTAACGGGTGGGGTGTGTAGGAATGTGTCCACATCCATTGCAGTGTGGCCGAATGCTTCCCAGTGAAGTCGAGATGGTGTTCGTTTGAACAGGTCTGTCAAGGAGCAAAGTGTAGTGCTTTGGGCAATCCTAAGACCTGGATAGTATGCTTACCTTTACTTTACCTTTTATATGACAATTTTGTTCAGTTTAAACCTGATAACACACCAGTGTGGTCATTGTTTCAGTGAAGCCACAAGGTATTACCATAACTGGCCTTGACCAGCCAGTCACTGAGAACACTGAGGTGGAGGTCACTTGTAAAGTAACACACGTGAAACCTGAGGCAGACATCTACTGGAGAAAGGGACTGCACAGATCACTGAAGACAGGAACTAAAAAGAATGGGCTCAACTCAGACCAAAAGACCTTTCATCTTCAGTCCACCTACAAAGTGTCCTTCAGTCGCAGTGACCACAACACTCATCTGTATTGTCTTGTCACTCGACCGGGAAAGAGCTCTGATGTCTGGGGCTCAAGCAACAAGGTTGTCAATGTCTTGTGTGAGTAAACCACGTCATAGACTAACATTTGGTACTTTTCTACCGTTGTCATATTTATCACAAATTGACAACCCAATCTATCTGAAATGTATTAGTGGTCTCTCTAATGACTGTGATTTGTTATCAGCTTTATATGTAAACACACCATTGCCTTCGATAAAACAATTTGTTGGGTTTAATCACTGAATGCAACAGTTCTTGGATTGATTGCAAGCTACCAACCCCAATTAAATGTTCAGGCAATGTTCTGATTCAGTTACATGATATTAGGATATTTAGTTGGCTATTAAATTAGTAGTGTAAGTTGATAAACAAACTCTTTATTCAGCCTGTGTGTTTACATTTGTTATGTGATCTCTTTCAGATCCACTAAGTACAAGAGTAACACAGAAGAGTCCAACAGGAAGTCCAACTGAAGGAGAGTCTGTGACATTGACCTGTGACATCACAGACGGCAGACCTAAAGATGTCATCAAGAAGGTGACGTGGAAGAAAGGAGGACAAGAAGTGACATCTTCTGGTGGCCGTGACTTGACCATTAGTTCACTTGACCATTCTAAGGATGATGGAAGCTACACTTGTGCTGCGGAGAATGCTGCTGGAATGGGAGGATTTGGTGACGCACATCAACTTGCTATAAACTGTAAGTAACATACATGGACATTTATGTTTTAGACCATCAATTGTTGCTGTTGTATAAGATTACCCTAAACAGTTAATATATGTATGTATATTCATATTATATATATATAGATATGAAAACACAAAACAATAATATAAGTACTGCATGAGTTTTTAAGAAATAAGTGATGTAGGCACTTGCAAAACGTCAGTATTTTGTTAATTATGTTTAAATATTTAAAGGGATCACTAGTTAAGCCTTCAGCCTTCCGCTTGTAGCCAAACATATGTTCTAGCTGACACTCTGCGCACGCTGAAAATGCATCTGTAAGCATAGATATTTAGAATGTAGTTAACCCTTTAGACATTACATCATTTTATGAAACATGCTCCGAGTCCATGCAGCACATGCATAAAATCATCAAAATATGGGTGCACCTAGTTTTTTGCATTTCACTTTTTTACACTTCGTTCGTTTTTAACATTGCAAGTTGCACTTATCTTAAAGGTAATTGAATTCTGCACAAGATGTTAAATATACCAATCAACTTTTAAATTAAACGTGGGAAATGTAATACACTGTCTGGGTGTGTTTGCATAGAATGCTCTGTATATCTATGGATTTTTTGTGAGTTGATATTTTCAAACAATGCATATTCAAATTTGTCAATACAAAACCATCTGAAAAATACCCCTAACTCAAAGCAGAGAATCTAACGAATTCAGTGGCACAAATTACATAAGTATTCAGAAGTTGATGCCAACTCCATGTGTTGTCAAAGCTAAAAGATGCTTTTGGATGGTTATGGAAGTATCTGGACGCTTCCGGGTGCTCAACTTAAAAATAATATTTAAACAATGTAACAGTAAGTTTAATGTATCAGCTACATTTATTTTGTTCATCGTTGTTATTTAAGCATTTCTCATTCAGATATGACACCCCTTAAATTTGTGTAAAAATATTTTTCAACGCCTTTATTGACTTGTAACAGATCAGGTCACATCCCACAAAATGATATAGTAGTAATTAATTCATTATGTGGCACTACTGCTTGCTTAATATCAAAGGACAATGATAACAACCAGGTGGGCTTGCTGACTGAAGTGTAGTTCTCTGTCAAAATCGAAAATACGGTGAGATAGCTAATGATAAAGCAATGAGCTATAACAACAAAAAGCTGTGTTTCACTTTTATCAAATGTACAAAATCAGTCATTTCTCAATATTGTTATTCTCAACAATATTACCATGTTAAAACAATAGCTTAGAGTAATTAAGCCACATAAATAAGTATGAGTCATGAAAAGTAAAATAATGTTACCTATGCTATTTACAACACTAATACATAACAGAAAACAGTTGCAGTACTGCTATATTACAAGTTTTGCAACATGATTTTACTGACATTTAGAAGTGTTTTTAGAATATATTTGTTACATGGATCAATTTGAAAACCAAGGTTTAAATAAGAAGTATAGCATTGATTTTAACATGTTTGTTTTCTAATCACCAGTACAATATAATATATCTCTTCTACTTAAAATACATGTTTTAGATAAACAGTGTAGTAGTGATGTACTGTACACCACTCAGTCTATATCAGTCAACACGTAGTGGTCGAATAATGTAATTGTATTAATTACACACATTTTGTCTGCTTGCTTCTAAAACACAATTGAAGAACAAAAAGTGTACCAGGTAATAATAACCTAATAACCCATACACATTACCATTTTGATAAATGAAACCTATATTTGAAGGACCAATTACAATAGTGATTTCACATAAAAATCGGCAGAAACATGTCATCAACCTGTATTTTCTTTTCTTGACACCTTCTGCAAACTCCAAAACTCAAGCAACTCTGAGCAAAATCTGTTTATTATGTCTTACGTAAACCATGTGGATGTGAGATAATGCATTTAGATTAAAAATCATTGTCCAGTCAAGCTGTGGATGAACTAGAATACATCAAAAATCCTGTTGTCACAAATTGTTGTGAGAAAATGGTTTTCTAAATGTGTGACACTAGTTGCGTTCTTCCTCATTGTTCTTTCTTGTACTAGGAACAAGGTAGTGTATTAATTTACAACTCTTTCAGGTTTTGCACTCCATTTTTAATCCTTTGGGCCGAAGGTCCAACAGCCTAATGCCATCACTCTGCGTCCGCCATTAGCTGCCATATCTCAGAAACTGTTCAGTAACTTTTTTCTCAAATTTTGCATAGACATATCTTACAGTACTGTCACTATGCATGAGAAATCTGTATTTGATTGAATCATTCTAAGGGCACCCAAGGGCCTCTAAGGACCCCAAAACTAATAAAAATTTAAAATTTTGCCTATTTTTTCACAAACTGTTCAGCAACTTTTTCTCTAATTTTGCATAGACATTTCATGTGGTAGTGCCACTATACACAAGAAATCTGTATTTGATTGAATCAATCTAAGAGCACCAAAGGTCCACTAAAATGCTAAATTTGCTAACTAAATTGTGTACTGCAGGAGAACCGCCCTGCAGTTCTATTTATAACTGATTTGTCACACAGCTAATCCCTTTTCCTGCAACATCTGTCACATGCGAAGTCTGTGTCTTGCATGGATCAGAGGTTGTCTTTTTAGTTATTTCAAAAACTGTTCAGTAACTTTTTCTCTACTTAGGGTAGAGTCACTGTACACAAGAAATTTTTATTTGATTGAATCATTCTAAGGGCACCTCAGGGCCTCCAAAAAAACTAAATGTTCACATTTTGTCTGTTTCTGCCTGGACTAGGTTGGCAGAGTGCCAATTGATTGTGTATTACCCATTATCAAATAGTGGGCTGTAACTAATGTGTAATGGGAATCCCTACTGCACTGGTAGAACCTGAGGAACTTTAAAACTGCAGTAGACATAATTATCAATGCAATATAAAGATATGACCTAGGATTAAAATAACTTAGGTAAAAAAATAATATATAAAGTAAAATAACGTAGGTATACTCGAAAAGGTTAAAGCATATTTAGCAACAAATTATACAGAATACTATTCAGCTGTTTTACTAAACATGTTGCAGCTATTCCATCACTCCAGTTATTATTATGTCGTTACTACTGTTTTTAACTGTCATTACTACTGTTTTTAAGTCAAAATGCATGCTATGCATATGTACCTTGTTAACAAATAAAGTTTTATTATAGTTCATCTCTTTCTTCTTCCCATTCTGGGGGAGGGTGGTAGGGGCAAAATGAGAACAGATAATGCGTGTGCATTTTTTTAAACAACGTTTTACTGTGCTACATGCAAGATTGCAGCTCACCAACTCTCCTGCAAGGTTTCTACAACCACTGGAAATCACTTAAATAGCAGAGTATCGGGATAAAATCCGACAGTATTTTTTAAATAACACAATAACAAATATATACATTATTCATGAAATGGTCTACTCGAATACATTATTTCTAGGTGTATCTTCATTGGCATGAATATAGTCTAGAGAGCTACTAAACATGTCAACACTTACTTCCATCATAACTCTTAATGATCTGTAACTACGATTCACCAAAAAACATTTCATTAATAATTACAAATTCACAATATAGTGCAAAGGACTTCAGGGCCTCTCGGCCTATTTTTCCTCTCAGCAGCACTGCCTTCTCCATCTTTTATCTTCCTCTGATTTTCTAAAATCCTTTAACAAGTGGTCAACTTGCTTTTGGTATTTTATTTGAATCGTCCACCATCTCTGTTCCTGTAATTCTCCGAACCCAATTGTTCTTGTAATATTGTTGCTCTGTCAACGTCAATGCCTGTAAACCATACAGTCCAGCTGCCTTAATGCAAATACCCATCATTCTTTTTTTAGAATCCGTGTTGTTATTCACTTGTACTCCCTTTTGAATCCTCCCAGCCATCTATATCAGCTTCATGACGTGATTCATCTGATGGTTGTGGCGTGTGTGTACAGTTGTATTCTAACTAGCGGTCTTGAGGCATTGAGGAGGATGGCATCATTGGTGTTCCCGTCTAGAGTGATTGAACAAGAACAACTGAGGGCATCCTGATATACAAAACTATAACCTGTGTTGTGTCAATCCATTGATAAATGCTCTTAATTGTCACTTAATGATAAGTATATAATATGTTGAATTTGTTAAGCCTGTTTTAATTAAACTTCCTTTAGTGAATGTCAGACCCATATTCCTTTTGTTTTTTAAAGACCTGTGAATAACATACTGGTATTATCCTGTAAAAGAATTATGACACTTAATGTTAATTATATGTTTTTTCATGAATGTGTAAATTATGGTTGTTCTGTAATAAATGTGTGTTTCTTGTAGATAAGCCAACAGTATCCATTGAGTCACCAGCCCCAGCAGTGGAAGGACAGTCAGTGACCATTACATGTCAGTCACAAGGGGCAAGACCAGCTGTGAACAAAGTCACATGGAAGAAAGGTCAAGAGGTCATCAGTGGTTCCAGGTACACTGGAGGGACTGTCCAGACTCCTTCACTGACCATTCCGAAGACAACAAGGACAGATGCAGGACAGTACACTTGTCAACTGGACAATGACGTTGGACATGACACCAAAACAGTGACAATACAAGTCTGGTGTAAGTATTTTGTGTGACATATCAAAGATTATAATGCAAAGGTTCAACACATTTATATATGACAACACACTTTTGTATTAGGAGTTTGTAATGCATAACAATTTTTTTAATTGAATAATCCTTCATAAATGCTAATTGTATTAGTAGCAAATGATCCTCATACATCTGAATATTTTGCAAGGCATTGCACCACACAGTCAATGTGTGACATAATTTTGTCCGTAACAAACATTTCAATCATGTGTTCTTAAAAGTGTCCCTATGGGGGCAAAATAATTAATTTGAATGTGACGTAAGTTTCATTATTTCAAAAATTATTAACCCTTTATTGGACGTTGTTGCCCTGAGGCAGCATACCAATTTTATACTTTTTGCTTGGTCTATTGCCATTTTTGAAAAAACTACACTCAATGCAAAATCAGTGCTGCCATATCAGTGTATTAATATTTATTTCATATATTTTTTATGTATATGGTCTTTTGGATACAACATCATAACATAGGTGGTGAAGATTTTTTATATTTTGAAATGTTGAAATAATTCATCCAATAACACTGTAGTGCTCCAAAATTCCTAACTTACCAACTGATCAGCGCAAAGGTTCCAGATCAAGCATCTGCTGGCCTAAAGTTATGTGACTATGACCTATCTGATACATTAACCAATGAAGCTTTGCATGACCATGTCTTCTAACTTACAGACTAAAATGTAATTTAAAAGTAGTTTGATTAATGAATATGCATATATGCGTAATATAGGCTATACATATTTGCTGATCCCAGGTGCAATTTGTTTACTGTGGCGTGAATCTGGCGTATTTCAGGTTAGACAGAGTTTTGTTTATAGTCTTTTGTAATTACATATAGAACTCATGTCACTAAGCCCGCTCAAACATGGTACTTTGCATGTCACAAAACAACCTGCCTGTCAGATGTTGGAGATGTCCCTGTTGCAATGTGGTGATCAAATAGCTGGGTATATAATATATATTGTAGGATACAGCATTTGCAATGTTCAAATGGCAATAATTAAAAAACTAAAAATAAGTCCTGTGTACGTCCATCATCATATTTTAGATAAGATTATTATCTTTATGGTGACATCAGCAAATATTAAACTTCATTATTGCAATTTCATGTACAGTGGTTGTACGTGAAATTGTCAGCTGATTATACGTATTTGTCTGTGAAATACAAGAACAATCTGCTTGTTTTGCAATGGTTACAAAAATACTCCCATGTTTTTGATAGACCAACTGGCTAGGTTAACCATAAAGTAGGATTAACCACTGTCCTCATTAATCACAAACTTTATGGGTGGGACTAGTACTTACTTACTTACTTTTGTTCACTTATTGTGGTGACATGATGACTTCTTTCTAAATGGTTATTACCCAAACAAAAGAAAAGATAGAACTTTCAACCAGTGAAGTTCAACCCAAATTCAACTGAAACTCAGTTGAGTTTCAACTATGGAGGAGTTGAAAATTTCACATGCAAATGAGCTCGCGTTCAACTGTTGAGTCTCAGTTGAGCTTCAACTATATATATATATATATATGTATATATTATGCAAATAGACAATTGAAAATTTATCATGCAAATGAGTTGAGTTTCAACTGGTGTTGAACTTGGGTTGAGCTTCAACTCGTGTTCAACTGTTGAATCTCAGTTGAGTTTCAACTATGTATATGCAAATATACAGTTGAAAATTTCACATGCAAACGAGTTGAGTTTCAATAGGTGTTGAACTTGGGTTGAGCTTCAACCCACGTTCAACTGTTGAATCTCAGTTGAGTTTCAACCCGTGTTCAACTGTTGCATCTCAGTTGAGTTTCAACCCACGTTCAACTGTTGAATTTCAGTTCAGTTTCAACTCTTGGTCATCTGTTGAATTTCTGATGATATGAGCTAGCTTTCCATTTGCACAGCTGCATGTTAAAATTCAAACGTGACACTGGTAGCTGTTTGCTTGTTAACTGCAATCCTTTCCAGTATGCCAATGTTCTGATTCTGCCACATACACATCTGGTGTATTTACAATTGTCAGCCAAAGGAACACAGGCCAACATACTGAGTCAGGATTGGTTAGCCAGTCACCAGAGATTGGGTGACTGACCATATTCCAGAGTCGAATTACAGGGTATGTGGGCTAGGCCGGTTAACCTGTTTGAACTCATATAGTGGTTTATCTGTTTAGAGGTTGGGAATATGTGACCTGAATTCTTACTGTAGACACAGCATACCACATTTATAGCTAGAAACACAGAAAACACATTGCATTGTAGAAATCTCAGTGGTATTCATCAACCTATTGGAAAGTTGTGGTTATTGTTTTTATATGGGTTGATGCATTTATTATTATTATATAACTGCAGTGCAACATAATAGTCAGAAATACAGCTATACATTGCATACTTGAGTCAGATCATATAAGTAATATAATGTATGTAGGCTTCCAATTATAGCTGTTTTATACTTTGATTTGTACATATTTGTTATTTAGTCAACACTGAAAGCCAAGCTAAGGTGGCAATTGAGATGCTATATGCACATAATTATTATTGTGCATGCTAATCCACCATCATATAACGGCATCATAGCTTCCCATCAACTGCAGTGACATGTGTGTATATCTCCAAGCATGTGTACATATATACCTTGGCACACAAAAAACATTTCCTCATAATCATAATAGGTCAGAGACCCAAACATTTATATGATGCATGCATTAGCAATTAATGAACTCTCATGAAAAATGATTGTGCAAAAATGTAAGTAAACAAATATACAAATAAAAAATCTAGACAAGTTAATGTGGACGTGATGTTATGCTATCGCTGGAAGATAGTTATTTGTTCAAAGTAATTTATATGTTAACATTATGTCTCATTAATAGGTCAACATTCACCTGCATGGTATTATCGTCAATGGAATTGTGTCTTTTAATATCTTTCCGAGACAAAAAGTTAATAATTCTTTTGTTTGCCATAATTGTATTGTCAATATAAAATACATCTAATAGAGTCAATTCTCCAAAGACAATGTTTACGTCAATAGAAATGTCTAAAATATGTCAATTCACCAGCGTGATTTAGATGTCAATAGAAAGACATTTAATAGACGTCATTTTTACGTCATTCTGAGACGGAAAAGGTTCTTTGTTCAACATAATTTTCATGTCAATAAAACTGCATCCAATAGATGTAAATTCTCCAGCGTGATTGAGACGTCAATAGAAAGACATATAATAGACATCATTTTTACGTCATTCTAAAACGGTCATTCTAAAATGGTAAAAGTTCTATGTTCAACGTCGTTTTCATGTCAATAAAACTGCATCTTATAGATGTAATTTATCCAGCGTGATTTTTATGTCAATAGAAAGATATCTAATAGATGTCAATCCGTTGGCGTAAATTAGATATCAACAGAAAGACATCTAATAGACATTGTTTTGACATCATTTTGAGATGTCGTCCACTTGACCAAAATTTGACTGCTAAAAGCGCTTTATAAGTTCGGTATAATAATAATAATAAAATACATCATGTGCCCACTGGGATCCTTCCATTTTATCCTATATAAAGCACATCGCTCTGCTGTTAACAGCGGGAGTCCAGTGTCATGTTTTATTCCGTTGTTCCACCTTTTCTGTGGTCTTCCTCTTTTTCTTTGTTCAGTTAAAGAATTGAATAATTCCATTTCGTTTTTGAATTGACTCCAGTCCTGCTACGGAAATATTATTTTTAAATGTCAGTGACCTCAGTTATATAACTGTGAATGAATTTGTGTAAAAAAGTAAGAGTAAGTTTGTGTTTACAATCAGGTTGCATTCTTTAAAATGACAAAATCACTGTGTTCAACTTGCGTTCAACTGCTTTTGGAATGTAAGTCCCCACTTTCAACTTGCGTTCAACTGCAGTTGAAGTCTAAATGCCCGCTTTCAACTTGTGTTATACTGCTGCTGAAGTCTAAGTGCTCGCTTTCAACTTGCGTTCAACTGCTGTTGAAGTCTAAGTGCTCGCTTTCAACTTGTGTTATACTGCTGCTGAAGTCTAAGTGCCCGCTTTCAACTTAATCTGCGTTCAACTGCAGTTGAAGTCTAAGTGCCCGCTTTCAACTTGTGTTATACTGCTGCTGAAGGCTAAGTGCCTGCTTTCAACTTGCGTTCAACTTCAAGTTCACATTCAACTTGCATTCAACTGTTGAATGCAGGTTGAACAGCAGTTGAAACCAACTTTCAACAGTTCAATTTTCAAATTCAACTATTCATAAGGAATCAGTTGAATTTCAACTGAAACTCAGTTAAGTTTCAACTGAGTTTCAACTAAACATTTTTGTATGGGTAATGTTGTGTTTTCTATGGCATGCTGTAGATTGAGCCCCATTGAACAATGTATCCTTCTCAATACCCTCTTGGAGAGTAGCATTAACTAACTTCTCCTACGGCTTCCCAAGTACAGGCTGTAACACTTTCCTGGCTACTTTTCACTGGCACTTAGAGAAATAACACACACAGTATAATGAACATGTATTTATTCAAACAAAGTATATTTGGCTATTAATTTTACCACAAGTACACATTTGACTATTGTAGCGTATGACTGTATGGCATTGGTTGTTTTCTCTGTTATAGACCTGCCCAGTACTCGAGTGATTCAGAAGGGTTCAGGGAATCCCATTCAAGGACAGTCTGTGACACTGACCTGTGACATCACAGATGGCAGGCCTAGAGATGACATCAAGAAGGTGACGTGGAAGAAAGGAAGAAAAGAAGTGACATCTTCTGGTGGCCGAGACTTGACCATTAATTCACTTGACCATTCTACGGACGATGGAAGCTATACTTGTGCTGCGGAGAATGCTGCTGGAATGGGAGGATTTGGTGATGCACATCAACTTGATGTCTTCTGTAAGTACTGTTTAAACGTGAACAGATTTTATTTTGCTTAGATCTTATTGTGGATCAGGTTTTGCACACCATTTTTCCTCTCAGCTGCACTGCCTTCTCCATCTTTTATGTTCCTCTGATTTTCTAAAATCCCTCATCTAATGGTTCTCCAACCTCAACATGCATTTGGTATTTTTTCAAACTGTCCACGATCTTTGTTCCTGTAATTACCCGAACCCAATTGTTCTCGTAATCTTGTTGTTCTCTCAACGTCAATGCCTGCAAACTATACAGGCAAGCTGTCATAATGCAAATACCCCATCGTTCTTTTTTAGAATCTGTGTTGTTATTTACCTGTACTGCCTTTTGTATCCTCCCATCCATCTCTATCAGCTTCAGGGTGTGATTCACCTGATCATTGTGGCGTGTTCTTGAGGCACTGTGGAGGAAGGCATCACTGGTGTCCCATCTAGAGTGATCGAACAAGAACAATTGAGGGCATCCTGATAGGTGTAAATTACAGTTGTTCTGTAACAAATGTAATTTACACAAAAGTTTGACTGAGCTTAGTGACTTCGCAATCAGTTGACTTCACATTTGGCACATTACTTGACAAGAGCATTACGTTTTTCTCTTTCTTACATAAAACACAAAAGTTATCTTTACAATTACTATTATCATGTCATATCAACAAACAATAATTAAGTGCCATTTGAGTCATTTACTTAATTAATACTGATCCATTTTATTCCTTTTTCTACCTGCTGTGCCAATGATAGTCATTAATATGGGCCCCTAGTTATTAATATGGCCAGCTGGCCCCCTCTAAATTCCACCTGTCTTATCAGTTGTAATTACCTGTCTTGGCCAATCATCTGCCAGTCTTGAAGATGCCCAGATAGGTCTCTGGCTAAGCCCCTGTTTCCAATAACAATTGGACCATTTAAAGGTGACTTGAGTCTCCATCACTGCTGTTTTCTTACATTTGGTGATGGGAAATAATTTGTTGTCATTGTCTGAAGCAGATTGAGCATTGCACACAATTCCAGAGATCTGTCACAACACTCTTTGAAACTTTATGTATGTAAACTTAATAGCTCTGTCATGTAATGTGCCAAATATGAAGTCATTTGATTGCGAACTCATGTCACTAAGCCCGCCCAAACATGGTAATTTACTTGTCACAAAACAACCTGCTTGTTAGATGTTGGAGAAGTCACTGTTGCGATGTGGTGATCAAACAGCTGGGTATGTAATATATATTGCAGGATTCAGCATTTGCAATGTTCAAAGGCCAAATAATAAAAAAACTAAAAATAAGTCCTGTGTACGTCCAGCGTCATATTTTTAGATAAGATTATTATCTTTATGGTGACATCAGCAAATATTAAACTCCATTATTGCAATTTCATGTACAGTGGTTGTACATGAAATTGTCAGCTGATTATACGTATTTGTCTGTGAAATACAAGAACAGTCTGCTTGTTTTGCAATGGTTACAAAAATACTCCCATGTTTTTGATAGACCAACTGGCTAGGTTAACCATAAAGTAGGATTAACCACTGTCCTCATTAATCACAAACTTTATGGGTGGGAATTTTACTTACTTACTTTTGTTCACTTATTGTGGTGACATGATGACTTCTTTCCAAATGGATATTAATGTTGTGTTTTCTATGGCATGCTGTAGATTGAGCTCCACTGAACAATGTATCCTTTCCAATACCCTCTTGGAGAGTAGCATTAACTAACTTCTCCTACGGCTTCCCAAGTACAGGCTGTAACACTTTCCTGGCTACTTTTCACTGGCACTTAGAGAAATAACACACACAGTATAATGAACATGCATTTATTCAAACAAATAGTAGTATATTTGGCTATTAATTTTACCACAAATACACATTTGACAATTGCAGCATATGACTGTATGGCATTGGTTGTTTTCTCTGTTATAGACCT
The DNA here is from genome assembly GCA_020002185.1 of Paraescarpia echinospica. Taxonomy (NCBI): domain Eukaryota; kingdom Metazoa; phylum Annelida; class Polychaeta; order Sabellida; family Siboglinidae; genus Paraescarpia; species Paraescarpia echinospica. Next base: position 21,496,814 of record CM034540.1, read on the forward strand.
GCCCAGTACTCGAGTGCTTCAGAAGGGTTCAGGGAATCCCATTCAAGGACAGTCTGTGACACTGACTTGTGACATCACAGATGGCAGACCTAGAGATGACATCAAGAAGGTGACGTGGAAGAAAGGCGGACAAGAAGTTACATCTTCTGGTGGCCAAGACTTGACCATTAGTTCACTTGACCATTCTAAGGACGATGGAAGCTACACTTGTGCTGCAGAGAATGCTGCTGGAATGGGGCCATTTGGTGATGCACATCAACTTGATGTCTTCTGTAAGTACAGTTGTTGTTTTTGTGATTCGATTATTTGAAGGTAAAGATGGCGAATGTTGTTGACATCAGTATCAGAATGATGACGCTGCAGATTGTCTTGAAGGCTGACAATACGCACACTTTTCGGTTTGTCTACATTATCATTGGGAGTGTCTTGATCTGAAGTGAATCGTGACTTTATGGATATGCTGACTGACATGAACACTTTAATGTGTTTATTGACTTTTTGTTGAATGCATCCTCATGATCCAGGGGGTGCTGCTGAGTACATCTGTGTTCGTATCCTGCTGGCATGTCCACTTGTTGAAACATGGGTTTATCTCTGCGAATGTTATCCAATTGTCCTACTGCCATTTATTTGTTGAGATTATTTGTCAGTGATTATCATCGATGGTTGGATGGGCAGTAGTAGACTTGTTGAAGTGCTCTTTGTTGTTAAAATATATCTAGATTTAAACCTGGTTATTTGCCAGTGACTATCATCGATGGTTGAACAGGCAGTAGTAGACTTCTTGGGGTGCTCTTTGTTGTCAAAAATGTATCCAGATTTGAATCTGGTTATTTGCCAGTGATTATCATCGATGGTTGAATGGGCAATAGTAGACCTCATTGGGGTGCTCTTTGTTGTCAAAATATATATAGATTTGAACCTGGTTATTTGCCAGTGACTATCATCGATGGTAGAATGGGCAGTGGTAGACTTCTTGGGATGCTCTTTGTTGTCAAAATATATCTAGATTTGAACCTGGTTATTTGCCAGTGATTATCATCGATAGTTGAATGGGCAGTAGTAGACTTCTTGGGATGCTCTTTGTTGTCAAAATATATCTATATTTGAACCTGGTTATTTGCCAGTGACTATCATTGATGGTTGAATGGGCAGTAGCAGACTTCTTGGGGTGCTCTTTGTTATCAAAATATACCTAGATTTGAATCTGATTATTTGCCAGTGACTGTCATGATGGTTGGATTGGCAGTAGTAGACTTCTTGGGGTCTCTTCATAGTCAACCTGGTTCTTAGAATCAAGGAAAGAGATTACACAAACAATGAAAGCCATGAACAAATTATAACAGATTCGGCAAACTTTGTTGTACTGTGTGGTTTAAACACCATGGGTAATGTTGTCAACTACCTACCTGGTTTGCAAGTATGGCTCAATGTAAATTGATATTATTCATGTTTTATATAATATGTATAACCAATCCTGGTAAGATATTTGTCAGTATATTTGTTAAGCACATCAGTGCTTATATTTCCTATCTTTTACATGTCATTTGCATAGAAGGTTTAATTTAACAACATCTGAAGTTGTCAATTTACTGCAAGATAATTTGAATTTTTAATGACATATCCCTTTCAGTAGCATATAATTATGTCTACATATATTGAATGTCCTTCCCCCATACAAATGAATTTCAGTTATATGTTGAGGTGCCATGACAACATTTCTGTGAACGATCTGCATGTGAGTTGTATTAAAGCATGTTTGTCTCTCATTGTATTATTTGTAGGGGTGTAACAATACATCGAACAGGGTTGGCAGGTTTCTGACAGGATGGTTTCTACCGTGGTTTAAACCATGGTTTCTACCATCTTGTCAGAAATACCTTTCTGACATTAAAATTCAGAAACTCCATTTTTCATACATTTTCCTTTGTAAGAGTATTGTCTGAGCTTGCGTTCATCCTCTATGCATCTGTCTGCCAGGGTAGGGGGTTTAACCGGGTTAAACATATTTTGCCCAGCCCGGTTTTGCTAGTTTAACCTGGGTTAAACTAGGCTTTACTCTATTTGAGAACTCAGGATGATATTATTAGGTGACATTCTCAATATTAATGCAGTTGGTACGTGGATTGATGATGGTTTAATAGTGGTGTCATATTATTGATGTAATAAAAAAATTAAATTGCTCTTTAAATAAGTGTCAATTTGTCTAGCTATCACTGCAAGATAACCAGATGATAATTATGCGATTGGTATGTTCTGTTGATGACTGAAACAACTTTTCTACACATGACCGATACAAAGGTTTCCCTTCAGATGGCATATTTTTTCCAGCCAGAAACCCTAAGTTAATATCCTCCCTATACAAACAACTTGTACTAGTTACCAGTTCTGACCATAATCTTTTTATGTGTGCCAGGGAGTGCATAATAAAAAGGACTGTTATCAGTGAGTATAGCCATAAAATGCATCTGTTGCTCTCACAATGGACAGTTCCATTAATTACTGGCTGAAACTTCTTCTGAAGAAGTGCAGTGATTCCAGTCAGATAACCTACACCAGTAGAGCCTGGTGTCAGCTTGCAGGTTACAGTACAGGAGGATATTGGCCCTGTACCCTCTAAGCAAGCAGCACTTGTTTTCACAGCCAACAACTGTGGTAAGACCACATTTAGATTTTATATAGGTGGCCATTATAACGTTTCCTTTATTTCCTGCAAAATTTGTCATATGATTTTTAGAAAATTTTACAGCGTATTTAACCTCCATTGACACAAGTGCTGTGGAAAACTCATGAAATTCTCATACCTCATTTTTCAGAAAAATCCACCCAAATCTGACACCCCTCAATTTTGCCCCAATCGGGTGACAGATTTTGAAATATTGGTGTATTCTGCAAAATAGCCTCTGTACGAATACGTGAGTGACTAGCGTATATTTATTGCTACCTCATGAAAGATCTAATGCAGTAGTACATTCAGTATTCACTGGACTAATATGTGCCATGTCAAAGTGCATGAAAAAAGTTCACACATCACACCAAAACGGTATTTTCAAGGGCACTCTTTCGGATGGTAATGGCGGGCGAATCCTTAATATGGTCTTACTCCAACTGGATTCACCATCTACCCCCTAAAGTTACCTGAGCCACCACTGACTCATGGACAATGGTCAAGTCAATTAGCTCAACTTACCAGGGGGGCAGGTTAAACTTGCCAATATGCTTGATGGAGGTGTAAGCTGATTGGCCCAGTGCTTTATAGTCAGCAGTGCTTGGCCAGCGACCTAATTTTTTTAGACGTCATATTAAATAGTGACTTTAATAGTGCTAGTAGCACTAACATCTTAGTTTGCACCATGTTTAGGTGTGGCAGACCAGTAAGGCTGTGTGGGAACAGTTTGTTAAAGTGGAAAATAACAGTTGCTAAATGCAAGCTCTGTCGTCACCAGATGTCATCCAAGTGTGATAGAATGCTGGTTCATCACAACAAATGCAGCACCATTGCTTCTATGCCTGTGTCTAGGTCCTGGTGTAGTTCCTGCTGAGACACAAAAGAGACCTCACCCACAGTCTCCACCTCCAAAGAGAGGAACAGTTGAGATTGTACAACTGGCCTTGGATGAGCACATTACGAAAACTTCTTCTCACACCAAGTCTGCTCTAGATGAGAAGATTGCTTGGCTGTTCTATGACTGTAAACTCCCCTCCAGCCTGGTGGAGCACCCCCTGTGGAAGGAAGTCATGGAGGCTATGAGGCATGGCTACCCTTCACTGACCTTCAAGGCACTAGCTGGCCCACTGCTAAGTGTATGATTCTTTGACAGCAGACATGAAGAAGCATGTGGATGAGGAGAAGGCTGCTCTGGTGTCTGATGGCTGGCCCAACCAGCATAATGATCCCATCATTGGCACCTGTCTGCAGGTCAACAGCAAGACATTCTTCCTTGACACTATAGACATTAGTGCCATGACAAAAGATGCAGACAACTACAAAGTGTTGACTCAGCAAAGCATCGCCACTGCCAGGGAGAAATTTAACTGCATGGTTACTTCAGTCGTTAATCACAATGCTCGCAACATGGAAAAGATGCGTGATGCCCTGAAGGAAGAAGATCCTGATCTCTTTGTGTATGGCTATTCATCACACATACTCAATCTACTCGGCAATGACATCACACCCTCCGCCATCACCAAACATGTGGAAGACATGCAGAAGTATTTCCGCAACCATTATAAAGCCTGTGCCTGGCTATCTGAGACTGTTGGTAGTGTCAAGCCCCAACTTCCGAACGACACCCGCTGGAAGAGCTAGTTCATTTGCTTTGACATGTACATCAAGAATCGGTCTTACTACTTGTCAATCATTCTGCAGCATGAAGAAGACTACAACTGGGATGGCAATGTGAAGAGTAGGGTTCTGGATCTGAATCTGTACCGAAACGTGAAAGATTAATGTGCGAACAGCTCCATCCAGTAGCCACAGCCCTTGATGCCTGCTGGCAACCCCGACACTCAAGCCTCACAAGAAAGCGATTCAAGCAAGATTCAACAAGGTAATCCAAACTGAACACCTTGTCGCCTACTATCTCCACTCTACCTACCAAGGAAGCAGCAATATCACCCTGAAACAGCAGGAAACAGTTCTCAACTGGATTCTTTCCAAGGAACCCACATACATTGCACATCTGCTGGCATTCCAAGCTCAGGAAGCACCCTTTCTGTCAGCTTTCTTCTGTGACACAATAAAATCCATCCCTCCGGCTATATGGTGGAAGTCCACTGTGTCAAGAGGTATTCCCCAGAGCTTCGTGGATGTAGTTCTTCAGTTGTTTAGATCACCACCATCATCTGCTGCCATCGAACGAGTGTTCTCATCGTTTGGATTGGTCCACACAAAGTTGCTCAACAGGCTGGGAAACACATCTGTAAGCAAACTTGTGTTTTGTTATAGAATGCTGCGTGGCAACTTTGAACTGGAATATTAATCAGTGACACACGACTTAAAGTGAATGTGCATAAAGTGCTAATAACATTGTTCTAAATGTTTGTGGAGAGATCACCATAATAAATTTAATAAAAAAAACACACACCATTTGAATGTGAACATTTATAATTTTGAGACTTTGAAAGAGTTGAAGGTGAACTGTGACTATGCATAAACTGCTAATAATACAGTGCAACAGTACTGAGTAGATATTGTCAGATTGACATGAAATTATTATTTGTGAATACATGTAGTTTAACATGTACAATTACTGTTGAATTTGTTTTTCCTTTTATGCAAGAATGATTGTACAGTGAATTGTCATTATATAAGGATTTCTGATATATTTGGAACATCTGTTTACAAAGAACAACTCTGAAGGCCCTATACAGCCATATTACAGTACCCTGCTATACTTATATGTCCATGGATAAGTATTATAAAGGAACATCAGATATAAGGAATAGTTTGGCAAAAGTCCCAGTGTGTTCCTTCTGAATATAGTGAGAATCCACTCTATAATATCTCCAAACAATAGTAAAATTAAGTAAATAGACCATTTAATGACATTCTTTCCATGTCATTGCTTCATAGCTTATACAGTTAGCAAAATCATAAATGCATGATTAGATTCTAACATCAGAAACCTGTCAGAAGCCCATCAGAAACTAGTTTCTGACAGTTTCTGATATTGTCTTGTTAGAAATACCTTTCTGACTGTCAGAAACCCAAACAACCCTGACATCGAACTATTAATGCATCACGATAGTCGATGTGGTGATGAGATACTATCAATAGTAAATTTAATTATTAATAGTTATCAGCAATAGGACAGTGAACTATCGATAGTCAACAAATATTGATCAAATCATCATCACTCATTGATCGCCATTGTGAAGCAACTAACTAAGCAACTGTAAGCAGTGGTGCCACCTGTCAAATTTGGTCTGTCATTGCTTCCCTGACTATTAATTTTGTTAGGGGTAACTATGTTCAATGTTTAATATGGCAGATGCCGATGATTTAGAGATTGTCATGAACAAAGATGTGAAGTCAGCTGTGTGGAAGCACTTTGGGTTTGTAAAGGTCAAGGGCGATACTGACAGGAAGCAATTCGCATGCCAACATTGTTGTTTTGTGCTGAAATCCAGGGGGAACACGACACATTTGTTGCACACAACCAACTGCCCATCACCAACAAACCATCGCCAGCATCATGTTTGCAAATTTTGCAAGCCACATTTCCATGGTCGAAAGCAATATCAGACATTTTTGGTTGTTTTATCATAAAAAGTATGCGCCCATTCAATGTTGTTCACAAGAAAGAATTTAGATACCTCCTGTCTATGCAAGAACCATGATATAGTGGAGAATCAGCCGTGTCTTAAATTTCATTTCAAGTTTTTGTAAAAGTTTACTTTTCAAATCTCTAGAAACATCATATGTTGATGTAGGATTAATGGTTCATAAATTAGGGCTGTTTTACGAATATTCCGCCAGGTGGAGTAATGTTAATATTGCTCTGATATGGTAACAGTCAACAGGCAAAATTAGTTACTTTCTCCCATATAGTATCAATCCTTTTTTGCTTGGCAGGCGATTAGGGTTTCTTTTGTTATTTAGTCTACATAAGACGATGTTTAGAGTTAAATTGATTGGCTAAAGGTGGAAATAGTTAGGAAAATTATCGTGAAAATTACATGATTTTATGGTTTTTCGTAAATAACTTCAAAATGGCTGCTTCGACACAAAAATTGCATAGGACATAAAAGAACACCATCTCGAGAGATTCTCAACTTCTCTGGGACGCAATCATCCAAGCTGCAATTAATGTGCGAAGACTATTCGTACACAAATATCCACCATTGTCTATAGCCAGGTACTCATTCATGCAGCTGAGTGAACTGAAGCAATGTAGAGTAAACAAACTTGCCCAAGTTTCGACACTGCAGCACATGATTCGAACCCACACTATCTCAGTCGAGAGTCCGGAACTCTTACCACTGCAGATAGAATTGCAGGAAATGTCATTAGTAAAAAATTTGAAAGTGCACAGTTTTTTTCTTCAGATTTGTCATTCAAAGTGGTGACCATCTTTGATTATTAGGGTGTTTTAGTTTTCTCTATACTCCATCAATTTGATTGTTTATCCTCACATTTCACACTAATTTTATGATGAAAGAACCTTCTTAGAATTCCATGTGTTATGTTGGTTCGTTTGTGCAATTTTTTTATTTTGTTTTGGTGAAATTACCAGATAAACTATAAAATTTCCTCTAGTGTATGAACTATTTATCAACATTTTTAATGACTCCTGAGATGGATTGTTTATCTTCATGAATGTGTAAACAAATTGAATGTAACCATTTATTGACAGAGATATCCTGTTACAATAAAAACCACATGTATTGGCTCTCAAATACTTTTTACTCTACTAAATAAAAAAATTAAAATTAGGGATAACGCAAAGTCTGGAATATGCTGTGAGAAGCAGCCAGGCTGTTTAAAAACCTATATTCAGCATTATTGTTGGCACTGCTGTGTTACTGTTTCAGATCCACTCAGTACAAAAGTAAACCAGAAGGGTTCAGGAAGTCCAACTGAAGGACAGTCTGTGACACTGACCTGTGACATCACAGATGGCAGACCTAGAGATGACATCAAGAAGGTGATGTGGAAGAAAGGAGGACAAGAAGTGACATCTTCTGGTGGCCGAGACTTGACCATTAGTTCACTTGACCATTCTAAGGACGATGGAAGCTACACTTGTGCTGCAGAGAATGCTGCTGGAATGGGGGGATTTGGCGTCGCACATCAGCTCGACGTTTTCTGTGAGTACAGTTTAAATGTGAACAGATTTTATTTTGCATAGATCTTCTTGTGGGTATGCACTCAGAGTAGCCCAAAACAATTTTGACCAATCAGCCTGCAAATTTAAATGATGTAGCTTGTCGCTGAAATGGTTCCAAGCTAAAATGTTCCACACCTGAAATACCCTGGACTGTTATTTTTTACTAAATCAGTTGCGACATGTCACTTGGCATCAAGTGTGTGAGCTTAAACAGTTGACACATCCATAGATGTATTCTATGTAGCTGCGTTACTGCATTGTGAACATACACAACATTTAAGTGCAGTATTTCCCTTTTGATTGCTTACAGTAATGTCATAATGTATGGTATAATTAAGAAGTATGACAGGTCATTCTCGAATCATCATGTTGCAGAGATGGCAAGCCGAAAAGAAAACGTACCAATATGTAATGATAATGTCATTACGTATCAGAAGGATTATAACAGACTTACATGTATTACACATTCTGTATAATATGGATCCAGAACGGCATAATATTTTATCACCAATATAAAGTGTGTAGTTCAATACCTAATTCCATTGCTTATTATGCCAACTAACAACCTTCGGATGGTGCTAGGCCTATACATCCACAGACACGCAGAAGACTCCAGGTCAGATGCACCTGAGTTTGCTGATGAAGTGACAATATTGTACCATTTCAGACAGACCATTGGGTCAAGCTACAACAGACCGAACTAGTGTGACAGTGGCCGTAGGAGGGCAAGTGTCACTGACCTGCCTTGCCCCAACACAGCCTGGCTACCCAGTGGCTTTCTGGTTCTACTGGCGCAGACAGAACAGTACATTCACCAGCAACACAACTGTACTCACTCTGACACCTTCACGAGTGGACCAATCTGGCAGATACAACTGTGTGGCCGGCAACTGGTTGGGACAGAGTGACAACTCAGACTGGACCACTGTTACAGTGCAAGGTGAGTGATTGTCTGATATTTCAAGCAGACATTGGTGCAGTGTGACAGTTTTATGGCTAAAGGGATTAAACAGTTCTTTGAAGTTGGTTCTCATGCCAACTATCCTTTTCACACAAGCCTATATGGGTTTAGTTGCTGTTTGCACACTACTAAACCTACCTAAACAGAGGTGTGAAAAACATCCTGATGTATTTGTACTGGTGCCAATAATCAGCAGTAGTGTAAAATGTGATTATAGTTGAACAAGTTGTTGAACAAGTGATAGTGACATTGCTTTTGTCTTTCATTCCTATATAGTACTGAAATATAAAAATATAAAATATGTTCTATCCATACAAATTGTAGTTAGTAGATAATACTAAATATGATAGTTATTGTGTGGTACATATTTATGCATACTGTGTATTATACTATAAATAGTTCAGAAGGAAAATGTAATAGTAATTGCTTCAAATGTAATAGTAATATATCAAATTCAGCATGTAATAGTAATAGGAAGGAAACTAAGTAACAGTAATAGATTTATATTATGATGTAATTGACCCCACGCCTGACTGTGACAGTGCCAGGTGAGTGACTGTATCACAGTGCAAGGTGAGTGATTGTGACAGTGCACGTGAGTGATTGTTACAGTGCACAGTGAGTGATTGTTACAGTGCAAGGTGGGTGACTGTGTGACAGTGCAAGGTGAGTGATTGTTACAGTGCCAGGTGGGTGACTGTGATAGTGCCAAGTGAGTGACTGTATCACAGTTCAAGGTGAGTGATTGTTACAGTGCAAGGTGGGTGACAGTGTGACAGTGCCAGGTGAGTGACTGTGTGACAGTGCAAGGTGAGATATTGTTACAGTGCCAGGTGGGTGATTGTGTAACAGTGCCAGGTGAGTGATTGTGACATTGCAAGGTGAGTGATTGTTACAGTGCAAGGTGAGTGATTGTTACAGTGCAAGATGGGTGATTGTGTGACAGTGCAAGGTGAGTGACTGTGTGACAGTGCAAGTTGAGTGACTGTGACAGTGCAAGTTGAGTGACTGTGTGACAGTACAAGGTGAGATATTGTTACAGTGCCAGGTGAGTGATTGTGACATTGCAAGGTGAGTGATTGTTACAGTGCAAGGTGAGTGATTGTTACAGTGCAAGGTGGGTGACTGTGTGCCAGTGCAAGGTGAGTGACTGTGTGACAGTTCAAATTGAGTGACTGTGTGATAGTGTAAGATGAGTGACTGTGTGACAGTGCAAATTGAGTGAATGTGTGACAGTGCAAGGTGAGTGACTGTGTGACAATGCAAGGTGAGTGACTGTGTGACAGTGCAAGGTGAGTGACAGTGTGACAGTGCAAATTGAATGACTGTGTAACAGTGTAAGGTGTGTTACTGTGTGACAGTGCAAGGTGAGTTACTGTGACAGTGGAAGGTGAGTGGTTGTGACAGTGCAAGGTGAGTGACTGTGACAGTGGAAGGTGAGTGGTTGTGACAGTGCAAGGTGAGTTACTGTGATAGTGGAAGGTGAGTGGTTGTGACAGTGCAAGGTGAGTAACTGTGTGACAGTGCCAGATGAGTGACCGTGACAGTGTAAGGTGAGTGACTGTGTGACAGTGTAAGGTGAGTGACTGTGTGACAGTGTAAGGTAAGTGACTGTGTGACATTGCAAGGTGAATAACTGCGTGACAGTGTAAGATGAGTGACAGTGCAAGGTGAGTGACTGTGTCAGTGTAAGGTGAGTGACTGTGACCATGTAAGGTGAGTGACTGGGACAGTGTAAGGTGAGTGAATGTATGACAGTGCTATGTGAGTGACTGTGTGACAGTGTAATGTGAGTGACTGTAACAGTGTAAGGTGAGTGACAGTGCAAATTGAATGATTGTGTGACAGTGTAAGGTGTGTAACTGTGTGACAGTGCAAGATGAGTTACTGTGACAGTGGAAGGTGAGTGGTTGTGACAGTGCAAGGTGAGTGACTGTGTGACAGTGCCAGATGAGTGACCGTGACAGTGCAAAGTGAGTGACTGCGACAGTGTAAGATGAGTGACTGTGTGACAGTGTAAGGTGAGTGACTGTGACAGTGTAAGGTGAGTGACTGTGTGACAGTGTAAGGTAAGTGACTGTGTGACATTGCAAGGTGAATAACTGCATGACAGTGTAAGATGAGTGACAGTGCAAGGTGAATGACTGTGTCAGTGTAAGGTGAGTGACTGTGACAATGTAAGGTGAGTGACTGTGGGACAGTGTAAGGTGAGTGAATGTATGACAGTGCTATGTGAGTGACTGTGTGACAGTGTAATGTGAGTGACTGTAACAGTGTAAGGTGAGTGACTGTGTGACAGTGCAACGTGAGTGACTGTGTGACAGTGCAATGTGAGTGTGTGTGACAGTGCAATGTGAATGACAGTGTAAGGTGAGTGACTGTGTGACAGTGCAAGTTGAGTGACTGTGTGACAGTGTAAAGTGAGTGACTGTGTTACAGTGCAAAGTGAGTGATTGACAGTGCGAGGTAAGTGACTGTGTGACAGTGTAAGTTGAGTGACTGTGTGACAGTGCAAGTTGAGTGACTGTAACAGTGCAAGTTGAGTGACTGTGTGACAGTACATAAAAAATTATTTATTATATAAATCCACCATAAAATGTATTATTTATTTTAATTTAAAACTCCTTGTTCAATTCAGTGTGAACAAAGAATTGAAGTTGTTGGAAATATAGTCCATTGTTAATCAGGTGTGTTTACATTGAAGTCTGTGGTGTTTGAAAAATTTAAGTAACAAGTGTAGTCAATGTAATAGAATTTGTGTACTTTTGATAGAATCATCGAAATACATGAGATTCATTGTAGATCTGGATAAATTGAAAAATGTTTGAATAACCTTATTTTATGATATGTTTAGCCCAGCCATGCTTGCTCTGTTTTTCTGAAATTTTGATCAACCCAGTCAGGAATAATTTATTATTTTATTCAATGATTTCATCAAAACATAATAACAGACAACTGTATCAATATGTTAATACGCTAACTTTGGTCCATTGTAAGCATATCTACTCCCAGGTGTGAAATCATTCTAAAACAGGATATATGAAAATTTGAATTGAAAAAGGACCTTTAATTATGTTATGTAGATTAGATTATTGTTTTCCCAGAGAGTATGTGGACTGTTGCTACATATAAATTGTGTCATTATACAGCCCCTGCCAAGGTTGAAAATCCACGCATGAACAACATTCGACGGTCTCCTGCGTTTGATGATCAAGACTTCAAGATGACGTGCACAGCGTCTGGCAGCGGTGACGTGAAGGTTCAGTGGCATAAAGATGGAAAGTCCATTGTTACAAGTGACTTTGTTGTCACCAATGTCTTGATGACAGGTGGACAGTACATGTATGGACAGACTGAAGCCAAAGACAGTACACTGACGTGGCATGTGACAAAGAGAGCGAGTTATCTTACCTGTAACAACATCACCCACTTTGATGGCAACTACACCTGTGCTGTGTCTACACAGACGGCTGGTGCAACAACTCATGATGAGTCCAAAGCCTTCATTGTTACAGTGCAGTGTAAGTTTCTCATGTGCTGTTGATTCAGCTTTAACGTGTGGATGTATCATATTTGCATTTTTATTGTCTGTAAAGTTTTATGTAAGCCACAAATCAAAAGGGTATACCTTGAACTTGTCTACAGTTTAAATCATTTTTATAACAACTTTCTGAAACGAAATAGATGTACACCCTGTATTGATATTGAGTATAATTCGTTGAGATATATACTATTTATTGAATACACCAAATTTCATTTTAGATGTACCTGCTGTTTGAAATTACATATTTTTTAGTTGAATCAAGAGATAAAAATCCTTAGAAACCAAGCAGTAATGGATAATATTTAATACTATGTTTAAAATTTGTCCAGTTTCTGTTTAACATTTAATTCAATATTTTAAATTCAAGTTAATGAATCAAATTGTTTTGGTGTCAGACAAGGAAGAACATATGGCAGTGACATGTTATCAGATTCAGGTGAAAGTTGTGAATATTCTCAGGATAATGTTGACATGTATTTGTTTTGTATTCTCTTACATAATTCGCAGTCAACTTACATTTTTCATGTAACATTTTGATCGTTATCAGTGAACTTCTTCAGACAACTACTGCTAGATGACTACCATGTCGCAATCTTGCATGGATTTTTTTTATAACTTATCAGTATTATCCAGATTATTATTAGCCACCAACCAGACACTGCATGAAAATGCAGCTATGAAGTATGCAATTCGTGTAATAAATAATAAAAATGAACACATTAAAATGATAGACTCAGAAAGGTTTAAATTTATTGATTATAAATAAAGTGTCTGTAAATGTAGAGACAATGGCTTTACATCCCATTTTCTAGAACTTGCTTCCAGTGTCAACTTAGGCTTTTATGTGCACAGGCACTGAGGATTTTTGTGCTATAGAAATTTTATTATTACTGTATTAATTACATTTGTGTTGTGACATTTTGTTTCTTCAACTATTTGTTCACAGATAAGGCACACTGGGCTAGTGGTCCTACAGTTGTTGCCGCAGCTGTTGATGACAGGGCCGTGGACATTGTATGTTCTGTGTGTGCCAATCCACAACCACAACTTACATGGACATTCAACAACAAGTCCCTGCGAGAAGGAATCAATGTGGCCAACAACAGAATCACGCTGGATGTTGTGAAAATAGATGACTTTGGCTCCTATGAGTGCACTGCCAGCAACAACATTAATGGGGAACACAGAAATGTGATATTTCCCATTGAGTTAGTGACAAGTGGTAAGATACAACACAAAGTGGGTTTCTGAATAACTATTTTGTAAAACTTAATTGTATAGGTTGATGAAGATGTGATCCAGAAGTACATGTATATGAGGGTAAGAACAAATTATGCCATTTTGTGGGTTTTGTAATAACCATAATTATAAAGATAGTGTAAAGAAACCTGTTAAATAATCTTTGACCACACGTAATTATTTGATGATTCTTGTAATGTTGATATTTGTAATGTATTACTGTGATGTCTAATTCGAGCATCTCTATATAATATAAGCTTTTATTAATTATTTTAGGTCCACCAAAGAAGCCATTGGAGTTTACCGTCCTTGGCAACCATACATCAGTCGCCCTCACACTACGATGGCGCCCGGGGTTCGATGGTGGTTATCCTCCACAAATGTTTATCCTGCAATATGGATCATCAGACAAGTCTCTGACAACAATGGATAAAATATCCACAGCAGATGATGTGACCTGGTATCAGGCGAGTGTGATAGGTCTACAGCCAGAAACAGAATACGTCTTTATTCTCCACGCTGAAAACAAACGACCTCAAGACAAAGGAACAAACAAAAGTCCTACCGTCAGACAGACTGGAAGCACTACAGGTAAACCTACTTCTAGTTTCACCAGTTCTTGATGCCTCTAACTTCATCGCTTGCCATATTGCACAACGTTTGAAAGTTTTTAAATTGTGAGATCATGTGCAACATACTCTAGAAATCGTGATGGAAGAGATTTTCACTTTGTTCTGTCTTTGCAATATTAAAAACTATACAAAGAAAAAGTAACTGGTTTTCGTTACTGAAAGATGTATTTATGAAATAATGTGTTGTGGGAGATTTGGTCAAAAAACTACTTATGAACAAACAAATACCAACAATGTACACAGGCGTTTTGTCCCAGTTTGCCAGAAGGTCATTTTAAACAAGATCGCTTTTTCAGAATATTTATATGAAATGTCAATGTTTACTTTGAACTGTGCAGTTGCGTAAACTGTGACATATTTAAAATGTATAATGCATGTTTTTTGCAATTTGCATCCAGTGTGGACTTTGCTTGGATGGTATGTATCTATCGATAATCACATATGATACTGGGCATAATATAGGTTTCGTGTTTTTCTGTTTGGCAAAAGTGTTTGGTTGCATGTTGTTCATGTTGTTATTCTGTAATATTATGTTTGCGTGAATTTTGCATGTTTGATGTGCATTCTCTTCATCAGTTTCTGAACTCATGTAATAGGATGTTTTACATTTGGAAGTGAAACAAAAATAATTGTGCTACATGTGTTGAATGTTAAAGTCGCAGTTGTCTGATATGTACATGGTTTATGTGTGTTGTTTATTGTTGGATATGTTTCTTGATTAGATTCTAACATGTAATTTTATGTATCACTAATACATCTGTAACAATATGCATGCTAAATTAAATATTTGATATATGTAATTATAATCATCTGTATATTAATACTTTAACTGTGGATCATTGTATCTGCATCTCATCCCAGGTTCCAGGATCAACTCGCCTCTTTTATGTTCATTTGCTTCCTTCGACCATTGCCCCCTCATGTACCAATTGTAATGTACACTGTATTTCAAAAACACAACAGTGTTTATTCAGAGTTATGACTTATGTACTTAACTGACCATATTGTTCCCAGTAGAAGCGCGGCGCGTGAGTGCAAGGTCTTGGATGCGCATCTATTAATGTCCCATAAGACTGACGTAGTACAAGCTGTCAGTGGTTGGCAAATGCACAAATTGCATACACGTTATGCAATTGCAACATTTAGACTGGCAACATGTGGCAATTACATATTCAGCACATCAACCAAAATGTCCGGTGCTTGATCGACAGAAGATGCTACACAACAGGAATGCATGACTTGAGACAGACAGTTATCATTCACTTTTTAATAACTCCAGACAAATGCCAGATCAGTTATTTATGAGGTGCTCAACACACAGTAATCGCGTTTTCCAAAAGGCATCATTGGATTTTGTAGAGTATCCACCATCTGTCCTGAATGGGATGCTTGAATAATATGAACCCGTGTGCTTTGCGGTGATGGAATGGGGCAACGCCAACTGTGGAAGCAGAGGAAGCGATTTTCAAAACTATCAATTAAGTTGGACATCCAGGCGCTGTTCATTGTCTTAACCCTTCAATGTGGCTACAGACAATTATGGATTGTGAAAATAACATTATGTTGACCCTTCATCTGCATTGTTTGAAAGGTTTACTTGATTATGGCACCATGACCACCTTTGAGAATACAATAATAACCACTCAATTGAGAAACATGGTGCCATCTTACGGCTAAATGTACATTGAACTGTTATGTAGAAAGTATATGAAAGGTGGCACCAGGAGCTGTATTACCGTATCAGGCGTACGTCTGTTAGGCAGCAATGTGCATCTTTTAGGCAGTGCGCGTCTATTCGGGACAACATACTTTGTATTTTTGATTTGCAATGCTTTTCCAAAGGGTCTTTCTCTTACATGAGGGTATTCATTGGTAAGGCATTCTCCTTCAGAGCAAGTTTTTGAAAGATAAAAATACTGTTGTTGACACTGTTAACTGTTACATTTGGTGTTTTACTCTATGGGTGGGTGTAAGTCAGTCTATTGTAGGTGGATCTCCTCCCAGGCCCCCAGGTCCACTCATCTATTTCTGTGTTCATCCATGAACCATTGCCTTCTGTTCTACCAATCGGTGATGCATTTGAAAAAAACACAAAGTTAATTTAGTTAGAGTTATTTACTTTTTTCAGTGAAACGATTGAGTTGTCAGTCATTCCCTAGGTGACATTGCTGAGGGGTTACGTTGAAATTATTTACTGCAGCATGGAATTCCATGACTGGTGTCAGCATAAGTAACTGGTCTTAAAAATGAGTTTAAGTGAAAAAAATATTGTAATGGTGACAATTGCTTCCCTCGGTGTGTTGCTCCGTGGGAAGGTGTGTGTCAGTAGTAATAGTTTGGTGTTGTTTCAATGGTTTGATTTCAATTAAAATTTCAATTAAAATGTAACATTTTGAATTTTGCGTAGTTTATTTAATGCAGTAACAAAACAATATCAAGGTTAAATTCAAAACAAGTGGGTACATTTCATGCTCACAACATAAAATAAAAAAACAATGGTTTCCCAATTCTATTATAAGTATTATTCATCTTCACCGTTACGGGGTTGAGTCGATATTGCATGGTTTGTTCAGCCTTCTTGATGATCTGTCTCCATCTTTCTCAGTTCTCTTCTCACACTTTCAGCTGTTCACCCGAGACATCTAACATTATCTCTCCATCTTAATTTAGGTTATTTGATAATAATACAGTATTGTGTATGCAAATGTTGGGTAGACGTTTTTTAGATGTTTTTACTCCTACACAACTCTCATTTCCTGATATTTAGCGTAAGGCAATAATACCACGAGGATAATCGATGTTCTTCTTATCAGGTTTTACAGTAATACACCTCAGATTGTGTACTAATTATACTGTTTATTGATACTCTGTTGAACAGCTGCACCACAAGTCAACATAGCAAGTGTCTCAGTGAAGGAGGATCACATGACTGTCACATGGACATACAAAGGGAATAGTTTGCGGCGGCGCCGACGATCCACATCCAGAAATGTGTCAGTTGTGATTCACTATGAGAAGGACGGAGGAGATGAGAAACGTTATCCACCAGAGGGCAATGTAGCTGCAGAAACAAAGGAAGTGACAATTCATGAAAGTTTTGATATTCAGGCAAAGTACAGCGTTTGGCTGACTGTGTATGAAGGACAGTTGGCTGCTTCATCTCAAAGGACGCAACCATTTGAAGCAAGAGCAAAAGGTGCTGTATTCGTGTACTCATACTTTTGTTTATTTAATCAGACTTAAACTTGTATATGGTTACATGCACGCAGGTAGTGTCATTCCATTCTTTGGGGTGTAACAATACATTAAACAAACATGACGGACTATTGACGGTTAACATGATGAGGAATCATATTATCGACACTAAATTCAACTATTGATACTTGTTGGCAAAAGAAAATCAGCAGGGTGGCTCTGCCACTATAATACTGTTTACAAACATGTGTTTTCTAATTTTACTGATTTATTAACTTCAACAATTGTCGGCCATGCCACCTTCATTCACATTTTCACCATTTTGAATCAGTCGTCTCCATACAGACCTCTTGTTACTCCCAACGTAGTCACTGCCACTATGCACGAGAAATCTGTATTTGATTGAATCATTCTAAGGGCTCCCTAGGGCCTCTAAGGACCCAAAAACTGGTAAAAATGTAACATTTTGCCTATTTTTTGAAAAACTGTTCAGCAACTTTTTTTCTAATTTTGCGTATACATTTCATGTGGTAGTGTCACTGTACACAAGAAATCTGTATTTGATTGAATCATTAAACTTCAACAGCCGTTTTCTTCATTTTCACTTTTTGACCTCTACCATGTTCAATGCTCCATAACTTCGCCAATTTTTGTATCAATCATAATTTTTGAAACAGTGTAAAGCACCCTACCCAACCTTTACAAGAATGTAAGAAAACAATGTTACAATTTTTCCCACTTATCACTCATTTGGTTATGGGTCACATATAGATGTATTAGTCCAAAGGACTTCAGGGCTACTTTTTAGTTTTTGCCGTTTGAACATCACGAGTGCTTAATCCTGCAGTGTATGTGGCAGGGGATATAATGCAAGATTTGCGATGTTCACGCAGCAATAATTCAAAAAGTTCAACACAATTCCTGTGTACATCCAGCAACAAATATTCAGTTTAGTTATGTATTTTTGTAAATTTTTGGAGATTTGCAAACCTAAGCTTTTTTTGGAAACATGATATAGTGAATCTGGCAACCAATGTTTCCATTTTTTAAATATATATATGGCGTTAGCTGCCATATCTCATAAACTGTTCAGTAATTGTTCACATTTCGCCTATTTTTTCTAAAATTGTTCAGTAACTTTTTCTCTAATTTTGCATAGACATTTCATGTGGTAGTGCCATTATACACAATAAATCTGTATTTGATTGAATCATTCTAAGGGCATCTAATGGCCCCCCAAAAATGGTAAATTTTCACATTTTGTCTATTTTTCAAAAACTCTTCAGTAACTTTTTCTCTAATTTTGCATAGACATTCCAAGTGGCAGTGCCACTATACACAAGAAATCTGTATTTGATTGAATCATTCTAAGGGCATCAAAGGTCCCCTAAAACGTTAAATTTGCTAACTAAAATGTCTTCTGCAGGAGTAGCTCTATTTATAACTGGCTGGCTAAACACTGTCACACAACTAATCCCTTTTCCTACAACATCTGCCACATGCGGAGTCTGTGTCTGGCATGGATCAGAGATTGGTAGAGTGCCAATTGATTGTGTATTATACCCACCCCACCCCACCCCCACCATACTGTGGAGCTAACATTCTCTGCCTGCTATTGTTTGATGGAAACTGTGACAAATCTGTACTTGTTCACTGGCAGAGGCTTGTGTCAACAGACAGTATTAACCCACTAGACCCCTGTTAAGCTGGACAGTTGCACGTAGGTTTTAAGCTGTGTCAAACAGTGGGCTGTAACTAATGTGTAATAGGAATCCCTACTGCACTGGTAGAACCTGAGAAACTTTAAAACAGCTGTATACATTATCAATGCAATAAAAAGATATGACCTAGGATTAAAATAAAATAACTTAGGTATAAAATAATATATAAAGTAAAATAACATAGGTATACTCGAAAAGCTTAGAGCATATTTAGCCAAAAATTATAAGGAATATTATTCAGATGGTTTATTATACATGTCAGAGCTATTCCATCACTCCAGTTATATCAGTATTATGTCGTTACTACTGTTTTTAACTGTCATTACTACTGTTTTTAACTGTCATTACTACTGTTTTTTAGTCAAAATGCATGCTATGCATATGTACCTTGTTAACAAATAAAGTTTTATTATAGTTCATCTCTTTCTTCTTCCCATTCTGGGGGAGGCTGGTAGGGGCAAAATGAGAACAGATAATGCGTGTGCATTTTCTTTGACAATGTTTTACTGTGCTACATGCGAGATTGCAAGGTCTCTACAACCACTGGAAATCAGCCTAAACAGCAGAGTATCGGGATAAAATCCGACAGTATTTTTTAATAACACAACTAATAAAGTTATATACAATATTCACGAAATGGTCTACTCGAATACTTTATTTTCTGGTGTATCTTCACTGGCATGCATATAGTCTAGAGAGCTACTAAACATGTCAACATTTTACTTCCATCATAACTCTTAATGATCTGTAACTATGATTCACCAAAAAACATTTCATTAATAATTACGAACTCACAGTATTATTGTCCAAAGGACTTCAGGCCTCTTGGCCCACTTTTAAAGGTATATATAGCGGCCATCTTGGATTTTTTAAATAGTGGACACTGAAAACCTGTATTTCTCTGCTGCTAAACCTTTTAATTATGGTGGCTAAACCTACATATTGAGGGGCAAGGAATACAATAGGATCAATTCAAATCACCTAAGCATAATAAAATTACTAGTTTATGATAGTTATACATGTTATGACTGAATAATATACATGTAGCATAGCGTATAAACACATGTGTACATTGGAAACAAGTATGTGCCTGTATTTTCATTTATTAACATCTTATAACCGTCATACCAGCATCACTACACAGTTGCATATAATATGCTCTGTATATGTCTGGTTTGTTACAATATTGTTGTGACCCGGTATACTGCACATTAATCATCACTGTCGTCATTGGATACACCTTTTTTAAAATATGAATCATCGTCATTCTCACACTGTGTGCTACACAAGCAGAGGTCTGTGCATTGCAAGTCCTTGCATTTGCAGGAACACCTCTGTGATGAACAGTCTCTTTTGCATTGGCAACGTACCATCTCAATATGGTCTTGGGTGCTGGAAGGATGTCAGTTGTGGTTGGCGTCAGCTGTCCATCAGCAATCTTGTGGTAGCCATTCTGCAGTGGGTCAAAAAACACCTGCTGAGCAGTGCTGGCCTGGCCCCACACTCTAGTCTGCAAGTGTACACTCACTATATGCTGGTTGAGCGATCCAATTGTGGGTGGTAGCTTGTCACTCGTCACCATGTGTTTACAGAAGAGGTGCCATCGCACTTCTGGAATGCGCTTTATCTGGATGCCATTGGGACTATATGCAACGCATACGAATTTAGCCAAAGTAGACTCAGATCTTCTGTCACTTCACTGGCTGCTGATAACATAACAAGAGCATTGACCATGTCAGCGCCGGTCTCAAGAAAGATCTTGAACCATGTAGCCTTGCGTATTCTTGCAAACTTCCCTGTATTTTCGGCCTCAGAGAAGGCATGGAATGCCAGCAATGCCTTGGCCCCGTATGCACTGAGATCTGTCAAGAATGGCTCAATCGGCGGCATGCCCGATGCCATCGAGATCAAGGTCTTCCTCGGCAGCAGATCATAATTAGCTATGATCAGCACAAGGACATCATTGTCTGGGGAGAAGAACATCAGCTCAACATCATCCCTTGGGCTACTTTGTGCTGCCAAGACAGCCTGACAGATCATTAAGGTGTCTGCTTCCTCATGTTTGTTGTCTTCAAAGTGATTGTCCCTGTTGCTCCTTGTTCGCCCACATGCTGAAGTGATAACCAGCTTGGGGGAATCTCAGTTGTACTGTAGAGTTTTCTCAGCCAGGTACACTGTGAGATCACCTTACGTCTGGTCATGGGAGAGGAAACAGCTCATGGTGATGTGTTTTATGCTGGTATCGTCTCGGACTTGGTACTGGATTGGGTCATTCCCTCCTTGTCTCTTTTCTCTGGTTGTGCTCTTCAGCGAATGGTTGGGAATATGTCAGCCTGTGGGCTCCTTTCATGAAACAAAACAACAAGATGTACATGTCTGGCAGCAAGAGGCTTGCAGTCAAGATCCGCGACAAGACAGTAGATATGAGGGAAACCACCGACCTGTATGGCAGACTGATGGTCCTTGTGCGGTCAAGCAAATATTATATTGACCAGAAGCTCTGTATCAGCAACTATGAGTTCACCCTGACGCAAAGGGCACTGTTTGCGCCAAGCGGCTCAGTGTTGCCATGCAACAACAAGTCGAAGCTCATCCATGTCCTTGAGCAGTTGGCGACAACAGAAACTCACTCCAATAACTCTCAGAAGGCTACAAACGAGACACATGTTAATGAACCGGATGAAGAAGCCATGGACTTGGCATTTGCTGAAGTTGATGGTCCCCATCTAAGAAGGAAAATTGTGGCTGTAGATGGCATGGTGGTTGTCCAGAAACTGTCAAAGAAGAAAGCAACCATGGCGACACTAAAAAAGGATCTCAGTGAATGTTGCATGGACAAAGTGATGGACCTGACAAGAAGCTATGATGAAATCATTCTAGTGACACCTACACCTACGAAGTGGATTCACCTTAATGACATGTCAGGCTGTCTTGGTAGCACAAAGGAGCCCAAGGGAAGATGTTGAGCTGGTGTTCTTCTCATGCAAACATCACATTTTTAAACTGCAACACCATGAACACGAATAAATAATATTATTAACTGATGGCATTATTAGGGGTCATCTATATGGCATGTCACGCTTAGATATGTTAGTTAGCTTATTTCACCGTCAATATCACACTGACCGCAATAATTACTGTCATTTGCAATCGTGTATGTGTGTGTGTATCTTTTAATGTTTTTAGTACATCAATACAAATAGAGCATCCAATGGCTTCAGTATAATAGTTATGATATGTTGTTTTATCCTATGCTGGTCCCGATTAGCCAAGGCACTCGTTCGATGAGC
The DNA here is from genome assembly GCA_020002185.1 of Paraescarpia echinospica. NCBI lineage: Eukaryota > Metazoa > Annelida > Polychaeta > Sabellida > Siboglinidae > Paraescarpia > Paraescarpia echinospica. Next base: position 21,519,228 of record CM034540.1, read on the forward strand.
AGCCAATGAAACACCTGCAAGGGATTTTCCATATACGTTGTTTACTACCCATATTAGAAAGAATATGACTTGTGATGTTTCTTCTGAAAGAAATAGGCTGAGTAGGGTGAAAGATATTGCCCAAATTTCGAAACCGCTGTAGGCCTAGGTGGACTTGAACATTGATCGGCAGCCCAGCCGACTATCCGTGTAGCTAGTAGCTACCACCCCACGCCTCCCTCTGTTAATAATTACACCCATTAAAAGAACATAGGTCTAAACATGGACCATTGGTGTTATTGTTTATAACCAGGTATACATGTACCTTTATTATATCTGCAAATTACGGATCAACACAGTTATGCTACGAGTGAAAACAATTAATGTGTCCATAATAGACAGGGTGTCTCAAAACGTACATACATCTAGGGCAGTGTACAGGGCAGTGTCTTAAACACACATACACACTCATGTACACACATAACACTCTTCCATCTTGATGGTTATATTTACAAAGACACATTTACTACTCAGAAAAGTATTCCTATTGCCTATAACAAGGCAACCATTACTGCTGATAGTTTATACACATGTCAAAGTATAACACAATAATAATAAAGCATGGATATTATGCATTGTCTTAAATATTTTTGTAGATTCCGGAGGCAGCAATTCAGACAAGACAACTGTTGTCATTGTTAGCGTTCTGGTTGGGATCCTCGTTGGTGTTGTCATCGGGCTTGTGAGTGGCTGCATCATTTGGAAACAAAGGAGAAAACCAGCTGTCCATTCAGGTCTGAAATTGTGTTTCACACAGGTTACTGTCTGTAACAATTTAAATGTACAATAAACAACACTTAGTGTTTCACTTATAGGAACAAATTTATATTTTATTACAAACACATGTGGAGTAATGTGCGATGTCAAAATGGGTAGCAGTCTTAGGCAACACGTTTCCATGATCAATTATATTATCGACTACATGGTAATAATTATCTTACCATTTTATAAGGTGCTCGTGATCACTGGAAATTGTAAGAAAATAATACTATAACTTTCTGTTTCAGACGATGCACCTGAAATCAGGTAATTGGGTTGCTTTATAATCATAACATACTTTATTACTGATCAATCTTAACTTATGCTACATTTTTATTATCAGCCTAGTGATTGGTCTAAGTAGAGGATATGATTGCCATAGACATAATAGAAAGTCTTAATGATTTGGACAGGTGGTGATGTAACAAGTATAGGTACGTCAGTTAGAAACAGTATGTATGTATATTGTTCGGAGTAAAAGTTAGGGGTGGGGAGAAATAAAATCGAGGAACTCCATAGATGCTAGCCTCACCCTGGACTTTCATGGAAAAGACCGGAACAATGTACACGTATGGATGTGTGTATGTGGTGTGTATGCACGTGTGTATACGTATTGTTATGGACATGTATGCGAGTGCCAGGTGTGTATTACGCGGGGCTTGGTCATCCCGCGAAGACTGGAATCTGTTTACGTACATGTCCACTAGCGGCCGTAATGGTGATCTAGATAAACTTGAAAACAATGGGAAGAGGGTGGATATCGGCAGTTCTCTTTCGAATCTGGAGGTGTTGAGACCTAAAATAAAGCCGAGACGTAAAATGAAGTGATAATTCCAACATACTCGTGTTTATAATAGCAGAGAAGAAAGAAGGGAACGTTAAACCACACAACTGTATGTGTACGTATATATGCATGTATGTATGAGTGTATGTATGTATGTATGTATGTATGTATGTGTATTTGTGTGTGTATATGTGAGTGTGCATGTAGGAAAGTAAGAATGTATATATGTATGCATGCGTTCTTGCCTGTCTGTATGTATGCATAAGTATGTATATGCATAAGTTTATATGTATGTACGTATGTATGCGAGTGTGTATGTTATGTATGTATCTGTTTATATAATACGTAGACACTCTCATCGCAGCAGAAGTGAATGATAAAGTGTTGATTTTTTGACAGTGACTCTAGAATTCAGAATGCCACTCCACAAAGGACCAATAACGCAACATCGTCTACACAAACTGTTGGTGACAATATTCAGTATGAAAGTCTACGTGATGGTCATACATCAGGTGATATTACATCCTTCCAGCAAGGTATGCCATATTGTAATGTAGTTATGTTTCTTCCTGGAATTTCAAACAAACCACACCACTATCCACCTGTCATTTCCATGTACTCTATCAATAGCAATGTATGCATGATAATTACAGCCAACGTCTGGTCTATTATTTATTCTTGTTTCCGTGTTTTTTTTAAATAAAACATGAATACATCTTTCAATACTCATACATATGCACACATGCACGCTCACACACAAGCACATATACACGAAATCACCCATATACACACACGCATGCACGCACGCACACACACACACACACACACACACACACACACACACACACACACACACACACACACACATTAATATGTTGTAATTGTTTCTCATGTATTCAAAGGAGTCTATGCCAGTCTCGATAAGCCTGAAGATTTGGCAGAGCAGCAAGTGTCAGCAGCCACTTATGAAGAGATTCGCACAGACCGACCTGGAAAGCACTCCTATGTGAATGTATGTACTCCACATGTAATGGGTATTGACTGTTGTCATTTATATAGTACAGTGTTTTTGAGTATTTGTGTGAGTGTGTGCTTGTGTGTGCATTTGTGTGTGCGTGTGTGGCGGTGCATGCGTGCGAGCTTGTGTGCATGCATGTTTGCGTTTGTATGGTGTGTGTCTATATGCATATGATTATGATTGCATGCATATAACATATTTTGATTGAGGGAAAGGACCTTGTATAACACACATTCTGTACATTTTAGTATTAAACATTTACTCCGTCATGTATAATATTATGTTTTTTTCACTGACCGAGATATAACGGTTCCTCTTCTGACCAACCACATTAGTATGTTGAATGCTCAATCGAGAGGATTGGGCTTCATTTGATGCCATTCAAAAATTTCACAAATTTAATGTTGTCCCAGTTCACTCAACATTATCGTGACAATCCTTGTTTAGTGTAAAAGCAAAATAATTAAGTAATAATAAATATTTGTATGAAATGTGCTAAGCCTAAGATTCAAGCTAGTTTCCAGGAAGCCATGCTGGAAAAGTCTGTATGTAGAAACTCATATTAAATGGAAATAGTTTTATTTCAGGTTGTTTCCCATATCTATAAAAGTACAACATATTGTGTTATTTAAATTTGCTTGTAGACGCCGGCAGTTGTTGGTGATGCTGGAGAATATTCCGAAGTGAAGGACCCAATCTCAGCACAAGAACTTCCCACTTATCAGAATGCCGCTGTCAGGAATTGTGATGGTAAATGAGTGAACTGGTGACAGTGCCATACAGTGGCGTAGGAACGAAATTCATATTGGGGGTCTACCGGAGCTTCAGCACCACTGAAGAATTTTTGCCGCCGCATATCTTCACATCTTCCTTCACCTTGTGGCTGTGTCGGTTGGCACAACTGTGACATCGGAAGATGGGGGGAGGCGGTACTGTTGTCAAATTTTTAACGTCGCGCCGCCTATTACTGGGAGGGGGTAGAAACCATGTCTATCCTCCAATTGCACACACTTTATACAGTCGACAAAAATACACATTAATCATCTCATAAAATGTAGATTTCCACCCGCCAATGATGCATACATTACATTCATAAACGTTTAACAAATTTTACGGCATTTGCTTCACTCCCTCCCTCCTCACTCCCTCCCTCCCTCCCTCCCCCTCTGTCTCTTTCTCCCCCTCTCTCTTTATATATATATATATACACACACACATATTATAGTTATACCTTATATATATATATATATACGTACTTGTATCATTACTTAATGTGTGCTTCATGAATGAAGAGCTTTATGGCTGATGGGTTTCTACCTGAGTCAATGATGTCAGTGTCAGTTGTACTTGTACCAGTTATTAAGGACAAAGCTGGACAAATCTCATCCAAGGACAACTACCGTCCGATTGCATTATTGATATGTACATACATTCTAATCCAAACCATGCAGTTGGGTTTTAAGAGAAAATATGGAACAGATCAGTGTATATATGTGTTAAACGAAATTATTGACTGGTACAGATCTCTTCGCGGTAGTGTATTTGTATGTTTCCTTGATGCCCAGTAAGGCTGTATATATATATATATATACAGCCTTACTGGGCATCCATATATATATATATATATATTATTATTATTACGTGTATTAATTTTCTAGTATAATAATCAGGTCATGTATTAAGTGGTGGAATATATACTCTACTAAATTTAAAGTAACTAATGGTGTTAGACACTTAGATATTATCTCTGTTTTTTCAGTGTGTATGTAGATGAATTAAATGAATAACTTAAACCATATAATGTAGGTTAATTTTGCTAACGCCATCGTCAGCTGGGTTACGTCAACTGCTACATGTATGTGAGAAATTTGGAGTAAGTCATGATGTCAAATATAAATATAAAAAAAACTGCCAGTATGATATTGAGATCTAAGATTCTAAAGGATGTTATATTCTTGACTTCAAACTAAGTGGGATCATACTAAATGGTGTATCAATGTATACGTATCTTGATCATTTCATCATAGAAGACCTCTCCCATGATGCAACTTATACAGCGTAAATTGTATATGTGCTCAATAGAGGTGAAACTCACATTGTGTCGGACATAATATTGTTTACCTATGTATCCTGTGCAATTATGGTATAATTGTAATACATTAATTACAAGTGACATTTCATAATATTTTCAAGCTGTTCCTTGGTGTATCTAAGATGAAAGTACTAGTTTTATGCCCCCTATCTGATGTTCACTGCTGCTAATCTGTAAGAAAGAACCTGATATATCGCTTTATGCATAGACTTGATTGTTCAGTTAATTATATTATGAGCTTGCGATATTCATCCAGAATACGTGAACACTGGAACAAGTTACTATATCTGAATATTTGAGATCACTATGAAATGTATTCAAGGCGTGTACAAATGTAGTTAGAATTGTTTATAATTGGAGACAAAAATAAGAAACAATATTAGTATTGTAGTGTAAGCCAGCCTAGACGAGTGGGGCTGAGTGGACATTGGAAGTAACTCACCTAATTGTAACAATGTTTTTTTTATCTAAGGTCAGAAAATAAATTTTACTTAACTATAATTTTATGTATAATCTTCAATGTAAGCGGGACAACAACGTATGGATCCCAGTTTCATGTATGTATATGTCTGGAATAAAGCTATTGAATTGAATACAATTATATGTATGTTATTTACCTAGAATGTCATCGTTAACTATTACTGAACGTGAATGTATATATATATATATAATATATATATATATATTTCAGTAGCATCGTTATTGTTTATATGTGAGTGTGTATTTATGTATGCATCATACATGCATGTATGTACACGTGTGAGCGTGCGTGTGTAAATTGTTAGTAATTAGGTGTTTAAGTTTTTTGTTTTTACATTGCTATCCCATGTCCATACTAAATACAATCACAGGTCACTTCTTGAGAGGAGCACGTGCAAAGATCCGTGCACCGCACGCCAGCTTAAACAAGGCTTCCCTCTTGTATCGACACGGCAGAAGCTCCCGACACTCTTTGAAACTTCAGGAAGCTTTGACTTTCGGAAGCTTTGAACTTCCACCCAAAGTCCTTTGGGGACGGCACCTCCGGCTGGGCAACCCAAAGCAAATAGATCGTATGCTTGCCTGTTGCTGTTACGCCTGAATTGTTACAGTAATTCGTTTATTTCTTGGCAGTCGATCGAAACCGCAAGTTTTCTTGATGAAGAGTTCTCATCTTGTCTCATTAACATATTACTGCACTTGACTTATCATACATCGCGATGAGGAATTTTTCCATAAATTGTAGTTCTGTATAGCCGCGTTTATTTCGGCAAACGGTGACCTCACAATGGTTGCAAATGCTTCTGTCACCCTACGAACTTCAGATCATGCCTTCCAAGCCCACCTTTTCCCCTGCCATGGAACGCTGAATCTTCACCACAGCCCGTCATGGTATGGAACATCACGATTTCCTTGGCCTTCCGCCCTCCAAGACCGACACACACGGTGTTGACGTGTTATACCTGTGTGTTTCTGAAGCTTCACACTCTTCCGAGTGTCAACAACAGTTGGAAGTTCCCGACGGTCGCTTTCAGGCAAATAAACAACCCAAATAAGATGACGACAACATCCGTGTCTGCAGTACGCACCACGACTGTCTACGCCCCTTGCTGAAGAGAGTACCCTCCTCGTGGGAGCATCTCTCCAGCTTCGATTTTAGCATCTAAAATCGTCTCGTGATCACGTTGCTGAATGGTGTGCTCCTTTCATGTAAGACATTCTGTCGCAATATCTCGTACTGTGCCTGTTCACATGGTCCAGCTTCGAAATTGTCGCCACCATGGACTATGGAACCCATTCCTAGATGTTTAGTACAACCAGGATGCTGTTCTCAAGCTCGAGAGATGTCCGTATTGGCGAATGACATCGACGAGTGCAAATACATCGGAATTTAACTTTCGCTGAGTAGCCAAGATTTTGTAACCGCTAGTTGCAGCTTGTGCTGCTGGTGACACGTGCAATTCAAATTCTTGCGAGAGTCATTCCAATAGTGGTTCCGCGATGAGCCATCTTTGGAGAGCTGCTGCTTTTGCTGTTTTCAGTGAGACCGATGACCTCGCCTTTCCCCATTCACACTTGCATGTGCTTGTTCGTGTTTCTAATTGACGGGCATTGCGGAGAACAGATGTGTCGTTTTGGTCACCACCCAAATGCCTTGTATGAGCATTGTCAACGCTCCACGGAACAGTGTCTTCATGTTCTCCGGGGGCACGCTGACTGTAATTCAGTTGGTCTACTCTGAAGAACGTGAAAGCAAGTGCTTCCGTGCAGGTGACGTAGATACCAAAATTCTTCTCGCGATGCGCACTGATAAAGATGAGAACATGTTTCTGCATTCACAGTATGGAGTCGTGGAAAGCGAATGTTTGGAAATTCGGTGTCATCGTAGCCCTCCAGGCAATTCTCTCCCGCTTCACTCATTTGAATTCGCAAAAAGCGAATTTTGGGAAATGCGGTGTTATTTTCACCCTCCATGCATCTCTCTACCCTGCGCCACAGGCGCTATTTAATTGCTGCACTAAACGCACGATAAAAGCAATTAAAAGCGACTTGGTGAGCATGTCGCGTTATAGTTATGTACGCAACTTTCAGGAAGGAATCATCCGTGCTCCATCAGCTTTCAATAAATACGTGAAATTGTGACATCTATACATTCCATTCAATCTAAGAAAATATTGTAAATGTGTTGTCTTTTGAGGGACCAATAATATTTGGCGCGCTTTTTGGTGTGCCTAAATGTGACGTCATTGGTGAACCAAGAAAGCAAGAGGCCACGACTTTCTATTCCTTAATTCATACCAGTAGCATGTTTACAAGGAATACCTTTGGGTCGAAGCGAGCATCAGAATGAGTTATTGCGCGGTAGTCCGATGAAATACAAACACTTATCACAACAGAAGAACAATAAGCTACATTTAGTCCCAGCAACGAACGATTTAGGTTGGACAAAAATGTTAACAAAGCTTTCTCACCTGAAATGGGTTCGTTGGTGATATATCTCACCACAAAAAATTCTCCATCCGAATCCACCCATGGCAAAACGTCATTTTCGGCTCAAACCCAAGGTGGCCGACATTATCCAGGGTGTAATATTCAAATGGACCTAATTATGGAACTAAGCAACATAGAAACACATTTGAGGTGTCATTTCCAACTAATTGTAGGATGCCCATACGTTTGGTGATACCTTTGAAATCGATAGAGGTCAATGTCATGCAATAAGGTCAAGACAAAAAGCTGGATTCACACCAAATTGGCATGATTTTGCAACGAAATGAAGTTAACAAACACACGCTACAATGTCATTACAACAAAGTTTACTATGCGTAATCATCTAAATCATATTTTACAGGTAATTATACTTCAATGTCACATTTCAATGTCAATCCATCCTAGTATGTACATATGGGTATTATCTATTTACAATCCTGTATGATCCTGATCAACCATCCCGGTTATCATCATCATCCAGGCTCTCCACTTGTGGGACATTCATGAAGGTGATGCCCTTGCCCTGACCACATGCTGGTGTGCACCGCAGTCCATTCTTGGGGCAGGTGCACGTTTTGTTGTCGCAGTGACCACTGCAATTGCATCGAAGTATCTTGAGGAGTCGCTCTGTGGCAGTGGAAGGCAGCTCTGTAGAAATAGCCACCTTCAGCAGGAACTTCGCCACCCGTGCGAAGTTGAGGCTTAGTAATATGGTGTACCCGTATATCACCAGCAGGACCTCCTCTCCTGCCTTTTCGATGTCCTCTTTCGAGGAAGGTGGATACATGAAGATGGAGGTGGACGTTTTCAGTGCTGCGTATTTCGTAAGAACGGTCACTTTTTAATTTCCATATGGCCTTGATGTGTTACCACACCCACTGAGAGCGTGCAGAATGAACAGAGCTTCTGAGAGGGCTGGATCCAGGGTCTTCTTTAATGTAGTGATGCACACCGTCTGCTTCGATGTCAGGTTATCATTCTTATCTGTGGCATCAGCATGGTTTATCATCAACTGAAATACGACAGAATCTTCTGCGACAAAAGCTGTTGGTTTTGTGTTCGCAGAAAGGCATGCCAACATACAGCTTTTGTAGTCAACATCCCCTTCTGCATGCTCAACAGTGATGTCTGCTTTAACCATATCCTCGGCAAGGAGTTTGATGAGGGCCTGTTTGTTTGATGTATTGGCAAGGAAAGCTGTTTTGCTGATGGTTAAACGTATTTCTGCGGAAATTGAGACTGAAGCACCAACGTCGTTTCCTTTCCTACGACGATGGGTTTCGTCCTTAGTGCTGGAGCCGTGATACCCTTTAAACACAATCAACGCATGGTCATAGCTGCTGCGTACATGCCGGATATACATAATGCAGATCTTGGCAATGCTTGGGCCATGATAACTTGTGGAGCAATCCTCCCCCATCAACAATAAACTGCAAGCCCTTGTCGAGCATGGCTGAAACGATGCATGCAGGGACACGCTTCAGGAGATGGTGTATGAGCTCCGCTTTGTCTTCAGTCCGCATGCACATGTGATTGTCGAAAAAATGAACGTTTGGCTGAACGTGTCTGAATATTAGCTGACGTTTCAATCCAAGATGGGGCAACGAATAGAAGCTACAGTTACAACACAGAAAGGTACGACGATCCTATATAAAAATAGCTAACGTTTTGAATTTAACAAATAATATTGTTATCTAAACAAGGAGGGCCTTATGACATTTATACAAATAAGTAATATGGACTTAATGGGTGCTTTCTCTGTATTTGCATTTTGTCAACATTAAACAATAGCTACTTTGCGCGGAAAATCACACATATTTTAGAAGATTTGATGCCTCCCTACGTTCTCGCAGGTCGCCTACTCCGATAACGTTTGCGCACATCTGCTCATGATATCGTGATTATTGATTCTGGAATTCTGATTTCCTGAATATTTAAGTAAGATGGCTTGCATGTTGATTCAATTGGCACTGGCATAATTGCGGTTAAAATATATAGAATGCGTTTTTGGACGCGAAACAAAAATGATTTTTGAATACTTTACAACAGCATTAATTTCAATAATTCAGTTTGGCTGTAACATGTCAATATTTTGCCACATCCTTGCTCTCGGAAAACTATTTTGAGTTATGTAAAATGCTTTAATTTGTGTTGCTACAAATATGCGTATGGAATATATCATGATTGATTGTGATATAATTATTATAACCTGCAGTAGATCTAACATTATAATTAGCTTCGCCGTGGTCGTCCCTATTCCTTCCCTCCCCCAGGCCAGCAGAATCTTGTATGATGCAGATGTAACATCATAGTCAATAACACTGATAGTATTTTGTTTTGTTCTTCCCAATATTTGCCTTGAGTTCAGTGTTCAATCATGCACCTTCTTTAAACCGAAGTTTGTCACATCAAGCTACGCAATACGGTCTTTATTACTCCTGTTCTCACAGTTATTAGCCATTGGAAAATGCTAACAACTGTCTTGTCTCAACCAGTTGACAGTGCTCACAAGTGCACGGTCCTCAGTCTAGAAGGATTCCACATGGAGAATGGCTTCCTCGGTAGCGTTACGCGTCTGCTAGCTTGCCCTAGCGTGGCAAAACCTTCCTCAGGTCGTGCTAGCAAAATTGTCAGCTGCATGCTGCCTGGGAAGACTGTACACGCTGGTAAATGAGGCATTGATCATTATTCGTGTTGTCAATCTGCCTATTCCACCTAAAGAGAGAGAAGTGCTTGTTTGAGCGGCGACAGCATGTGTTGATCCCGAGATAGGTGTTGTTGTGGTTCAAGCTACACAACTAGAAACAACGAAATAGTGTATTCAGCAAATATGTTAGGAATAATCCAAAGAAAAATGAATGAGAACAGATAAATGACCACTACAAAGAAACGAATGAGAACAGATAAATGACCACTACAAAGAACAATATTCTGGGTGCAACAACTGCACACGATGGAAATAGGTGAAAGTGTCTCAAAGCTGAGCAGGCTGGCAACTGAGAATTTGAATTGACCTTCTTTGACGGCTCAGTGACTGACCAGAGGTAACAACAGAATGACAGACTCCGCATTTGGCGTGGGTAATTTCCAAGCTAGCTTATGTAAACAGGCAAAGTCGCAGCGGTGTCAACCGTGAAACCTGTGATCTGAACAAGGTTATTTAAATAGCTAGAAAAGCTGGACATGACACTGATGCATTGGATATTGTCAGTCATCTACGAGAAAGACATTCAGACAGACAGACAGACAGACAGATATACAAACAAAGATACAGGTGTACAGAAAGAGAGAAACCTCGTTGAAAATAAATTCCAGAATGTTTAATATTGCTAAAAACATGATAACCCAAAAGGAATCAGTTGAACAATATTTTCCTTTTAGCATGGTGTTTTGGAAACTCAGAAAACATTGATACAATATTTAAAATGATGTTACAATTGTTTTTAAAGTGAATGAATTACAGGCTTCAATTACCTGGACATTAGCCAGCAAATGGCGATGGGATGACTGCTAACGTGCTCCCTTTTGTTGTTTGAGGAGCCAGCCTTGTGAGTAGCTCTATAACCATAACTGTACAGACGACTGTGTAGCATTGCAACAACAAAGTTACTAAAACGGATATTCAAAATATATTATCTTTCTTTGACATATGCAGGCCATTTTGAAAAAAAATGGTTGTCATTCATAATATTCGTGTCGCTGAATTAAAATTGTGATTTGTGAACTTTTGACATTGAAAATGTCCATATAATCAAGAATAATAATTATATGGCCTACAGAATAGTCACAACTGAACCTTTGTTGATAAATATTCCTGAATGACGTATATCTTAAAACAATAATTATGGCCAAATTCTTACACCCTCCATCATTGATAACGTGACTTTTACTAGCGGCTAGAATTACTCAGCCAAATACTTGGATGAAGATTAATTATCAAAATCAAAGGAGAATTTGCTGAGGCAGATTGTTTTTCTTATTCCAGTTTAATTTGGTTACCGTATTGGATTCATGCAAATGACTACTAATCCATTCAAATTATAATGTTCTCCACATTTAAGGTACCAGTGAAACATATCAAAAGTATGCAGTAATGAAAATTGGGGAATTGACTTAAAACAACGAATCATTATTTCCCATTTACCCCATGTTAAACACAGTTGGTGCTTAAAACCACGGCATTTCGCAGTCGGCCCAGGAGTCTGGACCAATCGGCCAATCTAGACATTCAGTGGACAACGACGTTCATGTTCGGATCTTCATGGCTTGAAAGCTGGAATGATGCAGTTTGTTTACACAAAAAATGCGTAAAATTATTAATATATCTAAACAAATGCCAGAGCTTGACATCTGCAGAGTAAATAAAGAGATTGTACGCGAAGACGGCGTGCGTAATGTCACTTTCATATTTATTCTACAAGCGCTTACACTTCGATATAATAATTTATGTTCATAGAACTTTCCTCACGATATCGTACTAATGAACAGCCATTTACGCGTATCTATACATACTTGAAAAAAACGTGAGCGATAACAAAGAGTGTGTTTTCTCCACATGGATACGAGTTTTCTTTGGAGCATAGGTCATCCGATGGTGATGATAATACGATTTGGTTTGAAGAAGTTCCATAAAATTCAGAGGTTCTTAACCAAAATTGGGTTGCCTAGCCATCTTGAATGGGTCGCCAAGAGTCTCCAGTGACACCGCTTTCATTTTTTACGCGTACCAGATGCATGCGGAACGAACTGTAAATTCCAAATGTTGTATGAATTTGAAATGTCCTGTACATGATATAATATCACACAACGTTTCAAATACACGTGGCGTGAATCTGGCATAATGTGTTTATCAGGCATCTGGTTTGGCTAAATCATATAGTGTAGTTTTATTTAACTCGAATGTACACATGTATCACAATGCCTAATTCGGCAAGTTGAGCTGTAGTTTGAAATTAAATAGTTTTGTGTATATTCGCTGAAGCCTTTGAGAGAGAGTGGGTGTGGATTTTGTCTTCGATTAAGTTGGGAGTATCATTATATACACGACCGTCTGATGCTTTTATTTGCAAGGTCACTGTTCGTACTTTCGGTGTGGATACGTTTCTGACTTCTAGTGCTATACGTGTGTACGTCAGAGTTAAGTCTTATGGTTATATTTTGTAGATACTCAGGAAGGTTTCTATTTACGTATTTGTGATAACATTTTAATTGTTGTAATTTAACGATGTCTTCAACTTTTAGGAGTTTTAGACTTTTGAACAAAGGTTCAGTATGTGCGTTATATTTACTGTTTGTAATCATTCGTATTGCTCTCTTTGTAGTTTTGTTACTTTACTGAGTTGAGATCCCCATACAAGTATGCAGTAATTTAGTTGAGATCCCCGTACAAGTATACAGTAATTGAGTTGAGGTCCCCATACAAGTATACAGTAATTTATGTGGGGGAGAATTAGTGAATTGTATAGTTTTAATAATATATATTGGGGAATGAACCACCTCAACTTATTTATAATTCCAATTGTGCGTGACATTTTTGGAAGCTATTTTATCGATGTGGCTGTTCCACTTAAGATGTTTGTTTATAATTAAACCTAGGAAGTTGAAATTATCTGCGCACTCGACTGGCGTGTCGTCTATCTTTAATCTTGGGATTTTCTTTTGTGGAGAATGGAATAAGATGTATTTAGATTGTTTAATGTTTAGTGATAGTTTGTTAACTATTAACCACGCACTTATTTTGTTTAACTCAATATTTATTTCTTGGAAATTGTCATGTATGTTAAAGGATCCCAATATACTTGTTAATACTGAATCATCTGTATATAGTAGTAGTTAATGTCATTCAAGTAAATCAGAAATAAGAGAGGACCTAGAATGGATCTTTGAGGCACTCCAGTGGTAATAGGAAGCATATCAGATTTAGTGCCTTCAAATTCGACATATTGTTTTCTTCCAGTTAGATAACTACGTAGGAGTGTGTTTCCATTTATTTCATAGTATGATAATTTTTTTAATAAGATGTCATGATCTAGTGCATCAAAGGCTTTTGATAAGTCTAGAAATATTGTTATGGGAATTTCTCCTTTATCCATTTCGCAGATGATTTTGTCAATAAGTTTGAGTGCTGCTAACTCCGTAGAATGTTCCTGTCTAAAACCATACTGACTTTTATAGAATAGTTTGTGATTTTGAAAGAAGGAATATAAGTGGTTATAGATTAATCTTTCGAACATTGTTGAGATTGCTGAAAGTATTGAAATTGGTCGATAATTTGTGAATAATCTTTTGTTTTCCTTTTTGAATATGGGAAATAGTTTGGCTGTTTTCAAGATATCAGGAAAGGTTCCTGTTTCTAAAGACTGGTTTATTATGATTTCGAGTGATTCAAGTAAAGGTGTCTTTAATTGTTTCGATACTTTTGCTGATATGCCATCTTCGCCACAACTGGATGTCTGGTGAAGGCGATCAATGACAGTTTCTATGTCTTGTTGGTTCACTTTTTGAAAGGACAATTGTAAATCATGTTTGAATTGCAGGTAGTCTTGAAATGTTTTGTTGTCTGGGTTACGTATTTTTTTGACAAGTTCCGGTCCAATGTTTGTAAAGAATGAAAAAAAATTGTTTGCGATAATAAGCTTGTCTGAGACCTGTTGTTCTTCCACAGTAAAATATTCTGGGAATGATTTCGTTTTTTTCGTTTTATTTAGTATATCATTTATATTTGACCATGTTTTTTTATATTTGTTTTGTGTCTAATAAAACAAGAGTCGTAATAACTTAATTTAGCATATTTAATTGTTCTTTTTAAGTACAACATTAATATTATGTATTTCCGTTTTTAGTAGTGTGTAGTCGTGTGAAATAGGCATAAGAGTGCGTAATTTCTTGTTCAATTTATATATATGTTTTATAGATTTAATAATGCCTTGTGTGACCCAGTTTGATTTTTTGTGGCGATGTTTGTTGAATTTAGCAATTTTACTTGGAAAATGTTTTTTATATATTTTTTCAATGGTATCACACATAATGTTTGTGTTTGTATTTGGGTTAATGTTATGGGATGAGTCTAGTTTTCCAGCAATATTGTTACTTGTTAATTCGTATAGTAGGTTGTTTAAGGCATTTGGTTTTTCTTTTATCACTTTTATAAATTTTGGAGGTGATTCCTGGAGACTTCTTTGAATATTTAGGCTTGTAAAACAAGGCTGATGATCTCAAAACGTTTGTTATCAAAATGCCTGATGTAGTATTCATGGTAGTATTGGAAAGTTTGCAGAACAAGTTATCTATTAATGTACCCTAATGTACCCTTACAGTTAGAAAGTAGATAGTACATCAAAAAATCACTAAAAATGTCAATCTCGTTTACTTTTAAGAGATTAATATTGTAATATCCAGCGATTACAACATCAGAATTGCAACTCTCTAGATGCATTAATAGTGGCATTATTTCATAAATTAATGTTCTGTAATTATCGAGGTTATTCCTTGGTTGTTTATATACATTTCAAAGTATAATGTTTTTATGTAAAGACTTAGAATTGATTTCAATAAACTGGCCTTCCCAAATAGTTGACTCGTTATTAATATTTGTGGCTGTGTAATTGTATTTATCGTTTAGGTATATAATTAAGCCATCTTTCTTGCTGCATCGTTAACTTTGAGGAATACACGTATACGACTTTAATTGTATAAGAGAAGTGTCACTATGATCACATAGCCAGCTTTCCTGAATGAAAATTGCGCTAAGTTGGAAATCTAAGTTGTTCAAATTGTTAATAAATATTTGGAGTTCGTCGAACTTGGCGTTAATACTCTCAATATTTGTACTTAAGATTATTAAACTATTTCGCTTAGAGCATAAAATGTTAGAAAGGTTATCTAAATCTACATATGGCGAGTGTTGTATAACATCAATGCTTTCATCTTCAAGCATATATTTATCGTTCAGTCGTAGAATGCTACGCAACGAATTTTGCTCAGTGCCACCATTGTTGATAAGAATTCGTTAATCCAGAGACATAAGGGGATGGCACCTTGAATAGAGTCACAACATGAGTTAAGGTATGTAATAACATCAAAAATACAAATTGACATATAAAGTAATATGGTGTAAAGTAAATTCTTCTTACCAGCTTAAAGAGTTCATAACGGCTATAGCCCGCACAGTTCACTGGCATAATTTTTTTGGTAAAGCGACTACTTTAAAGCAACCGTAGCGTGACAAAGTCACGTTCGTCGGAGATGACATGAACTGATGCAGTTTCTGCTGAACAGAGTGATTTCACAAATACTTTGCCGTTGCGCACCCATGTGAATGAGATCTTATTTTCTCGTTGTAGGCGACGAGCAGTTTTGGCAAGGGCTGCATTTCGTGTTGTCAAATGTTCATTTATGTAGATCTTAGTTCCTTTCAGACGCCGAGCGTTCCGCATAACTGCCGTTTTGGTTCTTCTGCTTACGAAGCGAACGATGATGTCCTTTATTTGCGTGCTTCCCCTGACATTGTCACTGGTTTTACGCTTTAGCGTGTGGCAGACCAAAATGTCACTCTTTCTTATCGCGAGTTGTAACTTCTCGTTGAAGAAGGCAACGACATTGTCTTCTAAAGCACCGTTTTCGTTGTCTGTTTCGTGTGCTGTAGCATTTTGATCAACCACTCGGCTGTAGTTTAGATGTGTATGTAGTCTGTAGACCTGATATTATCACATTCTCCATTCTCGTGTATTGTTCAAGGTCATTGATTCGTATTTCCATTTGTTTGATTTTTGCATCTTTCTCGACGTTGTTTTTTTCGAGTTTTTTTCACGAGTTGGATAATTTCTGTTATTTCAGTTTTTGAGGCTATGAGTTCGTCTAGCTTGTTGCTAATGTAAGTGACCGATTGTTTAGTTCAGCAAGCTCATCTTGTTGCATAACGTCCGATTGGGATTGCCTTGCGCTCGGCATTGTTAACAACCAAGTAGTTGGCAGCGATGCAACAATGCAATTGTTCAAACGGTCGCGCTTTGTCAGTCTGTGGCACCACGGGCAGTCAAGCGTGGCCGAATTTGGTGTCAGTTGTCAGTGGTTGGTAGGCGATAATACCGGAGACGGTGACCCCCCGCTGTGTTTTTCAGGTACATTAAACGCTATTTACAACATTTACAGCAACCTCTACCTCCGGTTTGCATGCCCCGTGCTGCAGCTGTTGGTTCACACAACGCAAATGATATGTGAAATGAACGAGGAACATACACACAAGAGTCATTTGCAGTCTATGTGACGGTGTGCCGGTCTGTCAACGTTAAGAACAACGAATATGGCCTAATGGCCTAGACATTGACGATGACCGGAACATTTTGGTTGAAAAGCCAATTTTTTTTAAGGTGACCAGTAGGGTTTCCTGAACTTCCAAAAAAAATCATCCCTGGAGAACTTAGTTTTTATCCCAATCCTTGTTTTTGGGTGTTTCTGTCCAATTTCGAAGTAACACTTTTTGTTTGCGTTTGTTAATCATATGTGTACCCTTTATTGGACGTTGTTGCCCTGAGGCAACATACCAATTTTATACTTTTTGCTTGGTCTATGCCATTTTTGAAAACAAACTACACTCAATGCAAAATCAGTGCTGCCATATCACGTTAGTATGTATTAATATTTATTTCATATATTTTTTCTGTATATGGTCTTTTGGGTACAACATCATAATATAGGTGGTGAAGATTTTTTTTATTTGGAAAAATTGAAATAATTCATCCAATAAAGGGTTAACTGTTTCATTTATTGGTTAATACGTTTGTAATGATATGTATACTGGTCTGTTAAGCCACACATTAATGATGGAGTTTAATTAATCAAGTAAGTAATTAACCAATTAATTAATTAATTAATAATATATTTCTTATATAGCACTCCGTCCCACCGTTGTTCTGGGAATTAATTAACATCTTAACTAAGGTCACACGAATGTCACTTATACCCCAAACAGTGAACGGTATACCATTCAAACTTGAATATAACTAGGAGAGATCATAAATGTTCTACCTGTAATCTTCTAATATATCATTTGTTAAACATTATCATCAGATTGTCATCGTCTTCACTGACGGGTAGCTGTACTAGAGTTGGGCCGTTTGCGCATTGTCCTTGACATTTGCAGTGGACGCTATAGGCAAGACGCTTCTTTGGGTTGTTGCAAGACACACACAAGTTATCTTGGCGCTTTCAAGAGCAACGAATCTCTTGTAGAAGATCAGAAACTTTAATTTTTCATATCCAAGATGTTTAATTTACCTGCTAGAGGCTTTCGTCAACGTATCACGTCGACTTCATCAGTACCGATGACGCTGAATGACGTCATCGTACACGTGAGGCAGTTCGTAATTGCCCTCGTCTCTGTTGATGGGTGTTTTGGTTTTCCTGATCCAGATGGCTTCCTTGATATGCCGAATTCTTCTGTTGGGTTCCTTGTCTACAATTTTCACTCCCCCTCCCCCCAGTCTATGATGTCATTTTCAGTTGTCGTATGGTCTGTAAGGGCGAATTTATTGATGGTAGACATCAATCTTTTTTTCCGCTCCTTGTGTATTTCTCATTTTTCGTGTTGTTTACGTCCTTTCAGTGTTCCTCCAGTCGTGTTTTGAGTAGTCTGCCTGTCTCCCCAATGTACTCAGCACCACAATTCTTGCACGGTATTTGGTTCACCAGTTCGCCATGTTCTTCTAGCTGTACTTTGTCCTTGGGATGTACCATCAGGTGCCTGAGGGTGGTGTGGTGACGCATAGCTGTTGCTACTCCATACTTCTTCAGTACTCGATCTCTCTGAGACCCCCTCTATGTATGGGATGACTACTGCTCCGATAGTTTTTTTCTTAGTTTTTTGTTGGTCTTTTTCTTCTTACTGCTATCTGTCACCTTTTTCAAGACCCACAACGAATAGCCACATACTGTTAGAGCTCCTCTCAAGTGTTCCACCTCTTCTTTCTTGTCCCCCTCCTCCGACGTTATTTTCTCACACCTGTTCATGAGGGTTCTTACAACTCCCAACTTCTGATGTTTGGGGTGGTGGGACGCAAAGTTTAGGTATTGGTCAGTACACTGTAGACTTCACACTACCATCTTCCTTTCTGGTGAACTTTGCATCCAAGAAGGGCATGCTGTTATTCTCTTCGTCTTTCCGCGTGAAAATGATGCTGCCCGTGGGGTCTACAGTGGTCATGTGTTGTTGTAATTTCTTTGAATTTCCTGTGTGTACCAGGCAAATTACATCGTTCACATATCGCTTCCAGTTTCTCGGTTGGCAATCGACTGGTGGTGTGGCTATGGTTTTCTGCTCCAGGTCCTCCATGTACAGGTTCACAACAATGGGGGATACTGGACTGCCCGTGGCTACCCCAAACTTCTGCTGGTAAATTTCTCCTCCAAATCTGAAGTATGTCGTCTCCAAGACAAATTTCAACAACTCCATGACGTCGTCTACGTTTAGGTTTGTTCTCTTCTTTAGTGTCTTGTCATTCTCTAGTCTTTTTCTGATGATTTTGCAAGGTTCTCTGATCGGGTGTCTTCGTGAACAGAGACACAACTTTTCGTGTACGATGACGTCATTCAGCGTCATCGGTACTGATGAAGTAGACGTGATACGTTGACGAAAGCCTCTACCAGGTAAATTAAACATCTTGGATATGAAAAATGAAAGTTTCTGATTTTAAAACGAACTATCCTGAAGAATGTTCAATAACCTTGTAGAACATGTTCGGGTGCTGGGTTTTTTCTGTGCTGACGGGCATTACTGAGTGTGCGTTACATAGGAAGCCATACTGTTTCTATCTGTCCAATACCGTCTTCAGATTAACCCAAGTAGAAACATGTAGGTGCACTCTGAGTGAATGGAATTAGCATGCTCGGCTTGTCGATGGAATTCTTTCAATGGCGACATACTTTGGTGAACTGATGTTCATGTATCGTAGGTCGTCGAGATTTACATTTCAGTTGCTTTTGGTGTAAAGCGAAACCATATACATTTCCCCAGCTGTTACAATGTGGGCGTTCAGCCAGACATAGCGTGTGCAAATGGCAAGCACTTACACATCTCCTTTCCGAGAGCATGTTGACCAGTGCGGATACTGATTAGTCTTTGTTTGGTTTGCATATAAATAGTGGACTTCTCAGGCGCATGGTAATGCAGGATTACAAGCAGATCTGTATCACCATAACGGATACATACGTTCTCGTGGGATTCTGCAACTTTTCGGGTACAGTTCGCAATTGTGGTATCCGCATATCCTTCCTCGCCAGCGTCACGGAAGGATACTTACCCGCTTCTTTCAACAGGTATGTAGAGAGGAGATTAATGAGTTGCTGTTTGTTGTGCTTGTTTGAAAGAAAACTACTTTTGTCTGAAGGCACTGGAGTGTTAGGTCCAACCAACACATCAGTGGAAAGGATCTTGCCCAATTTACGTCGTTTCTGTTCGGGTTCCTTGGTGGTGAGCACTTCATAGCTGTCGAACACTATGAACCAGGCCCTATCGTGTGCTGCCTAGTGGAGAAAATACATCACACAAGATGAACACACTTCATGAAAGGTACCTGTCTTTGGCCAGGGTATCTGATGCAGAACGGCACATCCATCCACAAATGTGGCTTTGTCGTCAATTTCATCATTGCAGACAACATGGCGATCGAGGGTGGCGATGTACGAAACTAATTTAGACTTCACTGGCCTTCGCATTGTGCCGTTGTCGTGGAATAAAGCTGGGGCTACGGCTGCGAGCTGGTGGTCCAGAAGTATATGCCTTGGCCAATAGTCTCTGGTACAGTTCCGTCGACGACATGCGCACTTCTTTTCCATCTTTCAGTTTGATAATTTTCCTCATATCTGCGAAGGTTTTTACTCGGTCTAACTTCCTGAGAGCGATGTCTCCGTACTTCTGATTTGTGATTTTCTGGTGGATTTTCATACCAATATCCACAGCTTGGTGTACATTGACGCTCTCGTCAGCTACGACCCGAGTAGCAATATTTTGTAGATGCTCGTCATTGTCGGTGGAAAATGGGTTGTGACTTCGCAGAAAGGTCAGGTATTTGGCTAAATCAATGTTGTCCTGTTTGATGCGACAGTGCGTTTGATAATCATAACCTCTCGAGTTCGTACGAGTTGGCATACATTCAGATGCAACAACCTGGTTTATTGCCTGAGATGATTTAGTCACACTGTTTAGGCAGTGTAAGTCTTTCCACATTTTTATGGACATAATGATCATCTGCATTATTGAATTATTCAGCCAGCCCATCACCTCGTAGTTTTGACACTGCCTCCAATGAAAATATCCCTTTCTTTCTAAATTTAACCATTAAGCCACCACCACCTTCTTAAAAAATGACATGTTGCTCCATATCAGTGACCCATTCCTAAAAAAAGATGTATGACTATTTGTTAGGCAATCTTCATAATATGACTATGTGTACTATTATTATGGGTAATATGTTCAACAACAGTTGCTAAATTTAATTTATATAATTACTGAAACAGAGATTTCGGATTTAACATGCTATCTTACTAACTATGAATTTTTCACTAATAAATCAACCAAGATCTACCGTTACGCCTCAGCTACAAAATTATGAACAATGTCATGTTTGGCTTTCCATACCACACATTTTCAAATCGCTCAAGCATATAAATGCATAATAATCCAGAACAATTAGTACATCAATTTATCATAACTTTTCTAACAATCTGTAAGCAAGTAATTAATACAATAGCTGACAGGGTACGTATATAGTTCATGAAACAAATCGAAGTTCCCAGGGTTGATTTTGATTGGTTTTTTTTTTCTGGAAGTTCAGGAAAAACTACTGGTCATCCTAAAACAAAAATTGGCTTTTTAATCAAAATGTCCGTGTTTGGTAAACAATTTGCTGATTTCTACTGGACTACAAAGAGTGCAGGCACCGCTGATCACTGTCATTCAATAGGCGACGCAGCGAAAACTTAAATAAACATGAACAAATGTAATGCACTGCATGGCTACTGGGTGTTTTGCAAGTACTAGGAAACAAATTTTCACATACTTCACAGAAGGATTCCCATACAAAAAGCTGGTCATAGATGATTAATGTGACGTGTCCGCCGGCGGCAAGCTCTGCAAGAGTCTGCGGTGGTCAGTTTCGGACGCAGATTGCAAGACTAAATACGAATAATATAATAATAATAATACACTTTATTTACACACCATCAAACCCGGGACTAATGACCCGGTCACAGGTGTTTACAAATCGGCAATCATCTAAGAAGTGTAACAAAACGCATTTAAGAGAAATCAATAAGAAAAATAAATAGTTAGCGAATGTGACGAGCATGGCATGACGGTGAACGTATCTGTATCTGTATCTGTATTTTGACTGGCAAAATGTCCTATGGACACATCACGCCAGTGCGCATGGTGGCTCTTATGGATTAATTTTTTACATGTTGGGCTAGGCTAATCTGGAATGAATTCAGTGACGTACTTGATACAATGCTTGGAGGTAGAGAATTCCACTCTTTTATTGTGACTGGGAAAAAGCTGTTTCCAAATATGTTTGTCGAGTGCCTGATTTGTACTAACTGTTTATTATGTTTACGTGAGCATCTGGTGTTGCGTTTGGTGTATTGATCTAGTGGGATATCTATGAGGTTATGTTCCATTTTATATAATATGCTAAGTCTTTGGGTTTTTCTTCGTGATTGGAGGGTGTCCCACTGGAGATCTTTAAGGAGTTGTGTTACCGTTCCAGGCTCTCTAGAATAGTTGTTCTTACAAAATCTGGCGGCTTGTCTCTGGGTTCTTTCTATGAGTTTGATATTTCTTAGGCAATGTGGATCCCATGATGCTGACGCATATTCAAGTATGGGGCGGACAAGGGTTGTGTAGGCTATGGACTTGATTTGGGTTGGGCATTTATTTAAATTTCTTCTAATCATTCCCAATGTCTGTTGTGCTTTTTTTGTGACCGAGTTGCTTTGTATTGTCCAATTTAATGTATTTGATATATGTATGCCAAGATAACAGTGTGATTCAACAGATTTAAGTTGTTGTCCGCAGAATGTGTAGAGATTTGGTGTCGGTTTTCTTGAGGCTATTGTCATTGTATAACATTTAGTGGGGTTGAATTTCATAAGCCACGTGTGTTGCCATTTCTCAAGTTTGAGCAGATCGTTTTGGAGGACAGATGTGTCTTGGTCAGTTTTAATCGGTGAATATAACAGGCAGTCGTCTGCAAAAAGGCGAACAGTTGAGGAAAGATTGTCTGGCAGGTCATTTATGTAAAGTAGGAAAAGTAGGGGCCCCAGTACTGTGCCCTGTGGTACCCCAGAAATGACTTGAGTTGATGTTGACTTAGATCCATTTATAATGACCTGTTGAGTTCTTCCTGTAAGGAAGCTATTTATCCATGATGATATTGGGCCTGTGATGCCATAGTGTTTGAGTTTGTGGATTAATCTTTTATGTGGAACTTTATCGAATGCTTTGGTGAAGTCAAGGATGGCCATGTCTACAGATTTCTTCTCATCAAGTGATTTGCTTATGTCATGGATTGTTTGAATTAATTGTGTTTCAGTTGATCTTTTGGCACGGAAGCCATGTTGGTGGTCAGTTAGAATGTGGTGCTGTTCAAGATGTTTCATAATGTGACTATGTATGATGTGTTCAAGAAGTTTAGAAACCACAGGTGTTAAGGATATTGGTCTGTAGTTAGATGTTTCTGCTCTACTTCCTTTCTTAAAAATTGCTGTTACATTGGCTTCTTTCCAGGTATTGGGGACTTGTCCAGAGTCAACAGATGATTGGAAAATGTCATGTATTACTGGTGCTAGATGAGAGGCATATCTGTTTAAGAACCATGGTGGAATGCCATCTGGTCCTTGCGATTTAGAAATGTTAATTTTGGAAAGTTGATCAAGTACTCCTTTAAGTGTAATTGTTAGTTTGGGGATTTCTCCATGTGGACTTCTGGCCATATCTGGTAGGGTGGAATTTCCTTCGTGTGTGAAGACACTTTGGAACTGATTGTTTAAGGCTTCTGCTTTATGTTTGTCGTCGCTAATGATGTTACCAGCAATGTTAAGGTCCCCAATACCCTGGTTATCCTGTCTAAGTTTAGAAATGAAGCTCCAAAATGATTTAGGTTTCTCTGTTATTGTTGTTGTCAGGAATTGACTTATGTAGGATAGTCTAGCAGAACGAAGGTGTTTATGCATGTTTCTCCTGATGTCACAGAATTCTTTCCAGTCTTCTGGATTTCTAGTTCTTTTTGCTTTGTTGTATAGCTGTTTCTTTATTTTGCACATTTTCTTTAAATCTTTATTGAACCAGGGAAGATTGTGTCTTGAAGTAGTAAGTCGGTGCGGTACATATTGGTTCATAATGTTGATGATTTTCGTGGAAACAAGATTCCACTTGTCATTGACAGTCATGTTTTGGTTTTGAGAGAAGTATTCATGTGTAAAGTTTTCAAGAGATTTCTGGATGTTAATATTGTCGGCTTTATTTCTAATGAAGACTTTACGTTTTGGACGATGTTTGCGTTTGGGCGAAATGTTTACATCAATAATGACTGTGCTATGGTCTGCTATTCCGTCTACTACATTTATCTTCTTTATTAACCCAGGTCTATTGGTGAAGACAAGATCTAAAATATTGTTGGCATTTCCCTGTCTGTGCGTGGGTTCCTTGACATGTTGGATCAGACCATGTTCCTCTGTAAGAGAGAGTAATTTATTGGCAGCAGCTGTACTGTATCCATTGTTAGTTGTGACTTGGTGAATTTCCCAATTGATGTTAGGGAGGTTGAAATCGCCAGTAATGATGACATTATGTGTGTTGATCTTGTTACCTAATTTAGAAAGGGCTAGGTCTAGTTCTTCGATTTGAGTTCCATGAGAGTCATTTGGGGGACGATAGAGGGTACACATGATTATTGGTTTCATTCCTGTTATCTGGGTTTCAGTCCAAATGCTCTCACTGTTAGTGTCTAGGTCTGGTAGGTGGCTTGTTATGAGGTCATCTTTTGATATTTGAAATACCCCCCTCCAGTAGTGTCTGTTTCTCTGTCCTTTCTAAAGACGTTAAAGTTGCTTGGGAATATTTCTCCATTTTTTATTGAGGGATCTAACCATGATTCAGTGCCACAGATGATGTCTGGGTTATGCAGATTGTTTAGTGCTTCGATGTCTGAGGCTTTCTTTTTAACGCTTTGGCAGTTTATGAGGATGCATCTGAAGTTTGGTCTCTTTTTTGGTCTATATGCTTTCTTGCTATTAGTTGTATTGTTGTTGGTGGTTTCGTTTAGGTTATGACAGTTACTGTCCAGTGGATAAAAGGGATTTGCCGTTGGGATTTCTGTATCTCTGAAGAAAGAATTTGTGAAGTTGAAGTTGTTGCATTCGGGGCAGGCCCACGAACATGAGGAATTTATTAATCGTTTGTATTCATTGTCATCTATTGCACAGCATTGTGAGTGGATCCAGTTTAGGCAGTGGTCGCACTGAATTGCTTTATGGTCATTTAGGACATCTCCATGGCAAATGCCACACGGTGCTGAGCAATTTGAACAGTGCCATGGTACATTTTGGTTTCTGTAAGTGTTGTTAAATTCTTGTCTGGATATCCTGGCGCATTTGATGTGTGTGGATTTATTACAATCATTACAAGTTAGGATGAGTGCATTAGACCTTAGTGATTTCTTACATGAGTGACATTTAGAGGGGCCTGGATTTAGTTGAACATCTCCTGAGAGCATGATGCATAGAAGAATGGAGAATTTTGTTGTTGTCCTGGGTTTATACGGTAGAGGAGTGATCAGTAATCCAGTGGAGGTGCTGGATTTGAGACATTTCAATTGGGCTATGGTTTTCCATATGGGACTATAAATGTAGTAGGACGTGACAGAATGGATGTCTTGTCTAGCTTTGGCGTTGACATAGGTCTCGTTTGTGTTGCTCTGGAAACTCTCCAATTTTTTTAAATTGGGATCATTTAAAAACCTAAAAGTTATCTGCAGACATAAAATCATGAACAGGGTACATCTAAAAGTGCATCTTGTAGAGGTATGTCGTACGGAGCCTGCCATGTCACCAACTCGAGTGGTAGTGGTTTAGAGTTGATAAAACGGTCAAGTAGTTATTAAGAAACACACCCACACTTAAAACGTGTACTGAGATAATACTAAAAAATAAAAGATAAATAATTATAAAATATCTGTCCGTCTAAACGGTTTAGTGACTAGTTGTTGTTGTTGCTGTTTTTTGACAGCCTACAATCCGGATTTGTAATAGTATGATACGTAAGCTTTATGTGAAAGTATATATTTACATGTGTGTATGTTGAACCAGCTCACACTGGTTCATGAGTCAAACTGAAAACCCAACTAAGTAAATATAAAATAATTATAAAATATCTGTCCGTGTAAACGGTTTAGTGACTAGTTGTTGCTGTTTTTCGACAGCCTACAATCCGGATTTGTAATAGTATGATACGTAAGTTTTATGTGAAAGTATATATTTACATGTGTGTATGTTGAACCAGCTCACACTGGTTCATGAGTCAAACTGAAAACCCAACTAACACGACACTTCCGTGTGTGCAGTCTGACTATGGAATGGTCTATGCACTCACTTATTGGTATACAGTTTATTGTGTTTACTGTTTATTTCAGCTTGATTTCTGATAGTATATAAACAGAACTAGTAATGATAATAACATAGGTTTTACTTTGTCACTAGGAGAATGCACCGATTTATGATTTGATTTGGGGGTGGTTTGGGTTTCGCGCGCTTTATACCCGTTGTTTACTAGTTCGCCATCTTGTTTTGTAGGTTTTAGGCTGGTTGTTAGGGAAGCTAATTTGTCAAAAACTTGGTTTAGGTATGTCAGATTGCAACTACAACCGTGGGATTGTATTCCGATGTAGTTATACGAGTGCCTTATTCATTTATGAACGAGAGAAACGTTTGGAAATCGTAAATAATATCGGTAAATATTGGAGCGATAAAACGGATTCGACTACACCTGACGCATGCGCATGATCGGTGTCAAAACATAATTCTTGATCAACGACATAGGTCCATCTTTCGTCTATTTGTCTGCATATGACTATGCATTCATGAACTAATATTCGGCGAATATG
Organism: Paraescarpia echinospica; assembly: GCA_020002185.1. Taxonomy (NCBI): domain Eukaryota; kingdom Metazoa; phylum Annelida; class Polychaeta; order Sabellida; family Siboglinidae; genus Paraescarpia; species Paraescarpia echinospica. The sequence continues at coordinate 21,546,041 of CM034540.1, forward strand.
TTACACAGGCTAGGCCCGTTCTTACTGCTAGCATCTTTCATCGCCTGTGTAGTTTCCTATATTTTTGTCGGCTAAAACATATAAATTTTTCCCTTTTTTTATTTCGAAAGCGTGATCGAACAGCTAATTTGTTGTACATTAAGGACTATCATGTATTATAAGGCTACACATTTTGTTTTCGTCCAGAAATGTCTATTTATTAAATACACTGAACAAAATCGAAAATCTCCATTGATATGACAGGCCTGCCTCTAAAGCCTATGACAAATAAACACGTAAACGCATGCGTTTAATGGATGCATTTTATGCGTGCGTTAAACGGATGCGTTAAGGGGCGGCACGTTGACGCGAATATGGTGCGTAGTAGATGAGTAATTACACCGATAATGGACGACAGCAAAGTCGTTTTCAATTATGGATTCGTCGAGCGAGGACGAAGTGATACTTCTTCTTGGCGGGAATATTCCACGACAAAGAAAACAACGGAGATATTGGGAGCACGAAATTGTTGAAGGGCTGAGAGAGCAAGGTGCTTTCCATAAGTAGACTGGTGCAGCGCAGCCCTTTGTGGTAATACGCCCCCCGTCACGTACAAAAAAATTAAAATACTATGAATGTCTCAACATTTTCAGCAAAATGATGCTGACATATATCTTATAACCATCTACAAAGTTCAGTGAAATGAGGTGTAATTAGTTCAATTTTGTATTTGATGCACTTTGATCTAATGTTTTGCCAATAGTCAAACTGGTGCAACTCATTATATAAAGGTGCAAATAACGAACTTAATTCTTGACATTATAATATTATTATTTATATTGGATATCAAACAATATCACGTATGGAAAGTAGGTAGCGTTTTGCATACATCGTGTTAAGACACGTTTTGCATGTCCGGTATGACGGCCCCTCACCGGCTTCCTATACATATAATTTTATATGGCTAAAATGTTTTACGACACGTGCTGTACAATATGTAAAACATTAAATTTTCATGCTAACGTTGCAAAATAAAAAATGCTAGCAAGCATGTCATAGTTATGACGAAATCATAAGAAGTCAAATACGTTTGATGAAATATTAAGAAACATAATAGATCACAAACATAAGTTGCACAATTTATAGTAGATATGTTAATTATACTTTAAATCTTGCAGCTAGTGTACCTTAATATAATATAGCAGTTTGTATACATGCATTACATTTTCAAAGAACGTTTTGTTCGTAGAGCGTCCATAGAGGTGTAAAACCAAAGTGAATATCACGGACTGTGTTGTCCTAGGAGGGGAACGTTTTCCTTCGAAGGGTCGCGCTGCCCCAGGCTACCATACCTTGTTGTCAACGATCTATATGACTATGATGAGAAGTTTGTGCAATATTTCCATCTTAATAGAGAGCAGTTTGCTCAAGTACTATATGTGGTATATAGGCCTACTATGGCGCTAATCATGTAGATATATACCTATCGTTAGGCTTATTTAAATTATTACCATTGTTCCCGTCTCCTATTGTTGTAGCTGTTGTCCTCCGCACAGTGCAGCATTTTTGCGGCTCGTTGTAGGAAATGTGGCGCAGGTTGTAGAGGCACGGCCACCTCGGAACCTTGTCGATCAGGTCCCTTACATATGCTCTCGCATCAGGTACTGTCGAGGCTTTTTTGCGACACGTGAAGAAGTAGGGAAAACACCCCATATGACGTCATAAGTTGAGAATCCTTACTACGTTTACGACGCATTAATGCATAATTTTGCAACATGTTCGAAAGTAGCACCAAACGCATCCGCTAACGCATCAATGTGTCATGTCATATTAAAAAGCGTGTATTCAAAACGGTGCGTTAACTGACGCGTTTTACGGACGTTATACGCAATATGCATCGCCTACGAGATAATGTATAATCGACTTAACCATGCACTCGCTTGGGACTTGCATTGAAAAAATGGAGATACGCAATGTTTTCCGATACCAAGGTGGCAAAACCTTACTGGCCCAACGTTGGCCCAACTAGGGTACCGTTGGCATAACGTGGGCCTTGGGTGAACATCATTGGGCCAACTTGGGCCAACGTGGTGCAATCAACACAATGTTCAAGTGAACCGAGTGTAACGTACAACCGTTAGTCCAACGTTGGTTCAAAGACTGGCCCAATACACGTAATTATGCATTCATGTTTTCGGGTACATCTATGTATACTAACGTTGGGCCAACGTTGGGCCAATGTTGGGTCTACCACCCTTGGAAATTTTGGGCCAACGTTGGGCCAACATTGGGTCAACCATCCTTGGAGATATTGTGCCAATGTAAGCCAAATTCTCAATTTTCCAAAAAAGTAATCAAGTATACACTAGGCATGGGGCAATTAACTTAAACAGTCAATTAATTAAATTACAATTAAATTTGAAATCTCTCAATTAAATTAACCTAACACATTTATCCGGTGAATTAAATAAATTAACTTCTTTTTTAGAACATTTTTATTTACCCTGTCAAATACTTTCAATTATGATTATCACTGCTGATCACCGACACTGTGCACACCATTTCAAAATATGTGAATGTTAAAGGGAATAAAAACATATAGTGCTTGAATTCATGTTATATTACATCCTGCTATCTATTTCCACATCCACCAAGCCCAAAAAATCCAAAAAATTAAATGAATTAGAAATTCCACATTTTATGCTGTGCATCCGGACATTTTCGAATATGCATATTTTTGGCGCGCTTTTCGGGATGCCGAGATGTGACGTAACTTATGACTCAAACTCGCATCAGGCCGACCCTTTCCATGCATTCAGAGCATGTTTACAAGTATAGCTTTTGGATCGAAACGAGCGTCAGAACGAGTTATTGTGCAATATTCCGACGTAATACAAACACTAGTCATCATAAAGGAACAAGCAGTTATCTTACGGTTCCACATGAATCGAATTTTATTCAAAACAACCAATGCGAATGGGCCTACAAGTCGACTAGGTTTCGCCGAGCTTGGGCTCGTTTTCAGAATAATTATATCGAATGCAACCAACGGGAGATAATGTACACCAATAAACATACATAACAAACATATATTGTATCCAGCTACATAAAGTAACGTATAAAATCTCATATATATATAACTAGAATATAACTAGAATATCGATATATGAAGGAGTTGTACAATTTATCATAACAACTTAAATCAGTCAGGAAGTTTCCGCTGGTCCCGATGTTTCTAAAATTTAGAAACATCGTTATATATAATGACCATATTTTTATTTTTGTGGCGAATAAATAATTACTACAAAAATAAATAAAATATTTACAAACAGTGCATTATAGTATAAAATTATTTTGTTTATATTACTTCGTGAAAACATAAACAAAAAAAGTGTAAAGAAAATCAAAGGTTTGCATGCTGTCAGGATTGAACCGACGTCGCCCGATTGTAAAATAATATAGCGGGACCAGCGGAAACTATTTGATTGATTTAAGTTGGTATGATAAATTGTACAACTCCTTCATATATCAATATTCTAGTGATGTTATGAGATTATACACGTTACTTTATGTAGCTGGATACAATATATGTTTGCTATGTATGTTTATTGGTGTAGATTATCTCCCGTTGGTTGCATTCGATATCATTATTCTGAAAACGAGCCCAAGCTCGGCGAAATCTAGTCGACTTGTAGGCCCATTCGCATTCGTTGTTTTGAATAATTAAGCGATGCCTGGTTGTTGAGGCGACCGGCCCAGTCATCGCCCGTTGCCAGAGCGGCCCGTTCTCCGTCATGATTGACGAGAGCACCGACCGCAAAAGTGTCAAGCGCCATGCCGTTCTCGTGCGGTATTTCGACACGAAGACTCTCAGGGCGCACAAGCGTTTACTGGACATGCCCGTTTGCAACGGAGCACTGCGCATGAGATATTCGATGCATTGGACGGCGTCCTAAGGTGATTATAAATAAAATACTTAGTCTATAAAAGACTATATTTGAATTATTATTTATTATTATTGTGACTACACATAATTGTGTCGTCATTATGAAATGTATTGCGTGGTAAATGTTGAACATATTTATAAACCATGCTAATACATTATGGACATCATGGTGCATGACACGCAGGTAAAGTTGTGCGTAGACCACTTCACTTCCAGCGAGATCGCAGCAGCTAAACAGACCCTATACGAATGCGAAGTCGTCAAGAATTTTGCTTTGCGTCAGGGCCGGCGCCGGCAAGGGCATCAGAAAGAGAAAAACAACATTGAAGATATACTGATGGCGCTGCACAAGTCGCCTAGGGGACTGCCAGTGTTTGCGGTTACGGATTTGTCTACCCTGCCGCCGCTCGACGTCAACAACATCGACTTTGGTCACATTATCTCCGAGTTTCGTGCGATGCGGGCAGACATGGCGGATCTGCGGCGTGACATGACAGCCGTCAAATCGAGGGAACCGGACCCGGTGATATGGCCTCAGCGTAAGCCTGAGCTCACGACAGATGATCGACAGACGCTTCGGGTGAATCTGCCGCCGATCAGCACAGTCACCACAGCCGAACCGAGCCACACGTCGGCCGACGTAACCGTGAGTAACATTGGAGCTATAACATAACACCTCTACCAGTTATCGGGAACCGTGCGCCGGGTGTCGCAAAACAACCAAGTAAGACTATCGTTGATGATGACTTTAAGCTGGTGTCTGGCAAGAAAAGGCGCAGTAACGGTTCGAAGGCGGTGATCGGCACGCGGAAATGCGGTAACCAGCTCAAAGTAAAGGATGGACGATTCCTGACAGCCTTTATTTCACGACTGGATCCTACGTTCACTGTCGATGACATGTCTTTGTTTGTGAAGTCTGTGCATAAGCTCGAGGCCAAATGTGTGAAACTAAAAACTAAGCATGAGAGTTATGCCTCATTCAAGGTTGATGTTGTATGCAATGACGCATCTAAGTTTTATGACCCGGACAACTGGCCATCTGGTGTATACTTGAGGAAATTCTTTAACACCAAGAACTAAGTTATGGAAATTAACATCACATCTTTTAATTGTAATGGATTTAAAGGTTTTATGCCCTTCTTAAATGATGTGTTAATGGAATGTGATATACTGTGCCTACAAGAGCTTATGCTCACTAAACAAGATTGCCATATACTAAAAACCTGTCACGAAGGTTATGTGGGATATGGTGTTTCTCCTGTAGATGCATATTGTGGTATTTTAACTGGTAGGCCTTATGGTGGTGTAGGTTTTTTATGGAAACATTCCCTTGATCAATACATCACCATTCTTGACCAATGCTATGACTGGCTATGCGGCATAAGAATTTGTTGGGGTAACAAGGAGTATTATCTACTAAACGTATATTTACCTTATGAATGGGAGGAAAACAGGGACAAGTTCAATGATTATATGTCCAAAATTGCTGTATATGTTAATAATATTAATAGCTCGTGCATCACTATTGTTGGTGATTTTAACGCGGATATTTCCAAGAAATCAGTTTTTGGGAATATCTTACTTGATTTCTGCAAAGAATTTACTCTGGCTATATGTGATCAAGATACTCTCCCGATAGACACATATACGTACGTTAGTTCTGCCTGGTGAACTACATCATGGCTAGACCATATCATATCTACCGCTGATGCGAAGGATTGCCTATCTAACATGTCCATACTTTATGACGTTATTTATTCTGATCACCACCCGATATCGTTCAGCATAGACAGTGATATTGTACCAGAATGCGTTAGTGGTAGTGGTAATACTAATGAGATTAAGCAAGGCATAGAGTGGGACAGATTAAACCCACAAGATATTGACGCATACAGAGAATGCACGAACGTTGAATTGAGCAAACTGAATGTTCCATCGGGTGTTAGATGCAATGATCCCAATTGTCATAACTGTAATCATCATGATGATCTCGATGACTTTTACAATTCTATCGTGATTACATTGAAGAGGTGTGGTCACACACTCCGGTCAAATCGTAAAGGTGCTTATAAGTATAATGTTGTACCAGATTGGAACGAGAGAGTGAAAGAGCTTCATTGTGCAGCCCGTGATGCTTACTGTATATGGAAAGAGACTGGCAAACCTAGACAAGGTGACATTTTTAATGTTATGAAATTATCCAGAATGAAATTCAAGCAGACGATCAGAAAATGTAAAAGGGAGAAAGAAACTATCATTGCTGATAACATTGCAGAACAGTTGTGTCAGAAAGACCACCGCAAATTCTGGAAAGAAATTAAGCACTGTACGAACAGTAAAGTAAAACTTCCGACAAATATTAATAATATACACGGTGACGTAAACATCGGGTCAATGTGGAAGCATCATTGTGAACATTTATTTAATGATGTGGAGGATAGTCGATGTGATAAAGTTTGTTATGATTGTTCCACTGGCAATAAGGGAATGACTGTTGGTGCAGATGAACTGATGGATATTATTAATGGACTCTCAAAAAATAAGTCATCAGGTCTGGACGGTATCAATGCAGCACATATTAAGTTCGCTGATTATCAACTCGCTGTGCTTTTGTCTATCCTTGTGTCTTCGATTC
>CM034540.1:22244487-22464258 GCA_020002185.1 Paraescarpia echinospica
TATTTCAATTTTGAAAATGGGTATAATACTGAATTATATTACAAAATACATACCTGTATTCAAAATGGCCATTATTTCCCATAACAATTTTATAAAATCATAGTTTAACTTGTTTTATGACAAGGAGATGTAGAGGTAGTAAATGGGTCAACATTTATCTATACTGGTGCAATTATAGAAAGTTACCTCTCAGGCTCACTTTCCATGGAATGGCTCTCTTGATACCTCTATTAGTATTTAGGTAGAAATATACTATTACACATACATATATAAGAGTGATACACAGTGCAAAATATTACATAAATATTAATTGAAGTGGGTAATACAGAGGTATATATCAGAGTTGCGAATTGAAACAATTGTGCAGTTCCAGTGGTAAAAAATAATGCCGTCCACCAGCGCGAATGTTACTGGTCTAGTGGCAGCGAACTTGAATCAAAACAATGCCAACTCAACCCATTTCCCCAAGAAAAACTCCTTGTTTCTTAACATCCTCCCAATGAACTGTAGCAGCATCAAGGGGAATATAAATAATTCAGTTCCATGCAATACTTGACCAACTTGATTCGCACGACAATCTACAATGTGAGTAAAAAAAATTATAGCACATTCGCCATCAACATAGAGCCTCATCCCTAGCCACCGCATGGAAGTATATTGGAAGGATCGTACCAGAAATGCGGGCTGGGTATTCTGTTACAGCTTGTCTATGCAACAGTAGTCCAAGTGTATGTGTAGATATCCGAATGCCATAATCGCTGGTGACAATGTTGGGGACACAACATCCGACAGCAACAAAGTGTATACAGGATACATTGATAATGTAAACACTAGAATTAGTAGAAAGCTACTAGACATCAAGGAACATTTTAGTTTTATGCAGCATCAACATCAAATCACATGACCGTCTTCGAATGCTGTGTTAGACTTGGTGTTTAGCACAAACCCTACCTCGTGTTCCATATAAAAGTGGTACCCGGCATGAGCGATCATCTTGCAGTGCTTATCACACTTGATGTCTTTCCAAAACAGCACTCACACAAGCACTCGCACAAAATATACAAATACAAGTCTACAAACTGTGAAGGTCTATGGGCAGACATGGCTGAATACATGGTACACAGCTCAGTATTTTATGGGAAATCACACATCCAGAACACCTAATTATCTCCAAAGTTTGAGTTCTTAACTTGTTTGAAGCTCGCAGTAGCCACAATAGCACCAACACCGGATGCCACGTTTGTGTTGCATGGCACCACACTAGTGAATGAAAATATTGCAGTCTAGCGTGAGACAGTGAAGTGGTTTTGGGAGGGGGAAAAATGGATGGATATATATATATATATATACCCCTGTATGCTTATTAGAATGCAAAATGTTACGTATGTTCTCAACTCAAATATTTTTAAAGCATACTGTACCATTAATGGGACGAATGTGGTATTTATCTTAGACACCTCTGAATGGACTTTTGCCTAGATTTACAGTGTTTTTTTAAATTTATTTGTTCATAAAATTAACAAATAGGCCTATCCTCCAGCTCGCACTACATACACACAGTTTCCCAAAGTATTCAGTCATGTATGATATTTGATATAATGTAAATGTTAGCAGTGTTTCTCAGAGCTAGTTACATAAGACACTCCTATTTCATTGGTGGACCATTTATGTATGTCCAAACAATCACAGAAACCATGCATAGCATTGTGATCAAGTGATTATCAGCCAGGTGACATTTGGTATAAACTGTAAAATTGATCAAAACCCTCAGCAAATGGGGAATTTATAAACAAATAAAAACGTTGCTTTTATTCCGTGGGGTAGATTAATCCATAAGAGGTTGGCGCCACAATGCAATCCAACTAGGAGGAAAGCGTTAACATACTCACACATAACTTATATAGACGTATGCTATTATAGTTGGATGATTCATCAGCTAACACTATTCAAACACATAAATTCTGATGAGAAATGTGCATTAACAGCAGATAGTCAAAAGAATAAATGGTAAAAGCAACATTTTAGTATAATTTGATAATACACTAATATAAATTTAGCATTGTACATTTTCAGTAATTTAATATAGTATCACCATAGCTGTGAAATTGTGTAAATCAGCATTGATCAATAAAACAAATATGTAGTAAGACAAGAAGCATTAAAATTAGAAAATATAATTGTTCAAAAGATAACTGGCTGCTAAGGCATAAGCTAAATGTGAAGGTGAAACAAGAGCAATGGAGTATATAAACTCCATGCATATTTCAAAATAGCAACGTGGTTAATACGGGGTGTGCTGTTCTAGAATGGTGAGATGAATTTATTTTTTCTTGTGTGTACAGTTCAAGTGGATGGTGCAAACAGAATTATTATAAGTGATGAGATACGCTGTTGTACTTTTTGTTTTCAGTGTGCACCAGTTCGAGCAGTATGAGAGTGGATGTTCCAGCTGAGACTTGGGCAGGAGAAGGAGCCTTGTTGAGATGCAACCATCTAGATAAGAGTGCGACTGTCATACGAGTGGACTGGTACAAGGGGAAATATACTGTTGCTAACAGAGTATTCGTGCACATAGTTTCCCCCTATCAAGGAATCAAAAAGGGTAACTTCTCTAACAGAATTGTGGTAGCACGAACGTTTAATGGTTTTTACGAACTCTACATCAACAACACAGTTTTATCGGACGAATACTTATATTTTTTTGAAATTGGTAGTGAGAACAACAACGCAAGGTTACCGGTGAATGGTGAGTATTTGATCAGGATCATTATTATATTTGCACTACATACATGATGTAGCATCTTCTTATTCATGGCAATAGTGTCAATTCATGGTATTTTTGAAATCACATTCAATTTTAAGTAATGCCAATATAGTTTCTTCTGGTGGAATATATATATATATTTAAAATACAAGTAAATGTACAAACGAATCATGCATATAAATGAATAAATCACCTTTGTGCAGTAATTATAACATTGCAGAACAAATCAAGTTGGTGTTGGAATGAACAGGTCTGCCAGGGAACTATTTTTTCAAATTATATACATGTTCATGCACTCACAGGGCCAATTCCTTGTTATCAATTCCAGTTCCAGTTAATATGAACAAATAAATTCAAATTTCACCTTTAAAATATATGCTATTTCCAAATTGTTGATTCCAACTTTTAAAAAAATAAAAAAAATAAAAAATAAAAAAATCAAATATTATATTTCATCAAATATCATGAAAAATCAGTACAGTTCATTAATCATCAGTTAAACAAGTAAATTTTGTTAGCTTAGATTTGCTGTTGAAAAAAATCCAATTCAATCCAGCTTTTAAAATAAATTACTGAATTGGATTTGAGGATCAATTCCAAGTACAGAGTGGAATTTAACCCATACCTGTGTTTATGTAAAACGACTGCCAGATCTACCCATCTGTATGTGGGTCAATATTTCACAAAGTGGAAAAACGGTGTCGCCAACATTCAATTTTTTTATATGCACTGAATATACACATGTTTTAATTATGTATTGTGTATATTTCCACATGTTTATGTTATCATTGGATGCTTTTGTCTTTTGGAAATTGTCACGTGCAAAGAAAAAACCCACTGACACTGGTACCCCCGTATCGAATTTGTGACAAAGTGGCACGATTACCAGCTATTATTCTGCTTATATTTATTGCATAAGCATATGCGAATACATTACAGAGGACTATCAGGAACTGTCCTGCTAATACATTGTCATGATTTAGGACATTAAGCTTGTTTTACATTTTTTTTACATTTAAAATCATATGTCGCGAAGTTTTTGTCATTAGCTTAACGTTCTGTTAAATACTACCTCAGAAGTTATCACACAAACATTTTCCGTGTAAAACGTATATATATATATATATCACAAGATTTGTATATATCATATTGTATGGCGTGTGCAATTCAGCGCGAAGACTGAATGTAGATAGACAGTTTAGTTTTTTGTATTTTATCTCACTTTCTGAACTGCTCACAATTGTTCTCTTAGAATGTGTTATAAGAGAACGGCATCTAGATTTAACAAACTAAAGCAAAATCTTTCCCCAAAAGTGCACGATGTGTGTGAACGATTCTACCAAGAAATAGTTCCGAGTAATGAAGCATTTTGGTCTCGTTGATGAAATTTCATCCAAAACGTCATTAGCATTATATGTCATTATCATCACATTTTTGCCAATATAATTTTTTTTTTAATTTGCATCGTGCTGACTTATAAGCAAACTGATTGAAAATATGTCTTATTGGGTAAAATAGTCTAGTTGACCAACAGAAATAAAAACAAGTGGACAAGGACTGTGTAACTCCAATGACTTGGCGTAGTCTTGGTGCAGATTTACAAAAGTGCCTTAAAACAGGAGTTGGCTGCACCCCCCACAAACATAGGTTTCTTTATATTGTCTTTTTAATTGAACTAGTAACTAATAATTTCCAAACATTAACCAAAAATTAAGGTGTCCGTTCTATAAGTAAAACGATCACAAGTGGTTGGCAAAAATTCTCAGAAACAGCTGAAGTCAACATATGCCATAAATAAAATAATTGTAATTGAATCTCACTATATAAATTCACGGGTAGATACATAAGTGAATGTACAAGAGCATTGTACAACAACATGTTTAACTTTCAATCACTAATATGATACGTTCGGTAATTTTTTGTAAAAAAATGCTCACTTTTTTAATAAAATCTATATGCTTCCGTTTGTTCCGCACTCAAACCCATAGTATATTCACTTGTTAATTTCATATCAGTATGTTCCCATACCCATGTACTACCCCTTGCTAAAACGACAGGTGAGAAATGTTAAATATTAATGAAGATATCATCATATAAGTAACCCTACCCCCTAAATCGAGAACATGGGGGAAATGACAAATCATCACACAATATGCTCTAAAATAATTAATCACATGCATTACAGTTGTTGAACATAATGCCTTATACACAATTGCATGTCAACAGACCAGGAGTCTATGTTTATATGGTCAATTACTTCAACTTACTGAACGAATAATTGTTATTTGTTATGTTTGAACAATTATATAGAGATTTCAGTAACCCTACCCCTTTATCGAACAAAACCACAAAGTCCTTTCAGAATAGGAAGAACTCACGTTGTGTTCGTGTAAAAGACTTTCAGTGTGATACATACATTTCTGACTAACATGTATAATTTCATGGCAATCATTGGCCTGCGCTTTGGTAGCGCAGGCTTGCGAGGTGTTTGGATCGAATCAGATATCTTAGCAACGGGTTCCGTTGATGCTACACTTGATGGTCACCATTACAACAGAGGTGTCAGAGCACATAAATTGGTTGCAGATAGGTATTGGTCGACTTCGTTGGGCCATGTTTCTGCAATGGAACACAAAGCAAGGAGTACCTCTAGACATGGACTCTCTGGCAAGGGCCATTGATCAGTTGATACATAATCCATGTCCGGAAAGAATGCGTGTACTGAAATCTTAACTCTTGCACAGCAGTGATTCACAGAATGTATGTTACCCTTTCATCTCCGTCACGTAAGTTACAAGAAAATAGTACGTAAGTTATAGGTGTGAAAACTCATTCCCATTTTATGTGTTATCTTGTCTAATGCAGTAGTACATTCAGTATTCTCGAAACAAACGTGTCCCATCACAAAGTGATCGAAAAATTCACGCATATCACACCAAAACGGTATTTTCAAGTGCACTCTTTGCGCGGACGGATCAGTAATGTGGTCTTACCCCAAATTGATGTCCTGCATGTTACAAATCTTCACGAAGGTTAGACTGATATCAAGCTACACATATAACTAGATTAACCGCAAAGGGGAATGTATGTTACCCTTTCATCTCCGTCACGTAAGTTACAAGAAAATAGTACGTAAGTTATTGGTGTGAAAACTCATTCCCATTTGATGTTTTATCTTGTCTAATGCAGTAGTACATTCAGTATTCTCGAAACAAACGTGTCCCATCACAAAGTGATCGAAAAAAATTCACGCATATCACACCAAAACGGTTTTTTCAAGTGCACTCTTTGCGCGGACGGATCAGTAATGTGGTCTTACCCCAAATTGATGTCGTGCATGTTACAAATCTTCAAGAAGGTTAGACTGATATCAAGCTACACATATAACTAGATTAACCTAGCTTGGACCAAATGGAAAGTTCTGGTCATCATACATTGATATTATGATTCTACTGCTGCAATTTCTTCGGTCCACCAGAGAAGCCGATTGGAACTTGCACATTCAGTGTTTGCTGGAGATTATGTCATGGTTTGCAGGATGATAGACAGGATAAATTATGCAAGATACTTGCCTGCATATGTTCTACAAATGATGCCACTTCCAGAAAGTCATCCAGACGCACACACACTGCTTATCAATGGTGGATTTGCAGTGCACAGATCGACAGGAAATTCATTTGGCCGCATCCCATAAAACCAAGCCATTGAAGTGACTGCAAACCGGGACACGAAATCCTGTGGTGGAATTGTAGAAATCACACTAAATCATGGAGCAGTTATTAAGTGGATGGTATTTAATGCTGACCGAGGTGAATACTTACGTATGTGCAGGGAAGTGTCTGAACAACCGAATGCAGGTCACAGAACAAGGATGCTGGGAAAAGACGTCTTCCAGAAGACAAAGTTGCTGTGCAATGCATTGAGATATGCATCACCAACTGGATTAACCCATTTCAGACAGATGTTAAACTCTGTCATGTGGCTTCTGGGAAAAATGCAACAAGTGACATTTCAGCTGACTTGTTGGGAGCACATGCCAAGGAGAAAGTGTGAGTGGTGATAGCTCATTGCCTCGCTAATCGCTTTATTCAGATATTCATCATTGATGCTCGAACTCCCTGGGCTTCTATAGACACATCCTGTGAGAAGTTTATCTTTTTTATTTGGTTTTATTTCCACCCACACTGACTCCTGAAAATTAGTCTCCAAAGACAGAAAGAGTGTTGCTTTAAGTAATTCATGTGTGTACAGGACTACTCCTCTTGCTTGTTTGTCTACTCTTTTATGGAATGAATCGTATTCATTTAATGCCAGTTCTGCTAGGTTTAATAACAATTTCTGTTTTTTGTTGTTTTACATCTGTGATCCCTATTATCATGCATTTGTTTTCTTGAACTCTAGATTTGAACTCTGTAAGTTTATTTATTAAACTATCTGCATTTGTGTACAGACATTTTAGTTGTTTATGTGTATAATTTATGTTGTTTACATTAGTTTTCTGTTTTGTCGTTCTTAGTGTCTTTTCTCCTCGCCCTTTGTGGGCTTGATTTTTACTATTTTCCTGGCCCATGGTGGGCCTCTCACTCTGTATATGCATTTCCCCATGTCTCTACTCTCCTTCGCCCTTGCCTCCTCTAGTAGCCTCTCTCGTTTTGCGTTTGGTCATGTTGAATGGTGAGACATTTATATTTCGGGTCAGCCTCCTTAAGGTTTGAAAGGTTTCAGAATAACTTCATCTTTTTGTCTGTGTCTTTCATAATTACCTTAAGAGGTATTGGTTTGTTGTTACTGTCTCCAGTTGTTTTTCCTCTAACCTGATCACTTTCTCTACCTCTGTATGCACATCTAGATTTTGGTGGCATACCTCATTGAATAGCCCCTCAACTAACTCCATGTTTATCTTGATTCTGTGATCTTTTAGATTGGTTTCTGGTTCTGGTGCATTGAAGATAATGAAGTTTGCTTCTCTGGATTTTTTCTCAGCTATTTCTTTAACTGTGTCCTGTAACACTTTGTTATTAACTCTGTCGGTGGTATGAATATGGATGGCATTCTTTGTTGCTTGATTTGCAATCTTTGTCTTTTTTACTTTTAAAGATTTTTCCACAACCCTCACATTTCCCTGCCTCACCTGATTCTGAGTTTTTGCTGCCCCTCCTGGCACCCTTATTGTTATTCGTGAACTTCGTGGCTACTGCTTGGGCATATCCTCCGCTATCTTGAATGTCATTCATTTTTGTAGTAAATTCCTGATTATTATAGTATTGGTCTTATGTTTATTAATCCAATCTATATATGCAACAATTAAAAACTAACCCTATGATAATAAACTCTAATTTCGTAACAGTCCAATTTCGAGCTTGTTCCCATTTAGATCTACGTATCACAACAAAACTCAAAAGGTTAAATATATTCTTACTGTGCTGTTGTACAGTGCGTACGTGCTGTGGGTTCCAAGGCGTTTGTGCAGTCGTTGAGGGACAAACTTAAATTGATCTGCTCCAACCCAGGGCTACTCTGGGTATCATAGACGCCTTGGTGAAATGAGCCTGTTAGTAGTAATAGTATACAGAAGCGGGTAGTGCAGATCTAAGTATATTGACTTAGAGTATTTGTTTATGTTTTCTGCTGGAAGTAAGAGGGCCTAGAAATAGGCGTGAAAATACTAGTTGCTGCTTTATAATTTAAAAGTGCGATTTACTCTGATCAACTAGTAATTTAAATGTAACAACACGCGGGGGTCATTTAATGTGCAATGCATTTAATTTACTGCTGGGGGTGAAATACTCTTTCTCAGCTGGAAAAAACAAAGAAAAATTACTACGTTATACGGAGCCGCTGACATAAACAAACCACCTCGCTGGATAATAGCGGTTGGAATTAGTCATTAAGTTCCAGCTACAATGCTAGTTAATACAGGGACACAACAACAGAAGCGAAATATCAATATCACTCAAATTGGATCTACCATCGGACCAGACATGTGTTGAAGCCCTGATTCTGATTGGCCATCAAGCATTTAGTGGTTGTGACTCAACTAGCGCGTTTGTTGGTCACGGTAAAGCAAAAGGTTACAAACTGTTATTATATGTGAGCACCGTTCCTTCAGAAGTATTATAGCCAAACTTGGCAAATCCTTTGTCGCCATTAAGGAAATGTTGCAGGAAGGTGAAGTGGCAGCGTGTGCACTGTATGGGCGATCACAAGAGTATGATGTAAACAGATTGCGACATACCATGTTTGGGTCGAGGACAATTCCAACCCAGCAAAGTTGCCACCATGCAAGGACGCATGTGTCCAACACATCAAGTGGGCAGTCATTTGGCGGCACTGCTTGACGGTACCACCATCGGTGCCATCCCCTCAAGGCAATGGGTGGACTGTTTACGGAAACATTTTGGTACATGGGACTGACAGTCCAACAACTCCACAGGCAGTATTTGAATCTGTCAGCTGCATATGTAAGACATGTGCTGTGTGTTCGTTGCTCGTGCAAGCTGAATGGGTTAACTAGTGTGTTCCGCTGTAACGCCAATGTTTGCGAAAATAGACTGATCATATCGAGAGTAGACCCACTGCTGTCAGAAGACGATTCCGATATGGAGTGACATGATCTGTGATGGTCCGTGAAGCATGTTGATGTATGTTAAATGTGTTGTCATCATTACCACACTATTTGTGATTTGCCAAAAAACCTTCTTACATTAACTTAATTATGAAGTCAATGCCTGCATCTCATAATTACGCATTTATATGTAAAAAAGAGAAACATGTGTTATTAAATACATGTTAGCCAGAAATGTATGTAAAGTCTTTTACACAAACACAACGTGAGCTATTCCCACTCTGAAAGGACTTGATGGTTTTGATCGATAAGGGTGTAGGGTTACTGAAATTTCTATATAATTTTTCAAACAACAAATAACAATAATTCGATCAGCAAGTTGAAGTAATTGACCATATAAACATAGACACCTGGGGTAACTTTCATGAAGCGTACATAAAGTTACGCAATTACTTAGCGTCACGTGTTTTGCGTAACTCCTACGTAAAATCGCGTTATTTACTAAGACAATCATCTTAGAGTTAAGAACGTTCTTAGCCGCTTTATGAAACCGGGCCCCGGTCTGTTGACATGCAATTTTATATATAAGGCATTATGTTGTAATGCATGTAATTCCGTTTACCGTATGTCGATTGAAAAACTGTATTTCATAATTATATGGGCGAAAAGTTATATGTATACGCCTGATCGATGGTAAACAATTGGTGTGCATTTTGTTATGACCAACTACGTGAAACTATAAGATGATTAACAGATTTAGAACATTATTGTGTGACGATTTTTTTTCATTTCCCGCCATTTTCTCAACTCAGGGGGTAGGTCTACATATATGATGATATCTTCATTAATATTGAATATATCTCGCCAGTTGTTTTTCCAAGTAATAGTATGTGGATATAGGAACATACTGATATGAAATTATCGGGTCAATATACTATGGGTATGAGTGTGGAACAAACGGAAGCACTACGCATATTTAGATTTTACTGAAAAAAGTGACAAATGTTTACACAAAATATCATATTTATGATCGAAAGTGAAACATTTTGTGTTACAATGCTATTGGACATTCATTTGTGTATCTACGCGTGAATTTACAACGAGATTCAAGTAAAATTATTTTATTTATGGCATATTTTATGATTTTAGTTATTTCTGAGAATTGTTGCCAACCACTCGTGATAAACGTTTTTTTTTTATAGAACAGACACCTGAATTTTTGTTTAATGTTTGGAAATTATTAGTTTATAGTTCAATTAAAAAGAAAATATCAAGAAGCCTATGTTGGTGGGGGGGTGCAAGAAATCTAACCAGGATATGCATCCATTTTAGGCTTTAAATTTACCCTGAAATACGGGCATACTTTTGAAAACACTACTGTATCATGTTGCTATGACAACTATTTGTTTCTGAGAATAAAGCATTTCAAGCAACTTGAAACTAAAATATGTTTGCAATAAATGATTTTTTTGTCATTAAGTGCTACAAAAAATTGAATTTATTATGTACCTTTTTCATTTGCTAACATATTGAAATATGCCTACAATTTGATTAAAATAAAAAAATTGGAAAAAGATTGTATTGCATGAACTACTTGGTGAAGTATAAGCATGTGACGATAATGACACCAATATCCACATGTTTAAATGTTTTATCCTCCCCGAATCCCAATATGCAGGGTAGTGCATGGACATGGGTGATTTTATATGCTACAGATATTATACAATGATATATGGGCAAAATATGTCCACTTATTTGAAAAAAATAGGAGTTCTAAAAACCTTAATTTGCGCAGTTGTCGATTAGTCACCCGTATATCTCATCATCATCATCATTATGCAGCCGTAGTGTCCTGTGGTTGGGTGAAGGCCTCATCATGTTGTTTCCGTATCTGCCTGCTATCCTTTACCAGATGGTGCTTTCCAGTACTCTTCTAGTTCGTCTCTCCACCGTCTCTCTGGAATTCTAGATCATTTACCTTCGTAAGTTCTCCAGGTAGTGACACACAATGTCCATCAGTTATCTCGTAGTGTACTGATGTGCCCTGCCCAGGTACACTTCTCTCTTACCCAGATGTTTGCTTTTTCTTCCAATATGTGATGTTTAACATGTCTTGCCATCTTTGTTTGTGCGGCTACTAGCTATTTCGTTGTCTGGTTGGTGAGTGTCCATGTTTCCGCGCCGTACGTCATCGCTGGGAGTACGCATGAGTTGTATACTTGTCTCTTCAAGCGTGTTCCCAAGTTACCCTTGAAGATGTTGCAGTGTTTGTCGAATGCTGTCCATCCGGCCGTGATTCTTCTTCGAATCTCCTTGTTTGGGTTTTTGTCTCAGGTAGATGTAACTTTCAACGGTCGCTATCTGCATGATGTTGATATTGGTGTGTCACTTTCTTGCATCACTTTTGTTTTCAAAATGTTCATGTTTAGACTTTTTCTCTCTTTCATCAGCTAGCTCTTTTTTGTAGTTCTTGCAGTGTAGTAGGGCATATGACTATGCTGTCGACGAAGCGAAGATACCTGATATATTCTTTGTGTATCCTATAATCTCTGGTTTCCCTGGTCAGTCTTCGGAATATGCTTTCGAGTGTTGCTGTAAACAGCTTGGGTAATATGGTGTCATCCTGTCGTACTCCTCTTTTGATGTTGATCATGTTTGTGTAGGCGGACTATCATTGAGCTGTTGGTGTAGATATCTTTCAGGAGTTAGATATACATGTCTTCTATCCCCTGTTCTTGAAGGAAGGTCAGTATTGCTTGAGTTTGTACTGAGTCGAAAGACATTTCATAGTCGATGAACACGATGCAGAGTGGGGTATTATATTCTCAGCACTTCTCCTTCAGTCGGTTTACGACGTGTATGTAATCTGTTGTTGAGTATCTGCTTCTGAACCCTGCTTGCTCTTGTGGTTGGTTTTCGTTGGTTGTCTTCTTTTGCTTATTCGTTAGTATTTTGGGGAGTAATTTGGAGATGTTTGATAGCAGGCATATCGTTCTGTAGTTCTTTACGTCTTCCTTATTTCCCTTCTTGATGATTATCACCATCTTCCATGAGGTGAGTATTCGTCTTTCTGATAAACATTTAGTATATACAGCTTACCCAGTGTCTTCAAGATGGTGTCTCCTCCGGATTTTAATATTTCAAAGTATACATGATCGTTGCCTGATGTCTTCCCATTCTTCATATCTCTTTGCACAGCTTCCACCTCCCATGGTGTTATCTCTGGTACCTCTTTCGTGTCGGTGTGAATTATGATACTCTGTTCACTGTCATATAGCTCGGTGTAGAATTCTTCTACTCGTTCTATAAGCATATCTTGGTCTTGTATTTCTCTACCCTGCTGGTCGACAATTGTAATCAATTTGTCTCAGCTTAGAGCTTCTGACTTTCTTCAGGCTTTGATGTCATAATTGTTTCTCGTATGATCTAATGATATCATGTACTTCCTGAAGTCCTTCATTTTCATTTTGATGGTCTATTTAGAGAAATACATATATTTCATTGAAGATTGGCTGTGTAAAGTAAGATGACGTTACTGTTTCAGTGAAGCCACAAGGTGTGACTATAACTGGTCTTGCCCAGTCTGTCACAGAGAACACAAAGAAAGAGTTGGAGTGTCATGTGACTCGAGTGAAACCTGAGGCAGACATCTACTGGAGAAAGGGACCCAAAGGTCCACTACTGCGGGGAAATGCGACTAAGTCAATGAAGTCAGACGGAACCTTTGAAGTCCAGTCGAACTACACAGCGTCCTTCAGTCGCAACGACCACAATACAAAGTTGTATTGTCTTGTCAATCCACATGGAACTAGTTTTTGGAATAACAACACCATCGCAACTGTTAGCGTGAACTGTGAGTATTGGGTAGTGACTTTGGGTGTAACGAAACATTGTTGCGGATATATCACACTAACTTCTATCATAACTAACAGCACTTTGTGCAACTGACAAAGAATTACATATTTCACAAATTATGTATCATATTGTTCTAGTATGATAAATCATCATTAAAGCAAACAACCATTTGGGATGAACCACCATGAGTATAATTTAAAATATTATGCAAATATTAATTATTATGAATAATAGAAAATTGTATTTTGGGTTTCACGTGATTCAACATATTAATAAAATTGGACCATAAACTAATTAACTGTACAATAATAAATCAATACACATCAATACACAAGTTATATATTCTATTGTATATTTAATATATTATTGTAATACGTTTTAAAGTGTGTCACAACAGTGTGCTAATCAGGTAATAAATACGATGCTTTTATTTAACACCTCTAAAGTACATGTACACCTAATAATTTGGTATAAGTTAAATGTGCAAGATCCTTGCAATGATATGTTAACCTAATGAAACTGTAATAATTACATTTAAACATAGTCCTTATTTAAACTGATCATTACAGTTTATAATAATATAATGTGTACTAAATTATTAGAAAGTACAGCATCAGACATTTGTTAACCATGTACTAAAACTGTTTCAGACCCACCCAGTACCGAAGTCAAACAGACTAGTTCTGACAATCCAAAAGATGGGAGTTCAGTAACACTGACCTGTGACATCACAGCCGGCAATCCCACGACCAATATCAAAGTGACATGGAAGAAAACAGCACAACAATACCATCTTCTAGTCCCTACCAACTAAGTGGCAGAGACTTGACAGTAAGTCCACTTGACCATTCCCGGGATGACGGCGACTACTCGTATGCTGCAGAGAATGCTGTAGGACCTGGACCCTCCAGTGCAACATTTGCACTTCTGGTTAACTGTGCGTACAGTTTTATTTCACAACATGCACAGATGTGAAAAGAAGCAACACATTTGTTTACAAAAAAAAAAAACTTTCGTCTTAACACATATCGCTTCAGACATACTCTGTTGCATCAATGTTCAAAATATTAATATGCTAGTCAAAAAAGAAACAATTTTCTGTTGTAAGTCCTATAATTTAATTATCATCAATAGTGTGTGCATGTGAGATATATGGCCGGACGTGCCATCTGACAACAATGGAAGTCTGGATTCTGCTTTGCAGTGACCTCATGAGTCTCTGTAATCGACAATGATGCATCACTCTTCTTCAATCAGGGTAAATGTAAACTGTTGGATGTTGGCCAGTTCTTTAGGAGAAATGTGGAGCTAAAAGCCATCTGTAAACACTGCTGCTCTGAGGCATGTTTGCACTCTCGGTGCGATATCACGTCAGCCATCAGGCACTGTCTTGCTGAAACCAGATCAAATCTGGTGATGGAGCATGAACATTTATATTTCAGGAATGAGGATTTCATCTATCCTTGTATCTATGGGCATTGAGACTGTCATCAATGAACACTGCAGATGCTCACTTTCAGTGTTCTACGTTCCTGTGATATGTCATCTACATGCCTGCAGTGAGCATTACAAGTGCAGCACTATGCTCCAGCTCAAAGAGTTGTGGCAACGTGCGATGATAAAACATTACCAAATAAAATTGGTTATCTGCCTGCTGGAGTCTTAATTATTAAATATTTCCTGGAAATGACCTAAAGCCACACTTGATTTCTGGGCGTATCTCTTTACATGGTCAGTGGTTTGGTCGCGGTCCATAGACATTCATAATATAATAGTATTCTTATATATATATATATGTACTGACTAGTCAATTAATAGAAGTTGCCGAGTGTTGGAAACAACTAGAACATTGTTACCTTTCAGGAGAGCTGCATCTTGAGACCAGAGAAGATAGTGGCCATTTGGTCTCGGCCCATAGACGTTCGTAATATAATAGTATTCTTCCATGGTGCGTATATGCTCATGAACCTGAGCTCAGATATGCAACAAAACAAAAATCATTAGTCTTAATCATAGCCTATGTCGCCTGGAAGAAGTTTCAAATGTCATGTTACTCAGCAAAGCCTTGAATTGTTCTGGCTTTCTCTTACCAACCCTTGCTTTTAATGTCACAGATCTTCTGTTGGGTCTGAGCTTTGATGTGTTGGTGTTCCATCCGATTCTGTTGAGGAGTGATATCACTCTGCCATAGCAGAAGATTTTTCTCTTGCTTTATAGGAAGTCTTGAAGCTCCACATCGTTTTCATCAAACCAGTCTCAATGCTTACTTGATGAAACGTACATACAGTATACATATATACAACATGTATAGAAACAGACAGTCTCAAATACAACATGCACATACAAACAAAAAGACAGTCTCACATACAACATGCACATAGAAACACGCAGACAGTCTCACACACAACGTGCACATAGAAACAGACATACAATCTCACATAAAACATGCACATAAATTCCCTCCCCCCTTAAATATCATCAATTGTGAATGGCCCATAAGTATATTAGATATGCTATCAACAGTAGCAGCCAGACACTATATTACTGTTGAATCATCCTTGGTTAGTTTTTATAGTAACACTTGACACACCATGCATAGGGCAATATCCTTGACGCATCGACACTTAGTTGTTTTGTTGATATTCAGTGGCTGTTACAATAATATACCCATTACATTACAATTTCCACCATTGTTGCTAAATCACCAGATGATGTGAAGTTTTTGGAACCACCTCTGGCATCTGTCGTTGATATCGTCATTGGCTCTCATTGCACATTTTATGTAGAATTTCTTGTCAGAGGCTGGTGTTAGTATTTAAATAAGTTTGTCCATATATTTTTTAGTAAATTTAAAGCAGAATGTAAGTTTTATATATGTCTGTATATGTTTGTGTCAGTTTGACAACAGCAATAATCAACAAATCAGGTTCATATTGTAAATTAGTCAGACCAGTTACACTTTCAACTCACAACATTTTGGTCTTAAGTTAATATGGAGATAATGTTTAATTGAACTGTTGAGAAAAGATAGCTAAAACAATTAAACCATACAAAAGGATCTTCATCTACAAAAACACAACTTAGTGGTATCTGTAGCTGAAAGGCCAATAATTATGCCCAACGACGGACATGCTTTATCATAGATATGTTAGTTAATTATTGTAGACTTTGAATACCCCTGAGTGCTAAGTTGCACACTATGTTGCAGTTGCAAACTGATTATCAAACCATGTGTGATCGTGCCATTGATGTATTGCAAGCATTTATTTCAAATGTGCCTATGTGAATTGAGCTTAGCACTGGTATTCTCAATCAAGAACAATAAGATGTGACCATCATAGATACAAACATTTTGTGCCACTCTTTTCCATGCAGGTGAATGTTTCTCACAAGTTCCAAACATAATTCTTGATTGCTTAGGGGATCATTTACAGCTATATTTATCAATGGTAGTGGCATATTTGAGAACAAATGTTTTCAAAATTATCAAGAATGGTAATAATGATTGTTATCTTTTTCCTCATACAACTTCAAATTAATTGACATAATTGTTTGAAATATTGTGTAAGTCAAATGGGATATTGAAAGGTTTATAAATGCACAAAGTTAGTAAATCAGTTCAGCCATATGTAAAAGGTGATGTTCAGTTTTCTTTCTACGCACAATGTGGTTGCAGAAAGTTACAATGAATTAAAGGGAAACAAAAGACGACGTTTTGATGTGATGCACCTAAAAGATTTAATACAAACTAACCGTTTGCAACCGCAAGCACATTTTTGACAGCAGTGGTTTACTTAGAATGTGATCTCAAAGTCGTAGATTCTACTGGAATCTCCGTTAACATAAATGCTGACATCTTGCTGGTGACGCGATGACTTGACAAGAAGCAGTCAATAAACGAGCAGCGTTATTTGTACCACGGTGCTCCCGGCACGTAACCAATTCCTTCTGGACCTGGTTCATTTGCCAACACATGTCGTGGCATATAATTTGTTGGATTTATACAAGAAGGGTTTGCAATAAAGACGTGAATTTGTAATATGCCAAACTGTTCTGCATGCGGGTGTGGCAATACTACTGTGAACAATTTCTTTGAACTACTTTGAACAGATATGAAGTAAAACAATCAAGGCCTTCTCTTTCAAGCCAAATACTCATATACAATAGTCCGTATACTGGGAAGTAATTCCCACACACTCTGATAACACTGTTAAAAACATTGGCTTGTGTAGTGCTGCAAGCTGGTTGGATGTGAACAAAATTCCAAAATTATGGATTTAAATTATTACATGGATAGGCTTAATGCAAATAGGATGTACTTATGACTGCCATGCCCATGTACTAATTACATATATTATACCAGGTACAGCAAGCAAGTCGCAAAATGGTATCTAGTATACTATTCTGTGAAACAACTTGGTAGGTTGGAAACAGTTTAATCATATTAATAATCACAAGGTCACACAGTACATGTCTAATATATAAACATTTTTGCCAGTATGAACTATATTGCCTAGTGGTGGTTCAGGTATTCCCAGCTGACAAGGATGAGCATCTGACACGAACACATCACTGCGCCCACTCCTGTTCCTGATCTACTATCAATTCTGTACACAGGTAATGTTTCAATGTTAACATAGTTGTACACTCGTTGTAGATAAGCCGATCGTGTCTGTGGAGACACCAAATCCAGTGGTGGAAGGACGTCCAGTGACCATTACCTGTCGGTCACAACCCAGCTAACAAAATAACGTTGCAGCAACGTTGCCACAACGTTACACTTTGGTTGTGGCAACGTTTTGACAAAACGTTGCAGCAACGTTCAAACGGATGGTCCCAGTTACGTTGCCACAACGTTTTATCAAAACGTTATGCATAAGATTCCCACAACATTCCTACAACATTCCCACAACTTTCCAGCAACATTCCCACAACCTTCCTACAACATTCCCACAACCTTCCAGCAACATTCCCACAACCTTCCTACAACATTCCCACAACCTTCCTACAACATTCCCACAACCTTCCACCAACATTCCCACAACATTCCCACAACCTTCCTACAACATTCCCACAACATTCCCACAACCTTCCCACAATATGAAGGGGTCATAATATGATGTCGATAAGAACAGAATATAAAGGTTTTTTTATAACATTTATTCTGTTTTTATTACACAGGTATCAATTTAAATGTAATCTTCATCAGAAGTCAAGTCCATCGAAGGCGTCTAACTTGGCTCTGTTGCGCTAGCATTCCCTGCAGCTGCCTTCTAAAACAGGATCACAAAGTTTCCATAGATTAGAGGGAGTTAATTAATACTAATTTTCAAAAATGTTCAACTTTAGTAGCTCAAAAACATTAATAATTGATCATCTCTGTTAGGGGCTGTTCAGAATTTCGGAGAGGGGTAATACTTGTTTACAAGGGGTATTAACTTTTGACAAAAATTCAATGGGGTAATAATTAACTTTTGATGGGTTCTCCATATCAAATCTCCCACCCCATCCCCAAATCAGAAATTCTGGAACAGCCCCTAATGCTGTAATATTATTAATGCACCTGTCCAATGTGACGCCCCAGGGAGCACCACAAGCATAGGTGTGTTCTGATAAATCACACGTGGTAATTTTGGGGTTGTACTTTCCGACACATAATGTGACCTTTAAATTTGACTATGTAAAATCAAAGACAGTGGGGATATTTATACTAAGGGGCCATCATTATTTCCGGAAGGGGGAGATGAAAGAAATCATGCAACCTCTGATGGGTGGAAGGGGGGTGATAACAATCAACTTGTCGGTAGTGGATACAAATCAACTTGTTATTAGTGGTCAAAAACAGCATTATATACCATAAATGAGACCATTTTTACTAAAATGTTTGGCGCTACACACCATCTTTCTCAGCTTAACAAAGCATTCATACTTCCACAACCATTAAATCAACATTTATACAAAAAAATTAAGTTTAAGTATGTTTTCTGATCCTATTAACTAATAAATACGTCAATAGTAGTTTTATAAATCCAAATATCAATGCTATTAAAACAGTGATTTGGTCATTATGATGCAAATCAGTAAATCAAGCTCGCATGTCTGACAGGACGGGGGGTGCGGTGTGTAAAATATACTGTGTGTGTTCAATGGGGGGGTGAAAGATACCCGGGGCATCCGATGGGGGAGGGGGGTGATAAAATTCACATTATCTTATTTCCCTAAATCGTTGCCCCCCATTCCGTAAATAATGATGATGACCCCATAAATGGAGGTGTTTTCTAAAGTGTCACACCTTAAAACATGCTTTTCACCATGTAACATACATCAACACTTGTGTTTGTATCTAAGTTTCTCTCACCTTGTTCTTTCCTCCCACTTTGTTGGGTGCGTTCTTTAACGTCTCCCCAATCTCCAACTCTACATCCCCAATCTTCGCCCTGGGATGGTTCTTCAGACATGCCCCTAAAATAAAAGATAACAAAATTTTATTTAATATATGAAATATTGTAGGGTAGTCTACATAATAGATGCATATAATTTGTTATAAAATAGTCTAATCTACAAACTTATTCAAATCCTGTCCTAAGATTTATATCTTTAACCTGTCACCATCCCCTGCTTTAAAGTTGAGAAACATTTGCTCCAATGCCAAAACATATTTATATTGAATTTTTTTAGCTGCTGAGTATTTCCCCGATTTATGTTGCTGTATAATACTTACTAATCACAAGATTGCAGATAGACATATCAGCAAACTTCTTCTTGCCCTTCCTCCCCTTAAGGGAATAGAGGGACCAAAGTGAGTTTGTCCCCACCTTCCTTAGCATAGTCCGAACACTGGTCCCCAAGTTTACTGCTCCCAGGGATGTGAGGTAGGCAAGCTGAGGAAGAACAAATATAAATGTAAATATACTGGTAAATGTAACTGTCAGCAATCTTTGTAATGTTTTTTCAAAGATTCAATGAAATATTTAAAGAAAACAATCTAGCCAAGTTTAATATTCAAATATAAAAATGTGTAAATCATGCAGATGTTTGTTTAATATGTAATACTACCAGTATTTGTAATTCTGTTTTGATGATGATGCTTTATATATGTAACTATTTTTATCTATTTTATTTAGTAGGTGGCACTAGACCGAGCTAACCCTTTTGGGTTCCTATAAATATAATATACAGTAATAGTATTTTCTTCACTAAAATTGGAACATTCAATCAAATTTAGGGGACGCAAATAAAGGCAAAGATGATTGTGAACGATCAAATGCCAAACCCGAAACAACTGAGAGTGAGACCGGGCAGACCACTATTAATTAACAGAAGATTTCACAGATTATAATTATATAAAAATTATGTGTATAACAATGTAATTATGGGCGCGCCTAATTATGTTCTGATAAATTAATTATTGGCAACAAATATAAATATTGTTGGTCGAGGTACAGTAGATCGAGACTGTCTATAGTGCATGAAAACGCTCCATCATCCATGTCCCCATGTCCATGACGCGTAAACAATGTTACGATGCTAGCCGGGATTTGGCAGTAAATAATCGAAATGTGTGCTTACGGAAACATGCCAAAATTACTATATTTCATATGTACCAAATATTCATAATTTAATTTCTAAAGATGTACCTTGTCTTGTGGATAGTTAGTTGCGCGCGTAACTGTAAACATTAGCTGAGTTTTCAAATATGGACGACGTAGACTCGCAGTAAAAAAATTAATAATAATATTGTATTAATAATAATATTTAAAATTTTTATGCTTTTATATAAATTCAACATGCCTAGTTTACAATAAAATGTATTGTATATTGTGGAGCTCTGTTTGTAAATGTAAGAACACAAGTAGAACGAATTTTAGTTTCGTTTAGATTACACTTCCCGCGCGGTGCGTTACTGCGCGGGAAACATTATCTTGCTTGTGAAACTTGATGCACGTAATAGATGTAAGGAACATCACATGTTAGTGCTCCGGCCTCCCTCGGTCCGAGGACTGATAAATCACCTCCCGCTAACGGGATCGCCTCATGCGCGGCTGGCATCAAGCGGGCTATTATCGGCAAACGTCCGGCGCATTCCTCCGCCTGCCAGCCGCTGAGATCCGCCCGCGGGCCGAGGGTGGCGTGCTGGCTGCGGTGGGAGGGGGTGTTAAACATTCATTTTTGGACCAGAGGGGTTTAAATTTCAAGGAGGGGTCAAACTTGTTTGGACCAGTCTTTGTGGGGTCAGAATTTATTTTAAAAGCATTTTGCAAAGTACTTTATAACTGAAACATTAAAAAAGTGTTTAAAACGTTTTTGCAACGTTATAATTGATATTTAAAAAAAGTGTTTTAAATGTTTTTGCAACATTGTACGTAAATATGTTTATATTAATGAGGAAGATGGGCCATACAAAATGTTGCATGACATTAACTATTTATTTTTTGATTTTTCATTATTATACTAGTGGATTTAAACAAAATTACCAAGTTTAAACGTTTTAAAAACGTTTTCCCTGAGACGTTTTTGAAGAAAATTCCCACAACATATGGATAACGTTTCATCACAACGTTTAGAAAACGTTGGACTGAAACGTTTTAATAAAACGTTTTTAAAACGTTTTTGCAATGTTCTACAGAACTATTCTGATAAATGTGGAAGATGGGCCATAACAAAAACGTTGCCACAACGTTGCCACAACGTTATTTCTGACATAACCTTAATACGACATTCCAGCAACGTTGTGAAAACGTTATGTGTTAGCTGGGAAGCTAGACCAGCTGTGAACAAAGTCACATGGAATAAAGGTATAGATGTCATCATAGTAACCACTGACAATAGATACACTGGAGGGACTGTCCAGAATCATTCACTGACTATTAAGAACGTCACTAGGACAGACGCAGGACAGTACACATATACATATATATATATATTTATATATGAGCTGTTTTGTGGAAGTATATATTACACTGTAGGCATGTGTGAGATAAAAACATAGTACTGACATCCTGTGTTCCTTCATAGTATAGAGCTTCCCTATGAGCCAGCAGACTGTTCGATATTCATGGCCTTTGAGCTTTGTTTTGCGGCAGTTGATATTATAGCACAATACGTAAGTGAACTAATAGCCAGGTGTTCAAGCTAAATCATTCATTGTCACATTATGTAACAAACAGCTAAAACATACTATGTATTTCTTGATAGATGGGGATTGCCAAGACGATGCTCTATTTGTTATTTTCTCATCAAATCCGAATTAATAAAAAACGCAACAACTGCTACTGAAGTGGTACAGCATCTCATCAAAATCACAAATATTTTGAGACAAAAAAGACCAATAACATTCGCATTTGGTGAACTTCAGATAAACCCTATGGTCAAGCAACGGTGACACCGACAAGTGTGACAGTGGCCGTAGGAGGACATGTGTCTTTAACCTGCCACTCACCAACTGAGTCTGGCAACCCAGCAGCTTCCTGGTTTGTCTGGAGCAGAGAAAACAGTGACTTCAACAGCACCACAACTGTACTGACTATGACACCTTCGGGAGTGGGCGAATCTGGCAATTACAGGTGTAAGGCTGGCAACTGGCTTGGATTGAGTGACTACTCGGACTGGACCACTGTTACAGTGAAAGGTGAGTAAATGAGTGAGAGATTATGAGGCGGTATGTTATAAGTGAAAGTTCATTTACAAGAACAGTTGCGTGTTATCAAATTACATTTCCTGCATGTCGTAGTGTTGCTGTGTGGCGTGTACACTGTAGTGTATGTTTTGGTGATTGTGACTATGCGATCAATATTGTTGCAATGTGACATCAAGCTCTGGGTGGCCGTGATTTGTTATGTTGTATTTTCATTTATTACAGTTCCACCAGAAATCCCTACACATTTCACCATACTCAACAACTCAAGATCGGTCGCCCTTACCCTCCAATGGCACCCTGGATTCAGTGACAATTACCCTCCGCAGATATTCACCATACAGTACACGGCAGTTAACCAGCCGAACTTGTTTCATGGGAAGATAGTCACTGCTAATGGGAGCAAACAGCAGCAAGTGACCATTGTTGGGCTGGAGCCTGAGACGTTGTACAAGTTCACGTTGTTTGCACGCAGCGACACCACGGATGTCATCAGAAGTGGTGTAGCTACAGCGTCAGGAAGGACAACAGGTAGGACCGTAGGACATAGATAAAGATCGATGAAAGACACTGGTCATTACTGTACCTCATAAACAAAGTGGAAAACATAATAACCCCAATATGTTTTATTGTCACAGCCATCAATATCTTGGATTATGAAATACAGTAAAACCTATCATAAGAGTCACCGCCTGGTCTGCGCAATAATATCGTTTTAGGCAGGTTACCGTTATGGAGAGTTTCATGACTTGGGTACTCAGTAGGTTGTGCCACACTATTATGAATGGTTACGTTGACGTTCGCTAGTTGGTACTGTCGCGAACGATACAAACCTAGAGTTAACAATAGTAGTACACAACACAACTTGCTAAATTTAATATTTATCCAACATAAAGTGAATGCATAATTTCCAATGAATAATACGTCATATTCAACTGCAAATGCGAAGTGCCGTCGGTTATACAGCAGAACACGAAAATATATATCGTCACTGCCATTAGTAAAGGTCATGGACGTTATTGTCGCAAGTGCTGTCGCATCAAAATATAATATTTGTATTCCTTGCTGCGTGTACACGGGACGATCATATTGCAGTCAAGTCACACGTGACGTCGTCAGCTCGTTGCGGCGACTTTACAAAGCTTCCTTTACACTGCCTCCAGATCTGTCCAGCTAGGCCATACAGCCATAGGTAAATATTCCAAAGGAGCCTACCATATATGTGGTTATATGCTCATGTGTTGTCTGAGCTCATTTTGGACATCAAAGCTCATTCTGCTACCGTTTGCTGGAGGTAATGCAAAGGAAGCCATCGTCGCCGCAACGAGCTGATGACGCCAATTTTGATTTGAATACAATTTTACTGTTCATTGTACACAGTTCCATCAACGTTTTAGTCAGGGGAAATTATGAATTCACTTTGAGCTGCCTGCAAGCGATGGTACGATCCAAACCGGACCGTTATACACAGTGGCCAGGTTACCGTTATGGTAAAGGTAATTGGTAATGGATACTATTAGTAATTCGGAACTTTAAAAAAGGATCATTACATACAGCTTACCGCTGTAGGTAGGTGACTGCTAGGCAGGTTTTACAGTATATTGTGTTGTAGTGTTATATATTTGGCAAAATGCATAAGCTTTGGATTGATATATAAACTTGGGTTCACAAAGAGTTGGACGTTATGACAACATAACTGCTTATAGTGATTTCGAATAACGCCATATGTAGCCTGATGATGTAACGACATTATTGGTTTTCAATAAGAAACAAAACGCAATTGCAAGTTGACATGTGTGTGTGTGCAATTAATAAACAATTGCATAATTAGGGCGATTTTTGTTTACCACATATGCAGCATCACCAGAAATAGAAATAGAAGAAGTTGACCTCCAGGCGGATCACATGACTGTCACATGGTTAGCTAATAGACATAGTTCCCGACGCAAAAGATCCACGTATACAGTCGTGTCAGTTGTTGTTCACTACAAACGGAACGGTGGAGAGGAGAGCCGTTTTCCACCAGAGGGCAGTGTCGATGCAAAACAACAGACGGCAGTCATCTCTGGACAGTTTGATACCGATGCAACTTATCAGGTTTGGCTGAAAGTGTACGAAGGTCAGCTGACGTTTCCGTCCAAGATAGGACAACGGGTTGAAGCTACATCTAAAACAGAGACAGGTACAGAACCCCTATAACTATTTTTTTTTATAAATAAACAATATTAACAAGCATATATATATATATATATCTACAAAGAGGAGAAGTATGGCGTTGATACAAATAAGTAACATACATATCGACAGTAAATGATGTAACGATGGTCACTGTATCTGTAGCTGCGCTCAAATGTGCCAAAAAGCTATTTTCAGCATAAAATCAACACGTATTAATTGGAAGATGCGTTATCACCCTACGTCCCACAATCTGATGATAACGTTTGCGCATACCTACTCATAATGCCACGATCATCTGGATTAGCTGTGCTTGTGACTTCCCGAAGATTTGTTTCTGGTTAAGGACACTATATGTTGTCCAAGAAAACTGGTTTGCCATATTGTATGTTAATAGTTTGATGGATGAAAACTGTAGAGCCATTGTTTCGTCGAATTAGGTATGTAATAAAACTTTATCAAACTAACTTAGATATGTTTATTTTACAAATGTGGTGTATGTTTGTATGTTACTCATGTTGTAGGAAGCAGTTGCAGCACAAACACAATTATTGCAGTCGTTTTGGGCAGCCTCCTTGTTGTCTGCATAGTTGGACTGGTGTTTGGCTTCATTTGGAGAAAAAGACAGCAGTCACATTGCAAAGGTAAATGTCTTCCATATTCGAAAATGCATTTGTTTTTAAGTATAACATTATTAGTTTCCATGCCTAATCATGTATGCATGATACACATACAACATTATTTGATACATTTGGTAAATTTAGTTAATTGAATTATAATCCTATGTTGTATTTTATTACAAATAACTCAAGGATACTGATACAACTAGAGGCACCTTCTAAGAAGCAATAGTGGTACTGTGGAGTAAGCCTTCCTAGAATGTTGGTGCTGAGTGAGTGTTGGTGGTATCTGTATGCTGTTTCAGAAGGTCCTGATCAAGCAAGGTATGTTTTCTGTGTTTATACAGGTCGTCATTTTCATAGTTTGGGTTCGTTGTTGATACTATTTAACCATTGTTTTATATATCGTGATAACCATGGAAACAACGGTCAGTTATTATTACTAAACAATCTGCTGACTATCTCCTTTCGTATATATATATATATATGTATATATAAAAGTAAAAGTAAAATATATGTATATTCTATTCACCCGCTATGAATCTGAGGGAATAAAATATTGCAGACAGAAATGACACAATTAATTTAGAATAGAACGTGCTAACAATGGATATAGTGAATACTGCATAATACATTGTTTAGGGCCAGGTTATCGTAATTAACACGTTTTGGACAATGCCTACTTTCTAGACTCGATATTGTTATAGACAGATATCCACTAAACCTAATGCAGGTTTCGCTGCATTACTGTTGTTATTATTAATGTTTCATATTATTGTCATGTAAAAAGACTTGTTAATTATATGATGTCGCAGAAACTATTTAAATCATAATCATTAATTTTTAATTGCAGAAATACAAGAAACCGACACCCACCAATTGAGATGTCCGCCGACGTAAGGTCATCAGCGGACGTTGTTGACGACACCAAACAATATCAAGAACTGAGTGATCGCGCAACGACAGACGCTTCAGCATCCCGGGGTAGGTGAATGATCATTAATTAAACATTATACATTTTGTGCAGACCAAGCATAACTTCTAAAAAAAACACTACAATTATTGTGCTGCTTATATGCAATTGGACTTTTCGCAAATTGTTTTAAATAAAACGTATCAATGGCAATAAATAGCGTGATACAACTGCTTGAATTTATTTATACATAACGTTAGTAATATAGATCACACGCGCGTACCTATGCAGGGTCAATATGCTCAGGAAAACAAAGTTTTTGAGACAGCTTCTTTATTTATATTGGCTCAAGAAACACATGATAAAATATACGGATAGTGCAAAGCTCTTTTTTCTTTGAGAAGGAGCGACCAACATAATGATCAGAACGAGAATACCTTCCGCAAACCTATGACAGTTTCTTCACTGTCCGATTAGGTGGAGCGGTAGTCTGTTGACGTCCATAAAGGTAAAATGCCAAATTGCTGGTCATCTAAGACGAATATAAAGTACTAGTGTTTGTTTATATTCAAAGGTATTTAAAGCTGTAATTAATAGCTGTTCATTCAATGGTATTCGTTGTTCACATACTTGAAGGACCGTACGCTAGAATCAACAAATCAGAAGGACTACAACAACCTGTTTCAGGAGCAGCACATGAAAACATAGACGCCATTACTCAACAGAAACACAGCAATGTCAACGTACGTATTCCACATAAAACACATAATTATGTCTGCTTCAGAACCACAATGTTGGCAGCACAAGAATTATGAATGTTTCAGTGGTTTTCTGTTGCAAACTCTGGATCCATCATTGGAACTTTTAAACATTACCTTAGCCCTGACATTGTTGGAATTACCATTATGCACAACACAGTTTGTATTTGTAAAGGGAACTATATCATTATAACTAAAATTTAATAGTATTTCTGGATTTTTCAAATTAATAAAAACAAGTTATCAACTTAGTAAATTATATTACAAACGGAAGGGTTTGGTATCATTAACTCATGTGTATTTTCTTGTAGACGCCCGTGAACAATGGTGATGCTGGGGAGTATGTTGAAGTGACTTAGGAGATGCTGCGATGCCACAGACAGCCAACGTGTCATCATATTCCCTTCAAATTGAGCACTGCCAGATGCTAGTAACTGTTATGTGTAAGAACAGTCTCACTCATCAGATTATGCATCAATGCATTGAGCTGTTTCCTCAATTGATCACGGACAGCAGACAATGTATCTCCCAATTTCCCCGATACTAACACATCGTATTATTTACATGTATACTTGTAAGGTTGTTCAATGCCTACCACATGGGTTGTACATCACTTGTGTATTTCGCAACATGTTACATTGTTTACCGTTTACGGCACTTCTCTCCTGAGCGAAGTTGTCAAGTTGTTTGTTCGTGTCATTCTGAATAGACTTCACTTGCTCACAGAGTCTACCCCGAATCCCAATGTGGGTTCAGAACAAATAGCTCAACTACTTATATAATATTTTCGTTTCGACAGTTACAGGAGAAATGCAGGGAACAGAAGAAGCCACGGTGCATTGCCTTCATTGATCTTACCAAGGCCTTCTACCTTGTGAGTAGGGATGTTTTGTTCAAGATCGTACCGAAATAGGACGTCTACTAATCTCTGCAGTTTAGTCAGGTCATTCCACGATGATATGAGAGGTACAATCCTGTACGACGGTTCTACCTCCGAGACTTTTAACGTTCGCAGTTGCGTCAAACAGTGATGCGTCCTCGCCCCAACCCTCTTTGGAATAATCTTTGCTCATAAGTTGAAGCACGGCTTCGGATCTTTCACACAGGGAATGTACATGCATACGATATCTAACGGAAACCTATTCCACGTATCTAGTTTAAATGCGAAGGTCATGGTGCGCTTAGCGCTCGTCCTAGACTTTCTGTTTCCGGATTACGCAGCGGTCATCTCACATACTGAGGGGGAGCTACAAGACCTCATGAACCATTTTGCAGAGGCATGCACGAATTTCGGACTGGAAATCAGTTTGAGAAAGACTAACATCATGGGTCAAGGATGTGACCCAACCCCCAGCCATCACCATAAAACACTATGAGCTAGAGGTCGTCCACCTCTTCACTCGCATCGGGTCCACCATTGCAGACAAACTTTTCTTATAAGCAGAAATCAGTAGAATGATTGGGGAGCCATCTCTTCAGTTTCCCGGCTTACAAAGCGAGTATGGAACAACGAAATGCTAACGAAGCACACAAAGGTAACAGTGCACAACGCCTGCGTACTCAGTACACTACTGTACGGCAGTGAGTCATAGACACACCACTCCAGTCAGGAGCATCGTCTGAAATCATTTAACATGCGCTGCCTGCGGCGCATCCTCGGGATCTCCTGGAAGAACCGTGTACCAAACTCTCACGCGCTAAGTATGTGAACTTGGTTACCCTGCTCAGGCAACGCCACCTCCGCTGGCTCGGCTACGTGCATCGGATGAAAGATCGGGGCTTTCCAGAACACATCCTCTACGGAGAGTTGGCCATGTGCGGTTCAAGGACACATGCAAGCGAGACTTGAAGCCCCTAGACATATATGTTGGCAACTGGGAGGGGTTTGCTGGCGAATGATCCACGTGGAGGCAGGAACTCCAGGCTAGTAAAAGAAAAACGTACCCGCAGTAGAAAATACCTGGCTAAAAAATAGGGCAGAGAGCGTCTTCAAGTGCAACTGATGCCACAAGGACTGCCACTCAAGAATCGGCATTTACAGCCACAATATATGCCGCTCAAACAATGACTGATCATCGGCACCAGGTCGCAGATCCACGGTCTTACGAAACTGCAGAACGCCTACTGCTACTAATCTGAATATGTCTGAAACTGGACAGTCACATGTTTTGAAACATATTATTGTGTCTCATTGTTTGAAAAGTGAGCGTTGATTTGATTGAAATAAATGTTCAAGGTGCAAGTTATAATGCTAACGTACATATATATATATATATATACATATATATTATATATGTATATATATATATATATATATTGTACTGTTGTTGGTAGTCCGCACAGTAGGTATACGATTATTATTTTAATGCAACTATGTTCACTCTTACTTCAGATGAACAGATCCTACAAAAAATACAACCAGACTAGATAGTAACATTGTGACTAGCATATCCGTGAGAATGTTATATATTCAATATCCCGACCCACATGATATGTTTGTTGTAATACTTATTGTCGGGTGTTCGATTATTCAGATGTTTAAATTTATTTATATATCAGTCAATATAATTATTTTGTAATATGTAGTAGTTAGGTTATACGTATCGTTGTCTTTAGGTAGTGCGTGTGCGCGAGCGCGTGTGTGTGTATGTGTGTGTGTGTGTACGCGCGCGTTTGGGCAGTCAACAATGGCTTCAAGATGCATGTATGTGTCTGATGCTACATAATGATTGTCATTCGTACGCAATAAAGATCAAATATACCGTTAGTTGATATTTTATTTGGTTTTTTTATTAATACATCGGTAGGCCTACCACAAATTAGTCAGTTGTGATATATTTGGAAAGCTATGTGCCAAACATAGCAGGGATTCGATAAGTGTTGCTATGTAGCTTAGTTACAAAGCGTAAACAAATCTCAATGTCTTCTTGCCTAGTAAATCCTGGAATCATTTGGAGGAGGTCATCATTATGTGATGTGTGCAACGAGCACGACACATTGTGTCATTGTTCTTCTAATCACTAACTAACTCTACGTTTATTTAAAACAATCTAACGAGGCTCTCTGTCTCAAGACGGGGCCCACCTGAATGGTATCACTGTCATCCAGGAACGATGGAAGGAGCACTTTGGGCAGCTCTTGAACCGTGAATCTATGGTGACAGATGAGACTATCCTGTACATCCCACAACACTTAGAGAGAGAGAGAGAGAGAGAGAGAGAGAGAGAGAGAGAGAGAGAGAGAGAGAGAGAGAGAGAGAGAGAGAGAGAGAGAGAGAGCATCCCTAAATATCCTGACAACCCGGGAAGAGGTCGAGCTTCCCACAGTACAAATGAAAAACAATAAAACGTATGGCACAGATGTCATCACCGCGGAAATCCAAAATTTATTGGCGAGAACCTTGCAGCCAAACTTTATGAACTGATATGCAAGAGCTGGCAAGAAAAGCAAATTCCACCAGACCTAAGAAATGCTAACATAATCACCATCTACAAAAAGGGAGACTAATCAGAATGTGGGAACTACCGAGACGTTGCCTTATTTTTCATTGCTAGGAAGATACTTCTGAATTGATATATTCCCGCTTACCGAAGAGATACTCCCCGAAACGCAGTGACGCTTTATACCATCTCGAGGAATCACCGATATGATCTTTGTGGCAAGTTATAGTAACATTTGTATTCTTCCGAACGCGAAATGTTACGTATGTGTGGTTCAAAAACAAGTTGGAAGAACATTAAAATGTCTATTTGATCAATGCTGATAGATCGATTGAGTTTAGTTTCGTAGTGCTGGCACTTCTGCGAGTTCCGCTGACTGTGAAAGAGACTTCATCAAAGTGAAACGAGTGAAGAGTTCAAGACTGAGTGTCGAAACCGCATGAAGCCATCCACAGTGTTAGCTTATATTACCATCCAGCTGCATTCACACGACATTCAATCTCATATCAGCTGTCCACCTGTGGAGTACATCCGGTGCAAGGATGCCCAGCTTCAAATTCGAGTTGGAGTCACTGTCAATGGCTGGGGCGAATGTTTCAAGGAGCCTGACAGTCCCGCTGGTCCTGCAGATGTTAGCGACAGTTCTGAGAAGACACTTGCAGACATTTGTGTTGTGGTGTTTGTTATAATTTACAACATTGATGGTTTTTGTCAACAATAAACTGTTGCCTATGTTGTAATTTAGACCGATATTTGTTGATTCATTAATCCGAATATCGTAAATTAATATAAAGGACAAACTTGGCTTGAACTAGTATATTAATAAATGCTATGCATTTCAGCTACAAATATATGTTACTCGTGTAATTACGTTAATATTTGGACCACCAACTTTTGTGTGGGACCACCACCTCTTGACAGTTGAAGGTCCGACTGACCACTAACTTTTCAGCTAAGTGTAGAACACTGGCTATTATAATGGATAAAGCATGATCTAGCCAGACAGTAGCCTATGTAAGTATTTTGGAAAGGCTACTGCGCAATGAACAAAAAATGGTGCACGTCTTTCGTTGTCAACTCTTGACCGGCAGCTGAGATGATCGCTAAGCTCAACGAATTGACGTTAAATGTCGACCGAGCAGTTGGCTTTCACCAGCTACCAAACGCACCTACCAACTTCGGACAATTTAAAAGTACACAATACTTTATTAACCACACTACATTCGTTACGTAAATAATTAACACACTACACACTTGGATATAAAACAACTGGATTCGCGACGGGCAATCGCACTGAGGAAGCAGCTTTAAAGGGTGAACCATATAGTACGTGACGCTTTATTTGGACTTTTCTGAGAACCAAATTATATACGTTCGTTTTGCGAAAGAGGCCCTTTAACTATTAAGGACACATCAATGTCGTCGCATATCTGTGTTGATTCGTAATTCGCAGATACAATAAAGATACGCCTATCTACACTGTACTTATAATTGAGCTTGCGTATGTATGTATGTTTGTATGCATGTATATTTGTATGTATGCGGGTAGGTTAACGTTTTCCTCTTAGAAAGCTTGAACTTCGAAGGCGAAACTTTCAGGGAATAATCTACCACCCCACGAATAGGACGTAAGACCTAGACTTTTTCAAAATACCCTATATATGTCAAGATTATCACCTTTTATGGGGTATATCAGTTGTTCTTATGTACTTAGACAACACTGGGCGCTGTACAAGCTGCTGCCAACGAACTCCCAGATTACATGTTATTTTTAGTTTGTTTTAAGTTTACAGTGACGCAAAGTTTTGAAAGAATTGTTTGTGAGTACACAGTTCATACACTGGATACATTTATATGTCAGAATTGGTGAAAACAAATGTACATTGTGAGATTCCTGGTTCTGAATATCGCATGCCTACACGGCTTGAACTTGCACAGCCAACGCCCAATTGCCTGCTATTGTGTTTGTGCGGCCACTGACTTCGACAACCATTGTCGTCCGGAAACCTGCAGCACATTAGTTACAATGACTGCAGCGTCAAGCAGGCCTAGACCAAAACAATACAGCAGT
This sequence comes from Paraescarpia echinospica, assembly GCA_020002185.1. NCBI lineage: Eukaryota > Metazoa > Annelida > Polychaeta > Sabellida > Siboglinidae > Paraescarpia > Paraescarpia echinospica. Next base: position 22,277,283 of record CM034540.1, read on the forward strand.
TCAGACTTGTGGTATATGAAACGTGGATCATCTACTGTAGGAACTGTTGTATTCACTACTCTTATACATTTGGGCATCCTGCATTTGCGTAGTCGTCGGGGTGGTCGTCATATCCGAAAATGTCCAGGACACGACCTGAGTCAACGCACTGATATTTCTTACTTGGATTCGTGTTTATGACTTCTCAAGTGGTCACGGGTAATCGTCCCCGTTAAAAGATACATCAACAGACTGGTTCAAACGCTATCAACCTGGTGCACTGCAAGTGTCAGACTGGAGAGAACACTACTGAGTACTTTTGGATTATACGATTGACCACGACCTCGAGGTGCTGTTCCTGATGGAGACGTGGCTGAGACCAGGGGACAGAGACCAGGCCACCATTGGTGACTTGCGTCCGCCTGGCTATAGCATAATCCACGTTCCCAGTCAAACAGGATGTGGTGGCATTGGTATACTGTACAAGGACTCGTTGAAACTCAGGCTGATACTGAGTGTTGAAGAGAGACAAACCTCGTTTGAGTGTATGGAGTTTATGTTGTCTTCCACGAAAAATACACAGTACAGGATAATTGCCGTCTATCGTCCTCAACCAAAGCTCATAACAACGGCATCATTTTTGAAAGAGTTCGGTGATGTACTAGACACAACTGTGCATACGGGAGGCCGATTACTGATCGTGGACGATTTCAAGTTTCATGTTGACGATCCTACCAGTAAAGATGCTTCAAATGTCTTGGACCTTATAAATTCCTATAATTTAACTCAGCATGTGACACCAGTCACACACCGACGTGGCCACACACTTGACCTAATTATTACCAGGTCATCTGAGGACAGTGTGACTGACGTCTTCGTGCAAGACAGTGCCCTGTCTGATATTTGTGATCATTTTCGTGTTCACTTCTGCCTGTCAGGGAATAAACTTAAGCTGAAGAAAAGGGTTATCGCATACAGGAAATACAGACATATTGACACCTGCACATTCAAGAAAGACATACAAAAGTTAATGCTACATTTGACATCTGTACCTGACATACCGCTAGGTGAAGTTGTTGAGCAGTACAACAGTGTCCTAGCAACAACCGGACTTGTGGTGCACCTGCAGATATACAGGGATAAACGGCGTGAATTGGCCAGGCTGATAAACAACGCCAAGAAACAGTACTTCACTGAACGCTTGATTGACGCGCAATCTGATCCCAAATGTGTCTTCAAGATCATTGATCGGCTGATGTATCGCAACACTCCGAGCATCCTCCCAGTCATGACACTCCTGTCGAGATGGCGGACAGATTTGCAGACTTCTTCACACACAAGATCACGATCACTAAGATACGCAATGACTTGTCACAGTTGCGATATCACCAGCTAGATTTATATGAACTGGTTTCACCTTATGAGAATATGACCTGCAGTTTGTCAGAATTCACCGCTGCCCCACAAACTGAGATCAGAAAATTGGTCGTACAATCTCCTTCAAAATCATGCGGCTTAGATCCACTTCCGACGTGGCTTTTAAAAGACAACCTCGGTGAATTGTTGCAGGTGCTGATTCAAATTGTGAACCGTTCCATGTCATCATGGATTGGATCTGACTCTTCGAATGAGGCCTTGGTGACCCCTGTGATAAAAAGAACATTCTTGATCTTGAGGTACTGAAGAATTTCCGACTAGTGTCAAATCTATCATTCATCTCCAAGCTGATAAAACGTACAGTGGCATGTCGACTCAACACCTACATGTCTAAACACGGATTGCACGAGGTTCTCCAGTCAGACTACAAGAAACACCACAGTACTGAAACAGTGCTCCTCCGGATCAGTGATGATGTGCTCCGCGCCATGGACAGCAAGAAATGTGCTCCCCTAGTGTTACTTGACATGTCCGCAGCGTTCGATACAGTGGACCATTCTGTGCTCCTCTCTAAATTGCATACGTAGACTGGGCATCTGTGGGACAGCCCTCTCGTGGTTCAGGTCGTACCTAACCAACAGAAAGCAGTCAGTTCTCATCCAGGGGGCATCATCCAACTCTCAGCGTCTGGACTTTGGGGTAAACCAGGGCTCTGTGCTGGGGCCTGTACTGTTTTCTGTCTACACCCTACCGCTGGGGGATATCATGCGTCGACACAATATTGAGTTTCACCTGTACGCAGATGACAGCCAACTGCTGCTCACCTTTAACCCCGCATCTTCCCAGTCAGCGATTGACGCTATGGAGATCGAGGTGCATCGCCGAGGTCAAGATCTGGATGGCTTGCAACTTCCTAAAACTAAATGACAACAAAACGGAGTTTGTTATGGTTGGGACTAACGGGCAGCTCGCCAAAGCAGCCGTGACAGACATCTCCATTCGGGAGAGCATTATCCCTGCAATATTGAAACCGAGGAATATTGGTGCAATTATTGACTCAAACTATGGACTGCAGGCTAGGCACGTGTAAACATGGTGTGTTGGTCAACTTACTACCATCTCCGGAGCATCGGGAATATCCGAAAATATCTGGATGTGAGTACGGCCCAGATAGCCACCCTCGCCCTCGTCACATCAAAACTGGACTACTTGAATGGAATTACTGCATGGCATCCCCGCAAGGCAGCTGGCCAAGTTACAACGATTGCAGAACACATCCGCGGGCATTGTTTCCCGTGTCCCTAGACGATCTCACATCACGCCAGTCCTTCGCGCACTACATTGGCTGCCTGTGAGATATCGTGTACAATTAAAAATGTTCACACTGACCTACAAGGCAATCCACGACGAAGTCCCACCCTACATCAAAGACATGCTGGTGCAACACAGTCCGAGAAGATCACTTCGGTCTGAGAGCAGGTTGCTGCTGGTTGTGCCCATGTCAAAGACGCAACTGGGGAACAGGACCTTCTCTGTGGCTGCACCCACACTGTGAAACAACATACCCCTATCCATTCGTCAGGCTCCATCGACGGATGTATTAAAAAGACAGTTAAAGACTTACTTGTTTTGCAAAGCTTTTTTAGTAGTTTTAATTATTTATGACATTTTACATAAAACACTTGTATTGTCCATAGATAGTTCTGTATGTGTTTAATTTTGAGTTACTTTATTTATATATACTTCATTTACTTATTGATATATCTTAGACATCTAGTTTTAATTTTGTAGTTTTTTTTATATAGATGTATACTAATTTCTATATTTTGTGTATTTGAATGTATTGCTTCAATGAATTTGTAATGCGCCTTTGAGCAGTTTAGGCTGAAAAGGGAGCTATATAAATATGCATATATTATTAGTATTACAATGTTTGTATGTATGTATGAATGTATGTATGTATGCATGTATGCATGTATGTATGCATTTAATTACATGCACACGTACGTACGTTCACACGTGTACGTGCATACATATATGCATACATATATAAATTTATACATATATACATGTATGCATACGTACATGCATACATACATACATACATGAATACAATCATGGTAACGTCACCAAACGTTTTTCTCTGCTTACTTTCTTTGTACCTTTAACTTTTTGATCGGAGTCAGAACATTGTTTGGGTGGGTCCATTATTTTTCAATCCTTGTCAACCAAAATCAAGTTTACCATAAATAACCATTTAAATTGGCAGTGTCACACAAACAAAATAGCAATAAAATAACTAAAACAATTATAATTATAAATAAATAACACTTTTTATCACTTCAAACATTATATATTATCTATTATTCTCGACTTCTCCCTCATATTAATTATGGTATCCTTTTATGGGAACAGCAGGCACATAAAATTTTCAAATTACAGAAAAAAAACTATGCGAATAATATCCCTAAGTAAATACAATGCTCACACAAGTCCTATTTATACAACACTTCAATTCCTAAACTTACATGACATTTATAGACTCCAACAACTAAAATTATACTACAAATTAATTAATAATCAGTTACCCGAATATTTCAAAGTTATTCCTTGCACACACAACTATGTCATTCATCAATACAACACACGTAAACAAAATGATCTGCGTATGCCTAGAGTCAAACATGAATTTGCAAAAAAATGCATCAGATATCGCATAGTTGAGAGAGTTGATAATACACCAGACATTATCATTCAGAAAATGTATACAAACAGTCTACATGGTTTCTCAAGTTACATCAAATATTACATTATTCTAAATTACGAATCATGCAGCTTTATTCATAATTGTTATATTTGTAATTCTTAAAGCAATGACTATAATTTACTGCTCTAATTACACTATGTACATGTTGTTATTGTTTACATTGTGGGGTGGCTCCCGTGCTAGCGACAATATATGTCTTAACGGGAGTTTCCCCGACCTTACATATTATTCATATTACCAATGTATTAATGTATATAATGTGTATGTGGACAAGGTCAAATAAATTGAATCTTGATTCTTGTCTGCCAAACATTGCCGAAGAATACTGACGTCGTATTGCACCTCGTCTAAACCGTAAAAAATGACAAGGACGTAGATTGATATTTTCACAGAGCATGACAGGTGCCGTTACCATTACAAAGAATAAAGTTATTGCCTGCCCCAAAGGCTATCCAAATGTAATCAGACTGAGTAGTTCGTGCATCTTAATTATCGGAATCAGAAGAACACCCTTCTCCACAGTGCGTATCAAATACGAGTTGGTCCCCTTTCCAAAACAGTCTACGCATGCAGTCTCCTCAAAGTGACACTGTAGCATATCATAGTTGTACCTATTGACAATCACTGAGGTTTCTGGTGTGGCAAACATTTCATTTCAAACGGAGTATTGGAGATTTGGTGAAGATATAAATTCAAATAGCTCATGTTTCTGGGTGACATCGCGATGGAAGTATAATATAGTTCCATCGCGATATTATCCAGTTTATTAGCACTGTGTTGTCTCTGGTTACCTTAATCCAAGTCTCGTTACCACGCTACTCTCTTGTTTATTATTTGATGCTGCTGGGGACGTACGTGTCCCACACAATCTCAACATTGTTGGAGTTAAATAAATGCTTCCTCGTGTCAGGAATAATAACAGTGTCTGCATAAACATCAAACGTGGTGATGTTGGTTGCGGAAAGGAGGTGGGAAGGACCGGGGTACATACGAGTTTCTTGTCTGAAAAATGCCCACATGTATTGTAAAGGTTCTTTGCTGCAAGACGATGCACATATAACCGCGATAAGAGGGTCAATCAATTATTCTGTATTTAAATGTTTCCCGACTGCTTGGTTTTAGTGGCGTAGCCTAGGACATTTGCAGATGGCGAGTGAGCTCTTCTTTAATGGGACATAGATTGAATGCGTGATGTCAACGATCACAGATTTATCAATGTTGTTTTACTAATTTTTGCCCATGCTTCGATTGCACGGGCGATGTTTACCGCAAAGAAGCTTCCCTCGTGATGCTGGCTTTCCTTATCTTCGGGAAGGTGTACTCTTTCTCAAACTCTGATAATTCGGCCCATGGACGCAAAAATCAAGCAAAAATGCGGTGTTTTTTTCTGGTTTGTCACATATCCTATGAAACAAATTCAGTAAAGCGGCACTTATTCCAGTGGGGGTGAACAATGGAACCTCAAATTTATACTGACACCGATCAAAAAGTTAAAAGTCATTATTGAAGCCCAACAAAATGTGGTGTTTTAAAATTTGACGGTTTTTCCCTTATCCCTTGAAAGAATTAAACAACGACATATATATCGGTTCAATGGGGGGGGGGTGAAAATGTAAGGACCCACCTAACAATTGGTGACGCCAATAACAAGATATCTCTGTAACATGTCATGGGAGAGTGTAATAAAAGGCATAGGGCTAAGGGTTCAGTGGGGGGGATGAACTATTATGGACCCATACAAAAGATATGTTAATTCGTACGAAATATTGAAATCGTGTTTTCTTGGAAGAATGCAGTAAAACAAGTTGTTGCTTTTATTCGGTAAGCCCCATATAATTCATCACAAAATGTAGTAAAAAGGTATATTTAGGTCCAGTTACGGGTAAAATAATAATGGACCCATCCAAACAATTTTTTACCTCCAATCAAAACGTGAAATATTATTGTTTAATGAAGAACACAAAATATTTGGTGCTTTTATCCGGTCTATACGTACCACATCCCCTGCAAAAATATAGTAATACGGCTTATTCCAAGGGGAGCGAACACTTATAGACCCACCTAAAAAAATTGCTGACTCCGATAAAAAAGTGAAATCTTATTGTTCAATGATGACAAATATATTTACGCCTGCTTAAATACACACATACATTCATATATACAAACACAACGGTGTTTACGAATACAATTATATTGATGGACAGGCATTCTTCCGCATATATGCATATATAATTGTATAATATTATAGTACATATATATATATTTATTATATATATTCTATATACAGGCCCCTGTATATATATATATATATATATATATATATATATATAGCTGTTTTTGTATATATATATATATATATATATATATATACAAAAACAGCTAGTGGTGCTAATGAAAAAGTTACACTTCACGTTCAGTAACATTTGATCTTGTAATCCAACGTCACTGACACATCATCCCATGCAGAGCCCGCCGTGTAATTTTACATAATTATTAAGATATATTGTCACATTTCCATGCTTTAACCTGGCAAAAAAGTGCCCTTTACTTAACAAATCGGACTAAAATGCATGATCTTATAACAGTCCTCGCATTGGTATGGCTGAACGAGACAACACATTTAACTGCGAGTGACAAACCCGGAAACATTTCACTGACTGACAACTCATAAAATACAATGAATGCGCACTTCGCGTTTTCATGTATGGCACAGGCCCCGACGTGTAAATTTAGTCCGATCCATAGAACCATTCCGTGTAGTAAGAGCAGTGGCTCCACGGCTCCAACTGTCAACCACATTAAACACGTTGAGAAACGTGTGGCGCCAATAGCGGCGTCTACCTAAACCACATTGCGGAAGTATGTTCGTCTTTCTAGTTGGGTGTCACTAAAAGTCATGGCTTATATGTTACAAAACTGTGTCTCTAAACTTATAACAACATATCTCACTGCATGCATCATTTGGACATCTTTTCCAGGTAAGTGGAAATATATTGACAATGACATTTTCATTGGCATTATTCATTGTTGACACATTAGAATTCAGCGATAGACCTGGCACTGGCAGTTGTGTATATATACAGATGTATATATATACCTGAGATCAAGACTCAGAGTAGCATACATCCATGTAAATAACATACATCTAACAGAAACATACACCTGGCAGTATCATACATCTTACATTGATATACAATTGACAGTATTATAATTATAACCTACAGCTGACAGTAACAAACACCTGGCCGTAACACACAATTGACAATAATATTCGAGAGAGAGTAACATAACCTAAACAGTGTCAGTGACACACACCTCACAGTGACACATATTTCATGATGACATACACCTCACATTGATATACACCTCACAGTGACACACACATACCTCACAGTGACAAACACCCCACCGTGACACACACCTCTCAGTGACACACCTCACAGTGACACACATCTCACTGTGGCACATACCTCATGGTGTCACACTCTTCGCAGTGATATACACCTCACAGTGACACACACATACCTCACAGTGACAAACACCACACAGTGACACACATCTCTCAGTGACACACACCTCACAGTGACGTATACCTCAAAGTGACACACATACCTCACATGCAGTGATGCACACCTCTCAGTGACACACACCTCACAGTGACACACACTTCTCAGTGATACACCTCACAGTGACACATACCTCATGCTGACACACAGTGATATACACTTCATAATGACATGCACATCACATTGGCCAACACCCCACAGTGACACTCACCTCAGTGTGAAAAACACACCTCACAGTGACATACACCTCACAGTGACACACACCTCACAGTGACATACACCTCACAGTGACACACACATCACAGTGACATACACCTCACAGTGACACACACTTCACAGAGACATACACCTCACAGTGACACACACCTCAGTGTGAAAAACACACCTCACAGTGACACACACCTCACTGTGACACACACTTCACAGAGACATACACCTCACAGTGACACTCACCTGAGTGTGAAAAACACACCTCACAGTGACACACACCTCACTGTGACACACACTTCACAGAGACATACACCTCACAGTGACACACACCCCAGTGTGAAAAACACACCTCACAGTGACACACACCTCACTGTGACATACACTTCACAGAGACATACACCTCACAGTGACACACACCTCAGTGTGAAAAACACACCTCACAGTGACACACATCTCACTGTGACACACAGTTCACAGAGATATACACCTCACAGTGACACTTACCTCAGTGTGAAAAACACACCTCACAGTGACACACACCTCACTGTGACACACACTTCACAGAGACATACACCTCACAGTGACACACACCTCACAGTGACACACACCTCACTGTGACACACACTTCACAGAGACATACACCTCACAGTGACACACACCTCCCAGTGATTCAAGATTAAATTTGTTTGATCTTGTCCACATATATACATTATATATATTAATACATTGGTAATATGAATAATACTTAAGGTTGGGGAGACTCCCGTTAACATATACAGGCAATTTATATTGTCGCTAGCACGGGAGCCACCCCACAAATGTAAAAAAAAATAGCATGTACATAGTACGATCAGATTAGTAAATTATAATCATTGCTTTAAGAAGTACAAATACCGCAATTATTGATATAACAGCATGATTCATAATTTAAAATAGAGTAATTTTTAATGTAACTTGCGAAATCATGTAGACTGTGTGTATACATTTTCTGAATGATCATGTCTGGTGTATTATTAACTGTCTCAACTATGCGATACCTAATGCATTTTTTTTGCAAATTCATGTTTGACTCTAGGCATACACAGATCATTTTGTTTACGTGTGTTATGTTGATGAATGTTATAGTTGTGTGTGCAAGGAATAACTTTAAAATATTCGAGTAACTAATTATTAATTAATTTGCAGTAGAATATAGTTGCTGGAGTCTATAAATGTCTTCTAACTTTAATAATTGAAATGTGTTATAAACAGGACTTGTGTGAGCCTTTTATTTACTTATGGATATTATTCGCCTAATATATAATGTTTGAAGTGCTAAAAAGTGTTTAAGTTTATTTAGAATTCCCATTGTTTTAGTTATTTTATTTGCTATTTTGTTTGTGTGACTGCCAGTTTAAATGGTTATTCTTAGTAATGCCTAAAAAGTTGAAATCATTTACACCTTCAATGTTTGTCCCAACTATTTCTAATAGAGGGTAATCTAGTTTATTTGGATGCATATGAAAAAATTCATCAATTTAGTTTTTTGGGTATTTAATGAACATTTATTTGCTTTCAACCAATTGCTAATGTTTGTGAGTTCTTTGTTAATATTTTCACTTTGCATTTGGCCTTCCGAAACGTTAAATGACCTTAGTGTATTAGTAAGGGTCTTGTCATCTGCGTAAGTTATGAATATAAAAAGGTCACTCGAAAATGCTGTGTCATTGATGTATATAATAAACATGAGTGGTCATAAACTTGAATCTTGTGGAATGCCAGTGGTGATCACTATTTCTTTAGACTTAACATTTTTTATTTCTACATATTGTTTACGATTGTATAAATAACTCCTACAACGATTAAGTGCCGTATCATTTAATCCATTGTATTTTAACTGATGTAGCAATATATTATAATCAATTGAGTCAAACACTTTTGATAAATCAAGTTATATCTTAATCGGCATCGCCGATGTATCAAGCGTAACATCTTCAAATGGAAATTTTCATGTATTTGACCAAACATTATCCTTTCAAGAAATTTTGAAATATCTGACAAGATTTAAATTGGACGATAATTGTCAAGTTTAGAATTATCACCTTTTTTAAAAGGGGAATATGTTTTAGCAATTTTTTATTTGTTTGGAATTATACAAATCATTATGGATTGATTAATAATTAGGGTGACTGCTTTGCTAATATCATGTTTTATCAATTTTTATATTTTGATTGATATATGCCATCTATTCCACAACTTGATTTTGGAGGTAAGCAATTAATTATGCTGACAGTAGTATCTACTTCAATTGGTATAAAACTGAAGTTGTGAACTGTTAGGTTTTTCAAATAATCTTTATAGGATTTACCATCAGTTGTAGTTAATTTAGAGGCTAGAGTTGTAAAAAACGAGTGAAATTTATTTGTAATAATGCATTTATCGCTTACCATTTCTCCGTACACTTTGAACCAATCCTGAAATTGTTCTTTCTTTGGGTTTTTCTGAATAATTTCTTTAATTAAGCACCACATATTTTTTAATATCAAGTTTATGCTTTTCAGTACTGGACTGATAATACATTTGCTTAGCCAATCCAATGTTTCTTTTAAGAATTATTAAAAATAAAGTATGCAAATTAGTTTTGAGTTTACAGTATTGAACCGTAATTACCGGAGTCTGTTTTATTCTTGCGTACAGTTTGTTTCTAAACTTAACTGATCTAATAATGCCCTGAGTAATCCAAGGTGTTTTCTTAGTGACACAAACACACAAACACACAAACACCTCACAGTGACACACACAATGCAGTGACACACACATTATGATGACACATATCATAACGATACATACGTCATACTGACACACACCTACTCACAGTAACAAATATCTCACAGTGACACTCCTCTCACAGTGACACAAACCTCATAATGACACCCACATCTCGCAGTGAGACACACCTCACAGTGGCACACACCTCACATTAATGCAAACCTCACACTGACACAAATCTCACAGTGACACAAACCTCACAGTGACACACACCTCACAATGACATACAACTCACAATGACGCACACCTCACATTGTCACATACCTCAGAATGAAAAACACCTCACAGTGACACACACTTCACAGTGACATACACCTCACAGTGATATACACCTCACAGTGATGTACACCTCACAGTGACACACACCTCACAGTGACACACACATCACAGTGACACACACCTCACAATGACACACAACTCACAATGACACACACCTCACAGTGACACACACCTCACTGTGACACACACTTCACAGAGACATACACCTCACAGTGACACACACCTCAGTGTGAAAAACACACCTCACAGTGACACACACCTCACTGTGACACACACTTCACAGATACATACACCTCACAGTGACACTCACCTGAGTGTGAAAAACACACCTCACAGTGACACACACCTCACTGTGACACACACTTCTCAGAGACATACACCTCACAGTGACACACACCTCAGTGTGAAAAACACACCTCACAGTGACACACACCTCACTGTGACACACACTTCACAGAGACATACACCTCACAGTGACACACACCTCAGAGTGAAAAACACACCTCACAGTGACACACACCTCACTGTGACACACACTTCACAGAGACATACACCTCACAGTGACACTTACCTCAGTGTGAAAAACACACCTCACAGTGACACACACCTCACTGTGACACACACTTCACAGAGACATACACCTCACAGTGACACACACCTCACAGTGACACACACCTCACTGTGACACACACTTCACAGAGACATACACCTCACAGTGACACACACCTCCCAGTGATTCAAGATTAAATTTGTTTGATCTTGTCCACATATACATTATATATATTAATACATTGGTAATATGAATAATACTTAAGGTTGGGGAGACTCCCGTTAACATATACAGGCAATTTATATTGTCGCTAGCACGGGAGCCACCCCACAAATGTAAAAAAAAATAGCATGTACATAGTACGATCAGATTAGTAAATTATAATCATTGCTTTAAGAAGTACAAATACCGCAATTATTGATATAACAGCATGATTCATAATTTAAAATAGAGTAATTTTTGATGTAACTTGCGAAATCATGTAGACTGTGTGTATACATTTTCTGAATGATCATGTCTGGTGTATTATTAACTGTCTCAACTATGCGATACCTAATGCATTTTTTTTGCAAATTCATGTTTGACTCTAGGCATACACAGATCATTTTGTTTACGTGTGTTATGTTGATGAATGTTATAGTTGTGTGTGCAAGGAATAACTTTAAAATATTCGAGTAACTGATTATTAATTAATTTGCAGTAGAATATAGTTGCTGGAGTCTATAAATGTCTTCTAACTTTAATAATTGAAATGTGTTATAAACGGGACTTGTGTGAGCCTTTTATTTACTTATGGATATTATTCGCCTAATATATAATGTTTGAAGTGCTAAAAAGTGTTTAAGTTTATTTAGAATTCCCATTGTTTTAGTTATTTTATTTGCTATTTTGTTTGTGTGACTGCCAGTTTAAATGGTTATTCTTAGTAATGCCTAAAAAGTTGAAATCATTTACACCTTCAATGTTTGTCCCAACTATTTCTAATAGAGGGTAATCTAGTTTATTTGGATGCATATGAAAAAATTCATCAATTTAGTTTTTTGGGTATTTAGTGAAAATTTATTTGCTTTCAACCAATTGCTAATGTTTGTGAGTTCTTTGTTAATATTTTCACTTAGCATTTGGCCTTCCGAACGTTAAATGACCTTAGTGTATTAGTAAGGGTCTTGTCATCTGCGTAAGTTATGAATATAAAAAGGTCACTCGAAAATGCTGTGTCATTGATGTATATAATAAACATGAGTGGTCATAAACTTGAACCTTGTGGAATGCCAGTGGTGATCACTATTTCTTTAGACTTAAAATTTTTTATTTCTACATATTGTTTACGATTGTATAAATAACTCCTACAACGATTAAGTGCCGTATCATTTAATCCATTGTATTTTAACTGATGTAGCAATATATTATAATCAATTGAGTCAAACACTTTTGATAAATCAAGTTATATCTTAATCGGCATCGCCGATGTATCAAGCGTAACATCTTCAAATGGAAATTTTCATGTATTTGACCAAACATTATCCTTTCAAGAAATTTTGAAATATCTGACAAGATTTAAATTGGACGATAATTGTCAAGTTTAGAATTATCACCTTTTTTAAAAGGGGAATATGTTTTAGCAATTTTTTATTTGTTTGGAATTATACAAATCATTATGGATTGATTAATAATTAGGGTGACTGCTTTGCTAATATCATGTTTTATCAATTTTAATATTTTGATTGATATATGCCATCTATTCCACAACTTGATTTTGGAGGTAAGCAATTAATTATGCTGACAGTAGTATCTACTTCAATTGGTATAAAACTGAAGTTGTGAACTGTTAGGTTTTTCAAATAATCTTTATAGGATTTACCATCAGTTGTAGTTAATTTAGAGGCTAGAGTTGTAAAAAACGAGTGAAATTTATTTGTAATAATGCATTTATCGCTTACCATTTCTCCGTACACTTTGAACCAATCCTGAAATTGTTCTTTCTTTGGGTTTTTCTGAATAATTTCTTTAATTAAGCACCACATATTTTTTAATATCGAGTTCATGCTTTTCAGTACTGGACTGATAATACATTTGCTTAGCCAATCAAATGTTTCTTTTAAGAATTATTAAAAATAAAGTATGCAAATTAGTTTTGAGTTTACAGTATTGAACCGTAATTACCGGAGTCTGTTTTATTCTTGCGTACAGTTTGTTTCTAAACTTAACTGATCTAATAATGCCCTGAGTAATCCAAGGTGTTTTCTTAGTGACACAAACACACAAACACACAAACACCTCACAGTGACACACACAATGCAGTGACACACACATTATGATGACACATATCATAACGATACATACGTCATACTGACACACACCTACTCACAGTAACAAATATCTCACAGTGACACTCCTCTCACAGTGACACAAACCTCATAATGACACCCACATCTCGCAGTGAGACACACCTCACAGTGGCACACACCTCACATTAATGCAAACCTCACACTGACACAAATCTCACAGTGACACAAACCTCACAGTGACACACACCTCACAATGACATACAACTCACAATGACGCACACCTCACATTGTCACATACCTCAGAATGAAAAACACCTCACAGTGACACACACTTCACAGTGACATACACCTCACAGTGATATACACCTCACAGTGACGTACACCTCACAGTGACACACACCTCACAGTGACACACACATCACAGTGACACACACCTCACAATGACACACAACTCACAATGACACACACCTCACAGTGACACAAACCTCATATTGTCACATAATTCAGAATGACACACACCTCACAGTGACACACCTCACAGTGACACACACCTCTCAGTGACACACACACCTCACAGTGACATACACTTCACAGTGACACACATTTCACAGTGGCACACACCTCACATTGACACACACCTCACAGTGACACACACCTATCAGTGTCACACCTTACAGTGACACAATCCTCACCGTGGCAAGCACCTCACAGAAACATACACCTCACAGTGACATACACCTCACAGTGACACACATATGTGACCTGTTACAGCAAAGTAACATACCTCACAGTCACATCACCATGATATGCACCTCGCATTGACACACATATGTGATCTGTCACAGCATAGTGACACAATTCACAGTGACACACACCTCACAACGGCACACATATGTGACCTGTCGCAGCAAAGTGACATACCTCACAGTCACATACACCTCACTGTGACACACATATGAGACATGTCACAGCAAAGTGACAACCTCATGGTGACATACTCCTCACAGTGACATACACCTCACAATGACACGCACCTGACAGTGACACACCTCACAATGACACACCTCACAGTGACACACATTATGTGACCTGTCACAGCAAGGAGGGTATTAAAGCAATTCTTTGAGAATGTTAATGTTTTATATATTGTACACAATTATTCGTCAACCCTGTTAATATTATTAATTTATGTAATTATGTGTATGTATGTGATTAGAATTACATTTAATGAATCACAAATTACCATGAAAATATATCGATATAATATCTGTGTGTATGCGGAATTTCCAGTTCATATCAGCATTAACAATCCATATAAGGCATGTTCATGAATATTCAGTATCATCTGTCATATATCTGATACTTCCGCTGCGTTTTATATGTAAGAAAAACACCCAGCTGTTGTTTATTTCACGGATTCAATAACAAAAAGAAGGAAACGGGAAAGGGGCAATGTATGGGATAAACGGAGAGTGAATATAGCGGCAGCCCATGTCAGATGGATTGGTTTAAAAGTGTGCTTCACTGAGCATTATCCTAATAGGCATAATATATATATATATATATATGTGTGTGTGTGTGCGTGCGTGCGTGTGTATGTAAAAACTATGTATATGCGTAAATTACTGTGATTTGCATAACAATTTAAATATGACATTACATGTGTAACATACTTTTGTTACGTGTGTGATGCTTGTGAAATTTACTTAGTAATTTGCAGAAATTTACCTAGTAATGCACTGTTTACTGAGTTTACATAACAACATGACATGCTTAATGCATGCTATAATTAGCACAACGAAGTTAGGTAAGCTGATTGCGATAAAACAATAAATTATGTGACCAGAGGAATACCGAAATGTCCGTATGTTTTGGGACTTCGTATGTTACCAATTATTCATATTTTTGTCGAGCGCGCATGCCCACTTTCCCCCCTGATGCTGACACATAAATAAAAACAGTGTATCAAAATCGCTGCTGTTCTGACATAAATACCACAATCGTGGGTGATGTAACTAATGTAGCACCAGCAACAATGTTTCACCTTTCTCTCAGACACCAGTTGGCCTTTATATATTTAGGAAGTGTCACAATACGCATCAACTATCCTAGTTGCAGAATCCCAGTGTTTGGCTGTAACGTACAAAATGGCGTGATCTCTCGACTGTCTGCGTTTTCCCAAGATTTGCACATCATTTCACGTATAGTTGATGAGTTAATTTGGAGTATGTTTAGTTGGAACTCGAAGGGCCTAAATTTTGCGGGGGCCCGGGGATCCTTTTGCACCTAGATTCACTGCTGGGCTCCTAATTACTCCATGTCAACGGGTCCGGCAGGCTCGTTAAAATTGGCCGAGGTTACATCTGTACTGCATTAATTATAGCTAGAAAGATCGTCTCCCAGTACACTGAAATAATTGTAGCCATTTGTCACACAAGGCTCAGTCTAATTACAGCTGGGAAGATTGGCTCCAAGTACTCTGAAACAATCGTTGCCACTTGCCATATAAAAGCACAGTTAATCGCAACTGCTACTTTTGATCAGATTATATAAATAACTTGCCCTACTTCCCACCTATCGAGGCACCTGCTATATTAGCAGACGCTCATATTGCTTACAAATCAGTGCAGTCTTCAAGTCAGTTGGCACTTCTTGCCATTCTTGAGAGTAATGTCCAATTTCTGACAGAAGCATTTGTACTAAATTTAGAAAATGATTTGCAATCAATAGTTTAGTCACTCAAAAATAGTTCGTAGCAGAGTAGTAGACGAGTTAACGATGGTGAACTTACAAAGCCAGAACGTTAGGATTCGTATGTGTCCCTAATATTGGGACAGTGAATCTGATAATTATTTTTGTGCACACTATGTTTTGGGACAGTTAATAATTTAATTATTTTTATGTGTCCCAGTGCATACGATCATTACGGTAGTGACTTATTTTATGATGAATCCAAGCAAATCAGACATCAAAAAGGGGGAATTAGGGGTTTATTTCCCCATGGGTGTCAAGTATTGTCAACTATAATTGACCTGATGTGGTGTTGCCCTATTGGTTAAATATTTGTTTCATGTCTATAACATTTGGTTATTACAGAAGTATCCATACGTTAATTTATAAACCAGTTGGAAATTAAAAAACAAAAATCATTTTGGCAAACAAATTAAGTTTTTTGAAAATAGTGTTACGTGTGTGATATGAAGAGTTGAATTTAAAAATGATATGTAACATTCAAAAATATTGTTGTGGTCTACATTTCATTTCGTTGTAACCTAGTGACATTAACTTCTTTAAACAAAATTACAATAAAAATGTGTTATTTCAATTTTGAAAATGGGTATAATATTAAATTATATTACGAAATACATACCTGTATGCAAAATGGCCATTATTTTCCATAACAATTTTATAAAATCATATTTTAACTTCTTTTATGACAAGGCGATGTAGACGTAGTAAATGGGTCAAGATTTGTCTATCCTGATGCAATTATAGAATGTTACCTATCAGGCTCACTTTCCGTGGAATGGCTCCCTTGATACCTCTGTTAGTATTTTTTGGTAGAAACACTATTACACATACATATATAAGGCACACTAAGGGTGATACATAATGCAAAATGTTAAATAAATATTAATTGATATGGGTAATACAGAGGTATATATCAGAGTTGCGTATGGGATGAAAAAGTGGCGTCACATTTAGGTGGTGGTGATATACCTTAAAATTCTCATATATTCATAAAAGTGTTAGCTATTGAGTTATATCCGTAGATAACTTAATAATATTTATAGGTAGATATGTTAACTATTAAACAAACCAATAGTAACCAAGTTACTGGACGTTTAGTAAAAGTAATTGTTGCAGACGGGACATTTTGGCATCATAGCTAAAAACTGCCCATGAGTAACTAAAACATAAAACAAAGGGCAAACAGACTGGTGTATGTCATCACTAAGTGGGTAGATGAGGGATCACCAGTACATATCGTCTACTTAGATTTTCAAAAAGCTTTCGACAAAGTACCACATCAAAGATTACTGCTTAAACTAAAGGCCCATGGCATAAGAAATGGTATAATAAACTGGATAGAACAATGGCTGATTGACAGAAGACAACGTGTAGTAGTTGATGGGGAGGCTTCAAACTGGAAATCGGTATTGAGTGGGGTACCACAGGTATCAGTATTAGGACCTATATTATTCTTAATATATATCAACGATTTGGATGATGAAATAACAAGCAAGGTGTTGAAATTTGCGGATGATACAAACGTGTTTAGAAGGATTAAAAGTGATGGAGATATACAGCATTTACAAGATGATCTTGACAGGTTGATCAAATGGTCTGAAAAGTGGCAAATGCTGTTCAATTTTGGGAAATGTAAATGGCTCCACACAGGACATGGGAACGAAGAGATAGAATATACAATGGGGAGTACTGTACTAAGTACTACTGTAAAAGAAAAGGACTTAGGGTTAACCATTAGTGCTGATATGAAGGTTTCAAAGCAGTGCGGAATTGCAGCTTCAAAGGGAAATCAAATCCTTGGATTAATTAGGCGAAACATAACGTATAAGGAAAAAGAGCTAATAATACCGCTTTACAAAACAATAGTTAGGCCTCATTTGGAATATTGTATTTAAGCGTGGAGGCCATATCGCAGGAAGGACATAGATATACTAGAAAGAGTGCAGAGGAGAGCAACTAAAATGATACCAAAACTGAGGGATCTTAGTTACGAAGTACGCCTAAAAAATACGGTTTAACAACACTAGAGACCAGGAGATTGAGAGGAGATCAGATAGAAGTGTTTAAAATATTGAAGGGTTATGAAAATATTGATAGAAATATTTTTTTCTCAGTTAAGAAAGATAGAAGGACTAGAGGACATGAACTTACATTAGCAAAGGAGCAGAGTAGATTGGATATAAGAAAGTTTTCATTTTCACAAAGCTCTGTAAATGAATGGAACAGATTATGTGCTGATTATGTGGGTGCTAGTAGCGTGAATATGTTTAAAAATAAAATCGACACATACCTCAGACGGGCGGAATACACATAGATAAGGGTCGGACTCTCGATAAGACAAAGGACTTCATTGTCCACCTGCCACCTAGACTTAATTCTCTGGGTGGCAATCTTGTTAAATCTTGTTAATGTCATTAACAGTACATAATGTACACAACTTAGTATACATAATACCATACTATTAAAAAATTATTGGTAAAATATATTGCAGTTTTTCTATTTTGTCATTTCTCCATAAATACAACTAGTACATTTATACCAAGAAGCTAAACTATACACAGTTCTCAAGATACAAGCAGTTAACTATCGATCAGCTTGTGCCCGTATGATGTGTCTAAAGCAAAAATCAGTGTTAGTAGTAAATACTACTGCCGAATCACCATGACTCAGGCTTGAAGACTTGGGGCGAGCAAAAGTGTAGTGGGTAGCACATCCGTCTGACATGCCGGCGCCCCGAGTTCAATACCCCGACCGGGCAGGTATGGTATATTTGGTGTAAAAACCTGGCTCTCAACATTGGGGACTGTGTATCCCTCGTGACTCAGAGATCACGTTAATGTCGGTTCCGTCTCAATTTGTGACGTAAAAGAACCACTGTCACTGAGGACGACAAGCACCTTGGCAGTGACCACCCACAAAGGTCGGTTTGGCGATAATGTTCTGAAATAGGCTGACTAAGTTGAATGAGACCTCATAAGATCATAACATTGTAACCACAATATATACAGACTCTAGTCGGTTAATAGATCATTGCCGAATGCTGGAAACAACAAGAACTAGAACTAGAAGACGCTGTATGACCTCGAATAGTGCCATAGAATTCAGAACAAATGCATGTATCATTTGCAGGTCATAGTGTAGTGAAACTAGAGATGATATTTGATGTCATGCCTTCTGGTGACATGGCCAACAAGCTGGACATACAGGGAGAACAGTGCAGGCCCAAGGAAGGATCCCTGCGGTACTCCCGTTGTACCATGAACATGGATTGGTCCTTCTCCGTACTCTGTTCTTGGTTGGGTGTGTTTGTCGAGGCACATTCGTAAGACTGTGTCATAGCCATTTGCCATGTCTTGCGTACTTTATTGATGTCTTTTTAGAAACTGTTGACACTGGTAGGCGATATCATCCGGACAATTTTCAAGTTGGAGTTAGCAGAAATCACATACAGGGTCCTCAGTTGGTGCAGTCAGCAGCATGTTCATCGCAAGCACAAACACAATTAATACAGTGATGATCAGCTATTGATATAGGCTTCACCGTCACTGACGTCACAAACTAGGTGCAGTGCTTATATTACCATCCAGCTGCATTCACACGACATTCAATCCCACATCAGCTGTCCACCTGTGGAATACATCAGGTGCGAGGATGCACAGCTTCAAATTCGAGTTGGAGTCACTGTCAATGGCTGGGGCGATTGTTTCACGGAGCCTGACAGCCCCGCTGCTCCTGCAGATGTTAGCAGCAGTTCTGAGTAGACACCTGCAGACATTCGTGTTGTGGTGTTTGTTGTAATTTGCAACATTGATGTTTTTGTTAACAATAAACTGTTGCCTGTGTTGTAATTTAGACCGATATTTGCTGATTCATTAATCCGAATATCGTAAATTAATATGAAGGACACACTTGGCTTGAACTAGTATATTAATAAAAGCTATGCATTTCAGCTACACATATATATTACTCGTGTAATTACATTAATATTTGGACCACCAACTTTTGTGTGGGACCACCAACTTTTGACAGTTGAAGGTCCGACTGACCACAAACTTTTCAGCTAAGGTGTAGAACACTGGCTATTATGGTGGCTAAAGCATGATCTAACCAGAGACAGTAGCCGATGTAAGTATTTTGGAAAGGCTACTGTGCAATGGACAGAAGTGGTGCACGTGTTTCGTAGTCGACTCTTGACCGGCAGCTGAGATGATCGCTAAGCTCAACGAATTGACGTTAAATGTCGACCGAGCAGTTGGCTTTCACCAGCTATCAGACATACCCACCAACTTTGGACGATTAAAAAGTACACAATGTTTTATTAAACAGACTACATTCGTTACGTAAATAATTAACACACTACACACTTGGATATAAAACAACTGGATTCGCGACGGGCAATCGCACTGAGGAAGCAGCTTTAAAGGGCGAATCATATAATACGTGACGCTTTATTTGTTTTTTTCTGAGAACCAAATTATATACGTTCGTTTTGCGAAAGAGCCCCTTTAACTATTATGGATACATCAATATCGTCGCATATCTGTGTTGATTCGTAATTTGCAGATACAATAAAGGTACGCGTATCTACTTATAATCGAGCTTGCATATGTATGTATGTTTGTATGGATGTATATTTGTATGTATGCGGGTAGGTTAACGTTTTCCTCTTAGACTGCTTGAACTTCGAAGGCCAACCTTTCAGGGAATAATCTGCCACCCCACGAATAGGACGTAAGACCTAGAAATTTGTCAAAATACCCTATATATATCAAGATTATCACCTTTTATGGGGTATATCAGTTGTTCTTATGTACTTAGACAACACTGGGCGCTGTACAAGCTGCTGCCAACGAACTCCCAGATTACGTGCTATTTTTAGTTTGTTTTAAGTGTACAGTGACGCTAAGTTTTGAAAGAACACTTTGTGAACATACATTTCATACACTGGATACATTTATATGCCACAATTGGTGAAAACAAATGGGAACTCTTATGATGTACGTTGTGAGTTTCCTGTTTCTGAATATCGCATGCCTACACGGCTTGAACTTGCACAGCCAACGCCCAATTGCCTGCTATTGTGTTTGTGCGGCCACTGACTTCAACAACCATTGTCGTCCGGAAACCTGCAGCACATTGGGTACAATGATTGCAGTGTCAAGCAGGCCTAGACAAAAACAATACGGGCAGTGCAGACTTGTGGTATATGAAACGTGGATCATCTGCTGTAGGAACTGTTGTATTCACTACTCTTAAAGATTTGGGCATCCTGCATTTGTGTAGTCGTCGGGGTGGTCGTCATATCCGAAAATGTCCAGGACACGACCTAAGTCAACGCACTGATATTTCTGACTTGGATTCGTGTTGATGACTTCTCAAGTGGTCACGGGTAATCGCCCCCGTTCAAAGAGACATAAACAGACTGGTTCAAACGCTATCAACCTGGTGCCCTGCAAGTGTCAGACTGGAGAGAGCACTACTGAGTCTGTTTCCATTAAGTTATCTGCTGCCCTACTCAACACTCGTTCCGTCAAAAACAAAACCGCTGTACTTTTGGATTATACGATTGACCACGACCTCGAGGTGCTGTTCCTGACGGAGACATGGCTGAGACCAGGGGACAGGGACCAGGCCACCATTGGTGACTTGTGTCCGCCTGGCTGTAGCATAATCCACGTTCCCAGACAAACAGGATGTGGTGGCATTGGTATATTGTACAAGGACTCGTTGAAACGCAGGCTGATAGTGAGTGACGAGGGGGAGACAAACCTCGTTTGAGTGTATGGAGTTTATGTTGTCTTCCACGGAAAATACACAGTACAGGATAATTGTAGTCTATCGTTCTCCACCAAAGCTCATAACAACGGCATAATTTTTGAAAGAGTTCGGTGATGTACTAAGCACAACTGGCATACTGGTGGCCGATTGCTGATCGTCAACTTTCATGTTGACGATCCTACCAATAAAATTGCTTCAAATTTCTTGGACCTTACAAATTCCTATAATTGAACTCAGCATGTGACACCAGTCACACACCGACGTGGCCACACACTTGACCTAATTATTACCAGGTCATATGAGGACAGTGTGACTGACGTCTTCGTGCAATACAGTGCCCTGTCTGATAGTTGTGATCATTGTCCTGTTCAGTTCTGCCTGTCAGGGAATAAACCTAAGCTGAAGAAGAGGGTGATCACATACAGGAAATACAGACATGTTGACACCTACACATTCAAGAAAGACATACAAAAGTCAATGCTATATTTGACATATGTATCTGACCTATCGCTAGGTGAAGTTGTTGAGCAGTACAACAGTGTCCTAGCAACACTCCTGGACGAGCACGCTCCAGCCCAACAACGCAGCAGAACCAGCTTGGTATAATGCAGATACCATGGAGATCAAGAGGGTTCGCAGGAAAGCAGAGAGAAAGTATCAGGAAACCGGAATTGCGGTGCACCTTCAGATATACAGGGATAAATGGCGTGAATTGGCCAGGCTGATAAACAACGCCAAGAAACAGTACTTCACTGAACGCTTGATTGACGCGCAATCTGATCCCAAATGTGTCTTCAAGGTCACTGATCGGCTGATGCATCGCAACACTCCGAGCATCCTCCCCAGTCATGACACTCCTGTCGAGATGGCGGACAGATTTGCAGACTTCTTCACACACAAGATCACTAAGATACGCAATGACTTGTCACAGGTGCGAAATCACCAGCTAGATTTACATGAACTGGTTTCACCTGATGAGAATATCACCTGCAGTTTGTCAGAATTCACGCCTGCCTCAGAAACTGAGATCAGAAAATTGGTCATACAATCTCCTTCAAAATCATGCGGCTTAGATCCACTTCCGACGTGGCTTTTGAAAGACAACCTCGATGAATTGTTGCAGGTGCTGATTCAAATTGTAAACCGTTCCATGTGATATGGGATTGTATCTGACTCTTTGAATAAGGCCTTGGTGACCCTTGTGCTGAAAAAGAACAATCTTGATCTCGAGCTACTGAAGAACTTCCAACCAGTGTCGAATATATCATTCATTTCCAAGCTGATAGAATGTACAGTGACATGTCGACTCAACACCTACATGTCTGAAAACGGATTGCACGAGGTACAATCCTGTGGTGTTTCCAGTCAGCCTACAAGAAACACCACAGTACTGAAACAGCGCTCCTCCGGATCAGTCACGATGTGCTCCGCGCCATGGACAGCAACAAATGTGCTCTCCTAGTGCTACTCGACATGTCCGCAGTGTTCGATACAGTGGACCATTCAGTGCTCCTCTTCAGATTGCATACTAGACTGGGTACCTGTGGGACAGCCCTCTCGTGGTTCAGGTCGTACCTAACCATCAGAAAGCAGTCAGTCCTCATCCAGGGGGCATCATCCAACTGTCAGCGTCTGGACTTTGGGGTAACCCAGGGCTCTGTACTGGAGCCTGCACTGTCTTCTGTCTACACCCTACCGCTGGGGAATATCATGCATCGACACAACATTGAGTTTCACCTGTACGCAGATGACAGCCAACTGCTGTTCACCTTTAACCTCGCATCTTCCCAGTCAGCGCTTGACGCTGTGGAGAGGTGCATCGCCGAGGTCAATTGATCTGGATGGCTTGCAACTTCCTAAAACTGAATGACAACAAAACGGAGTTTGTTGTGGTTGGAACTAACGGGCAGCTCGCCAAAGCAGCCGTGACGGACATCTCCATTGGGGAGAGCATTATCCCGGGAATATTGAAAGCGAGGAATATTGGTGCAATTATTGACTCAAACTATGGACTGCAGGCACATGTAAACATGGTGTGTCGGTCAACTTACTACTATCTCCGGAGCAATGGGAAGATCAGAAAATATCTGGATGGGAGTACGGCCCAGATAGCCACCCAGGCCCTCGTCACGTCAAAACTGGACTACTTGAATGGCTTACTGCATGGCCTCCCCGCATGGCAGCTGGCCAAGTTACAACGAGTGCAAAACACAGCCGCGCGCATTGTTCTCCGTGTTCCTAGACGATCTCACATCACGCCAGTCCTTCGCGCACTACATATTGGCTCATGTGAGGTATCGTAATTCAATAGCAATTCAAATTACTCACACTGACCTACAAAGCAATCCACGACGAAGGCCCATCCTATATCAAAGACATGCTGGTGCAACACAATCCGAGAAGATCACTTCCGTCTGAGAGCAGGTTGCTGCTAGCTGTGCCCGTGTCAAAGACGCAATTTGGGGGACAGGGCCTTCTCTGTGGCTGCACCCACACTGTGGAACAACATACCCCTATCCGTCCGTCAGGCTCCATCGACGGATGTATTCAAAAGACAGTTAAAGACTTACTTGTTTTGTAAAGGTTTTTAGTACAGTTTTAATTATTTATGACATTTTATATAAAACACCTGTATTGTCCATAGATAGTTCTGTATGTGTTTATTTTAGAGTTACTTTATTTATATATACTTTATTTACTTATTTATATATCTTAGACATCTAGTTTTAATTTTCCATAGTTTGTTGTATATATATTTTTTTTGTTTTAATATGTATTTGTATCTATCGCTTCATTGAATTTGTAAAGCGCCTTTGTGCGGTTTAGGTTGAAAAGGGCGCTATATAAATGTGCATATATTATTATTATTATGTTTGTATGTATGTATGTATTACATACATCCGTACGTACGTACGTTCACACGTATACATGCATACATACATAAATTCATACATACGTACGTACGTGCGTGCGTGCGTGCGTGCATGCGTACGTACGTACATACGTACATACATACATACGGATAAAAGCATTAAACTGTTTCCACAGCTTCCTTAGGTTGTTAGCTTTAACTCGTTAGCTTTAACTCTTTGATCGGAATCAGCAATTATTCTGGGTGGGTCCATTATATGTCACCTCCATCAAACAAAATCTGCCTTTTTTAGCATATAGATACAATCATGGTAACGTCACCAAACGTTTTTCTATGCTTCTTTTTTTAGTACCTTTAACGTTTTGATCGGAGTCAGAACATTGTTTGGGTGGGTATATTATTTTTCAATCCTTGTCAACCAAATTAAAATTTACCATAAATAACCATTTAAACTGGCAGAGTCACACAAACAAAATAGCAATAAAATAACTAAAACAATAAGAACTCTAAATAAACAACACTTTTTACCACTTCAAACATTACATATTATCTAATATTCTCGATTTCTCCCTCATATTAATTATGGTATCCTCTTATGGGATCATCAGGCACATCAAACTTTCAAATTACATAAAAAAGCTATGCAAATAATATCCCTAAATAAATACAATGCTCACACAAGTCCTATTTATACAGCACTTCAATTCCTAAACTTAGATGACATTTATATACTCCAACAACTAAAATTCTACTCCAAATTAATTAACAATCAGTTACCCGAATATTTCAAAGTTACTCCTTGCACATACAACTATGTCATTCATCAATACAACACACGTAACCAAAGTGATCTGCGTATTCTTAGAGTCAAACATGAATTTGCAACAAAAAAAGCATCAGATATCGCGTAGTTGAGACAGTTAATAATACACCAGAAATTATCATTCAGAAAATGTATACACACAGTCTACGTGATTTCTCAAGTTACATCAAAGATTACATTATTCTAAATTACGAATCATGCAGCTTTATCCATAATTGTTATATTTGTAATTCTTAAAGCAATGACTATAATTTACTAATCTGATCATTCTATGTACATGTTGTTATTGTTTACATTTGTGTCTCCCCATCCTTACATATTATTCATATTACCAATGTATTAATGTATATAATGTATGTGGACAAGGTCAAATAAATTGAATCTTGAATGTTGTCTGCCAAACATTGCCCAAGAATACTGACGTCGTATTGCATCTCGTAAATGACAAGGACGTCAATTTATATTTTCACACAGCATGACAGATCCCGTTACCATTACAATGAATAAAGTCATTGCCTGTCCCAAAGGCTATCCAAATGTAATCAGACTGAGTAGCTCGTGCTTCTTAATTATCGGAAACAGAAGAACACCCTTCTCCACAGTGCGTATCAAATACGAGTTGGTTCCCTTTCCAAAACAGTACGCCTAGACCAGCAGTGGCGAGTCAGTCTCCTCAAGGTCACACTGTAGCATATCATAGTTGTACCTATTGACGATCACTGAGGTTTCTGGTGTGGCAAACATTTCATTTCAACCGGAGTATTGGAGATTTGGTGAAGATAAATTCAAATATCTCATGTTTCTTCGTGACGTACATCGCGACGGAATTATATCCAGTTTATCAGCACCGTGATGTCCCTGGTTACTTCATCCAAGTCTCTTTACCACGCTACTCACTTTTGGATTATTTGATGCTGCTGGGCAGGTACGTCTCCCAGACAATCTCAACACTGTTGGAGTTAAATAAATGCTTCCTGATATATGAGGAATAACAACAGTGTCTGCAGACATCAAACGTGGTGATGTTGGTTGTGGAAAGGATATGGGAAGGATCGGGGTACAGATGAGTTTCTTTTCTGAAAAAGTGTATTGTAAAGGTTCTTTGCTGCAAGAAGATGCATATATAACCGAGAGAAGAGGGACAATCAATTCTTCTGTATTTAAATGTGTCCCGCCTGCTTGGTTTTAGTGGCGTAGGACATTTGCAGATGGCGAGTGAGCTCTTCTTTAAGGGGACATAGATTGAATGCGTGATGTCAACGATCACCGATTTATCATTGTTGTTGTACTAATCTTTGCCCATGCTTCGATTGCACGGGCGACGTTTACCGCAAAGAAGCTTCCCTCGTGATACTGGCTTTCCTCAACTTCCGGAAGGTATTCTTTCTCAAACTCTGATAATTCGGGCCCATGGACGCAAACTTCAAGCAAAAATGCGGTGGTTTTTTCTCTGGTTTGTCACATATCACATGAAACAAATTCAGTAAAGCAGCACTTATTTCTGTTGGGGTGAACAATGGAACCTCAAATTTATACTGACCACGACCAAAAAGTCATTATTGAAGGAGCAATAAAATGTGGTGTTTTAAATTTTGACGGCTTTTCCCTTATCCCTTGAAAGAATTAAACAACGACATATATATCGGTTCAATGGGGGGGGGGGTGAAAATGTATGGACCCACCTAACATGTGGTGATGCCAGTAACAAGATATCTCTGTAACATATGTCATGGGAGAGTGTAATAAAAGGCATAGGGCTAAGGGTTCAGTGGGGGGATAAGAAATAATGGACCCATACAAAATATATGTTAATTCGTACGAAATATTTAAATCGTGTTTTCTTGGAAGAGTGCAGTAAAACAAGTTGGTGCTTTTATTCGGTAAGCCCCGTATAATTCATCACAAAATGTAGTAAAAGGTATATTTAGGTCCAGTTACGGGTAAAAAAAATGATGGACCCATCCAAACAATTTGTTACCTCCAATCAAAACGTGAAATATTGTTGTTTAATGAAGAACACACAATATTTGGTGCTTTCATCCGGTCTGTACGTACCACATCCCCTGCAAAAATATATTAATATGGCTTATTCAAAGGGGAGCGAACACTTATGGACCCACCTAAAATAATTGCTGACTCCAATCAAAAAGTTAAATCTTATTATTCAATGATGAAAAATATATTTACGCATGCTTAAATACACACATACATTCATACACACAAACACAACGGTGTTTACGAATAAAATTATATTCATGGACAGGCATTCTTCCACACATATATGCATATATACACATATATTTGCATGCACACGTACATTATAGTACACACACACACATATATATATGTATATATATATATATATACTTTTTTCATTAGCACCACTAGCTGTTTTTGTATATATATATATATATATATATATACAAAAACAGTTACACTTCACGTTCATGCTAATGAAAAAGTTACACTTCACGTTCATGCAGTAACATTTGACTTGTAATCCAACGTCACTGACACATCATACCATGCAGAACCCGCCGTGAAATTTTACATAATTATTAAAATATATTGTCACATTTCCATGTTTTAACCTGGCAAAAAAGTGCCCTTTACTTAACAAATCGGACTAAAATGGATGACCTCATAACAGTCCTCGCATTGGTATGGCTAAACGAGACAACACATTTCACTGACTGACAACTCAAAAAATACAATGAATGCGCACTTCGTATTTTCATGTATGGCACAGGCCCCGACGTGTAAATTTACAGTGAGATCCATACAACCATTCCGTGTAGTCAGAGTAGTGGCTCCACTCCGTGGACAACTGTCAACCACATTAAACACGTTGAGAAACGTGTGGCGCCAATAGCGGCGTCTACCTAAACCACATTGCGGAAGTATGTTCGTCTTTCTAGTTGGGTGTCACTAAAAGTCATGGCTTATATGTTGCAAAACTGTGTCTCTAAACTTATAACAACATATCTCACTGCATGCATCATTTGGACATCTTTTCCAGGTAAGTGGAAATATATTGCCAATGGCATTTTCATTGGCATTATTCACTGTTGACACATTAGAATTCAGCGATAGATCTGGCACTGGCAGATGTGTATATATATATATATACCCGAGATCAAGACTCGGAGTAGCATACATCCATGTAAATAACATACATCTAACAGAAACATACACCTGGCAGTATCATGCACCTGACATTGACATACAACTGATAGTATTATAATTATAACCTACAGCTGACAGTAACAAACACCTGGCCGTAACACACAATTGACAATAACATACGAGAGAGAGTAACATAACCTACACAATGTCAGTGACACACACCTCACAGTGACACATGTTTCATGGTGACATACACCTCACATTGATATACACATCGCAGTGACACACACATACCTCACAGTGACAAACACCCCACAGTGTCACACACCTCACAGTGACACACACCTCACAGTGGCACATACCTCATGGTGTCACATTCCTCGCAGTGATATACACCTCACAGTGACACACACATACCTCACAGTGACACTCACCTCAGTGTGGAAAACACCTCACAGTGACATACACCTCACAGTGACACACACCTCACTGTGACACACACTTCACAGAGACATACACCTCACAGTGACACACACCTCAGTGATTCAAGATTCAATTTATTTGATCTTGTCCACATATACATTATATATATCAATACATTGGTAATATGAATAATACGTAAGGTTGGGGAGACTCCCGTTAACACATACAGACAATTTATATTGTCACTAGCCCGGGAGCCACCCCACAAACGTAAAAAAATAATAACATGTACATAGTATGATCAGATTAGTAAATTATAATCATTGCTTTAAGAATTACATATACAGCAATTATTGATATAACAGCATGATTCATAATTTAAAATAAAGTAATTTTTGATGTAACTTGAGAAATCATGTAGACTGTGTGTATAAATTGTCTGAATGATCATGTCTGATGTATTATTAACTGTCTCAACTATGCGATATCTATTGCATTTTTTTGCAAATTCATGTTTGACTCTAGGCATACACATATCATTTTATTTACGTGTGTTATGTTGATGAATGTCATAGTTGTGTGTGCACGGAATAACTTTAAAATATTCGAGTAACAGATTATTAATTAATTTGCAGTATAATATTAGTTGTTGGAGTCTATAAATGTCTTCTAACTTTAATAATTGAAATGTGTTATAAACAGGACTTGTGTTAGCATTGTATTTACTTAGGGATATTATTCGCCTAGTATATAATGTTTGAAGTGCTAAAAAGTGTAAGTTTATTTAGAATTCCCATTGTTTTAGTTATTGTATTTGCTGTTTTGTCAGTTTAAATGGTTATTCGTAGTAATGCCTAAAAAGTTTAAATCATTTACACATTCAATGTTTGTCCCAATTATTTCTAATAGAGGGTACTCTAGTTTATTTTGATGCATATGAACAAATCATCAATTTAGTTTTTTGGGTATTTAGTGAACATTTATTTGCTTTCAACCAATTGCTAATGTTTGTGAGTTCTTTGTTAATATTTTTACTTTGCATTTGGCCTTCTGAAACTTTAAATGACCTTAGTGTATTAGTAAGGGTCTTGTCATCTGCATAAGTTATGAATTTAAAAAGGTCACTTGAAAATGCATTTTGATTCAAGTCCGCTGCCACTTGGCCAGTAGCATTCGTACTAGTGAATGGCATTATTTTTTACCACTGGAATTGCACAATTGTTTTAAGTCATAGTACACACACATGAACGACATATTTAGAAATCTGCTGACATAGTTGAATCAGCTGGCAACTTGAGTACATGATTACCATGTCACAATTTGCTGGAGAGAGCACTGCAGTTGCACAGGAATGTCATAGAATCACTAAAATCCAGTAAAACACAAATATCCAGGTTGTAGCTGTTAATGTTACAGTAATCCACAAATGTACACAATGGAAGTTGGTATGCGCACATGCGCAAGCTAGCATAACAAAATGGCCGGCGATACCGTTACCGCCATGCAGTTGTCATTGTTAACGATGTCCCCCTGACCCCGTATCGGCGCCCTCGCTCAGGTCGCGGTTCAGACGATTGGCAATGCACCGATATATAATTATATTTCCTTCTAAATCGGACTGCACCCGATCGTCTCCCCACAACTCC
The DNA here is from genome assembly GCA_020002185.1 of Paraescarpia echinospica. Classification (NCBI taxonomy): domain Eukaryota; kingdom Metazoa; phylum Annelida; class Polychaeta; order Sabellida; family Siboglinidae; genus Paraescarpia; species Paraescarpia echinospica. The sequence goes on from CM034540.1 coordinate 22,308,526, forward strand.
AGTAACAGCCGAACTTCCCAATCGTCCCAATTGTCGCGTCGCACTTACGTTTCTTTAGATTTTGTGTCGATCGAAGTCGAATACATGATTGCGCCAAAATGTTGTTTATGTTTACGTTATAGACAGGAAGCGACGAGGCGCGAGATCGAATGCGCATAACTGTCACGTGTTTAAAACGTTTTAGCTAATCCGCTTGCGTTCACACTTGCAACTTGAACCGTTTTACTAAACCACCTACTGAAGTGGATTAGCTAAGCAGTTTTAGTTAACACGTTTTAGCGCTAAATAGCGTTCACACGTGTGTTTTCTGACAGGATTAGTTAAAACGTTTAAACTAAACCGTTTTAAAGTGTAAGTGTGAACGCAGCTATAGTGATGACACTTAATATCATGCCTTCTGCTGACATCGCCAACTAGTTGGACATACAGAGAGAACAGTGCAGGCCCAAGGACGGATCCCTGCGGTACTCCCGTACAAAGTCTCTGCAGTGCTTGCGGTCTTGCAGATACGAATCCATCCGTTGGAGGGCGTAACCCTGAATACCATAGCGCTTGGTGAGCCGATTGAGTATATAACAGTATAGTCAATCGTATCAAAAGCTGAACTCAAGTCAAGAAGCACAATGAGGGTGCCTTCCATGCGATACAAGGCCACCCTGACATCGCTACAGATTCTCAACAATACGGTTTCTGTAGAATGAAGCCTTCTTCGTACCGGCTGGAACGGTTCATTAATGTCTTGTGAATCGAGATGATCGGACAACCGCTGTGCTACTATCGCATCGGTTCCTTTCAATAACCTTGGACAGATGAGAGATAGAGAGATCGCTGACAGGCCTGTAGTTATGTAGATGCTGCCTTCAATAGTGAACAAGCACGATCCTCCTTTAGAGATGCTGGCACTGTTCCTTCGTCAAATGTATTTTTGGTAATCACGGCAGTAATTGGTCCCAGTGATGGCAGGCACGGCTCAAACTGTTTGCCCGGCAGCAGATCGAGTTCACAGGTCTTCATTAGTTGAGACACAATCCTGTGTATCTCCAAATATGGTGTTGGTTCAAACGAAACAAGTGGTTTTTGAGACATGCCTGGTCTCACAGTAGCATGTGTGAAGAGCATGTCACTTCTGGCTCTGACCAAATCAGTTGCACTTTTGTATTGACATGTTGCGTGAACTTGCAGTAACCATCTTCAGTGGAGCCAAATTCTCGGTAGATGACCTGTTGACCTGCCAGGGATCTAACAAGATAGAACATCGACTTGTTAGCTCTCTACAGAGTGTCTTGCATTGCGGACTTCAACATAGAGCTGCCGGAGAACTTCAAGTTGGTCGTCCTCTAGCGCACTGGTGCCTCTTCTCCCTTGCCTTCTTGACATTGCTGTTGTACCATGGACATGGCTTGGTCCTTCTCCGTACTCTGTTCTTGGTTGGATGTGTTTGTCGAGGCACATTCGTAAGACTGTGTCATAGCCATTTGCCATGTCTTGCATACTTTCTTGATGTCTTTTTAGAAACTATTGACACTGGTAGGCGATATCATCCGGACAATGTTCAAGTTGGAGTTAGCAGAAATCACGTACAGGGTCAGCGCCATGCTCATCGCAAGCACAAACACAATTAATACAGTGATGATCAGCTATTGATATAGGCTTCACCGTCACTGACCTCACGGACTGGTCAACAACACAACTAATAACTAGGTGCAGAACATGACCGTGTATGTGTGTAGGATCTCTCACATGTTGAATTAATTAAAAAGTGTCAAGCAGATGTATTTATTTGTCAGCCTTTGAGGGATCGTCATAGTGTATGTTGAAGTCACCAACGATGATTAGTGGCACAACGGAGAGGGTGAGTTTCTAGCTGATTCATGAAGTTTGTGGCTGTGCCGGAGTTCTTGCTTGATGTCGGTGGACGATAGAGAATATATACATCGGAAGTTCACACTTTCTTACCTGTGAGGTGAGCCTGCAGCACTTCCAGTTTTTCGAAATGTGACAATTTCATTGTGTACATTTGTGGATTACTGTAACATTAACAGCTACAACCTGGATATTTGTGTTTTACTGGATTTTAGTGATTCTATGACATTCCTGTGCAACTGCAGTGCTCTCTCCAGCAAATTGTGACATGGTAATCATGTACTCAAGTTGCCAGCTGATTCAACTATGTCAGCAGATTTCTAAATATGTCGTTCATGTGTGTGTACTATGACTTAAAACAATTGTGCAATTCCAGTGGTAAAAAATAATACCATTCACTAGTACGAATGCTACTGGCCAAGTGGCAGCGGACTTGAATCAAAATATTGCCAACTCAACCCAACGCCAATTCCACAAGAAAAACTCCTTTTTCTGAACATCCTCCAAATGAACTGTAGCAGCATCAAGTGGAATATAAATAACTGAGTTCCGTGCAATATTTGACCAACATGATATGTACGTCATTCTACGATGTGAGTAAAACATCGATAGCACATTCGCCACCTACATGCAGCCTCACCCCTAGCCACTGCATGGAAGTATATTGGAAGGATCATACCAGAAATGCGGGCTGGGTATTCTGTGATATCATGTACAGTATATATGCAGCGGAAGTCCAAGTGTATGTGTAGACATCTGAATGCCATAATCGCTGGGGTACATGAGACACCAACACTGTGTTAGGGTACGTTAATTCTGTAAACACTAGAAAGCTTCAAGTCATCAAGGAATATTTTAGTTTTATGCAGCATCAACATGAAATCACAAGACCTTCTTCGAATGCTGTATTAGACTTGTTGTTTAGCACAAACCCCAACCTCGTGTCCCATGTAAAAGTGGTACCAGAAAAGAGTGATCATCTTGCAATGCTCATCACACTTGATGTCTGTCCAAAACAGCACTCACACAATCACTCCCACAATATATACAAATACAATTCTACAAACTTTGAAAATATGTGGGCAGACATGGTTGAATACATGGTATACAGTTCAGTGTTTTATGGGAAATCCCACATCCAGAATACATAGTTATCGCCAATGTTTGACTTCTTAACTTGTTTTAAACATGCAGTATCCACACTAGCACCAACACCGGATGCCATGTATGCGTTGCATAACATCACACTCCTGAATGAAAATATTGCAATCTAGCGTCAGACAGAGAAATAATGTTGAGATTTGAAATTGATATATATATATACACCCCTGTATGCTTATTATAATACAAAATGTTATCTATGTTCTCATCTCGAATATTTTAAAAGCATACTGTAAACTTAATGGAATGAATATCGTATTTATCTTAGACACCTCTAAATAGACTTTTGTTTGCATTTACAGTGCTTTATTAATTTATTATATAAAATTAACAAATATGCCTATCCTCCAGCTCGCATTACATATAGTCATTTTCCCAAAGTATTCAGTCATGTATGACATTTCACATAATGTAAATTTTAGCAGTGTTTCTCAATGCTAGTCACATAACACACCCCTATCTCACTGATAGACCATCTATGTAGGTCCAAACAATCACAGAAACCATGCATGGTATTGTGAACAAGTGATTATCAGGTGACATTTTGTATAAACTCTAAGATTGATTATAAGCCTCAACAATTTGGGAATTTAAAAAAGGCGTTGCTTTTATTCCATGGGGTAGATTAATCCTTTAGAGGTTGGTGCCACAATGCAAACCACCAAGGAGGCAAGTGTTAATATACTCGCACATAAGTTGTATAGATATGTATGCTATTATAGTTGGATGATTCATCAACTAACACTATTCAAACATAAATTCTGATGCGAAATGTGCATTAACAGCAGATAGTCAAAAGCGCAGATGGTAAAAGCAACATTTTAGCATAATTTGATAAAACACTAATATAAATTTAGCATTGTACATTTTGAGTAATTAAATATAATATAACCATAGCTGTGAAATTGTGTGAATCAACATTCATAAATAAAACATAAATATGTAGTAAGACAAGAAGCATTAGAATTAGAAAATATAACTGATTGCTAAGGCATAAGCTAAGTGTGAAGGTAAAACAAGAACAATTGGATCAATTCGATGCATATTTCAAAATAGCAACGTGGTTAGTACTGTGTGTGCTATTCTAGAATGGTGAGATGGATTTTTTTATCTGAGTGTTCAGTTCAGTTGGATGGTGCAAACAGAATTATTATAAGTGATGAGATAAAAATGTTGTACTTTTTGTTTTGTTTTCAGTGTGCACCAGTGATGATCCCAAAGTGACTCTGAATGTTCCGTCTGAGACTTGGGAGGGAGAAGGCGCCTTGTTGAGATGCAGCGATCTAGATAAGAGTGCGACGGTTACACGAGTGGACTGGTACAAGGGGGGCAATACTTTTGATTACAGAGTATTCATCCACTTTGTTTCCCCCTATAAAGGAGTGAAACAGAATTATTTCTCTGACAGAACTGTAGTGGGACGAACATTTAAGGGATTTTATGAACTCTACATCAACAACACAGTTCTTACAGATGAAGACACATATCTTTGTGAAATTAATAGTAATAAAAACAATGCAACACTACCGGTGAATGGTGAGTATTTGATCAGAATCATTGTTATAGTTGTACTACATACATGATGTAGTATGTTATTATTCCTGACAATAGTGTCAATTCATGGTATTTTTTAAATCGCATTAAATTTTAAGTAATGCCAATATAGGTTCTTCTGGTGTAGTATATGTATTGAACATACAAGTATATCATATGTAAACGAATCATGCATATAACTGAATAAATCGCATTCGTGCAGTAATTGTAACATGGCTGAACAAAATCAAGTTGGTGTTGGAATGAACAGGTTTCTAATGATATGCATGTTCATGCATTCACAGGGTCAATTCCTTTTTATCAATTCCAATTCCAGTTAATTCTAAAAAACAAATTCCAATTTCACCTTGCAAAATATATCCTATTTCCAATTCCACCTTTTTAAAAATCAAGACAAATTAGACAAAAAATATTATATTTAATCAAATATAATTACAAATCACTATAGTTCATTCATCATCAGTTAAACACGTCCAATTTGTTGGCTTAGATTTGCTGTTGAAAAAAATCCAATTCCATCCAGCTTTTGAAATAAATTCCTGAATTGGGTTTGAGTATTAGTTCCAAGTCCAGAATGGAATTGATCCCATACCTGTGATCATGTAAAACGACTGCCAGATCTACCCATCTGTATACGGGTCAATATTTGACAAAGTGGAAAAACGGTCGCCAACATTCAAAAAAAATATTCACGCACTGAATATACACATGTTTTAATTATATATTGTGTATATTTCCACATGTATATGTTATCATTGGATGCTTCTTTTGTTATATGAGAACGGCATCTAGGTCTAACAAACTAAATGATGTCTTTCCCAAAAGTGCCGGAATGTGTATTCTGTATGTATGAACGATCCTACCAAGAAATAGTTGCGAGTAATGAAACGTTCTGGTCTCGTGGACGAAATATCATCGGAAAAGTCATTGGTGTCGTATGTCATTAGCATCACATTTGTGCCATTAGAATAACACTTTTGTGATTTGTATTATGCTGACTTATAAACAAACTGATTGAAAACATGTCTATTTGGGTAAACTATTGTAGTATACGTACTATTTGATCAACAGAAATAAAAACAAAGTGGACAAGGACTGCATTGCCAATGACACCAGGATATACCTTTAAATTCTTCCTGAAATATGGGTATATTTTTGAAAATGCTACTGTATATGTTGCTTTGACAACTATTTGTTTCTGATAATAAAACATTTCAAGCAACTTGAAACTAAAAATATGTTTGCAATAAATTATTTTGTGTCATTAAATACTACAAAAAATGAATTTATCATATGTACATTTTTCATTTGCTAATATATTGAAATATGCCTACAATTTGATTACAATAAATACAAAATGTTGACAAAGATGGTATTGCATGAACTATAAGGGGAAATATAAGCATATGATGCTAATGACAGCAGAGTGTACATGACTAAATGTTTTATTCTCCCTGAATCCCAATATGCAGGGTAGTGCATGGACATGGACTATTTTATATACTAAAGATATTATACATTGAGATATGGACTAAATGTGTTCACTTATTTGAAAAAAATAGGAGTCCAAAAAACCTTAAAGCGATTCTTTGAGAATGTTAATCTCTTTGTAATGTACACAATTATTAAATAATCCTGTCCATATGATTATTTCATGTAATTATGTGCCTATATGTCATTAGAATTATATTTTGTTAATCATTAATGACACTGACAATATATCGAAAAAATTAAATAACTGCAGTTTCCACTTTGGCCCACCTTCACGATCCATATAAGGCATGCTCACGAATATTCGGGACTGTCTGTCGATTAGCTATGCCGAGTTAATAGATGCAAGAAAAACCTTATCAACATGTGTGTATTTGGATTAGCCACCGCCATGCGAATGAGTCGTGACCGATAAAATTATCAAAAGGAAACGTGAACCAGCTGCTGTTTATGTCACAGATTCAGCAAAGAAAAGAAGGAAAATATATGGAATAAACGAAGAATGAACATAGCGACAGCTCATGACAGACGGATTGATTTAAAAGAAAAAAAACACCAGCTCTCCACACACGAAGCCGCCGATGACATATTGAGTAATTGGCATTGTTTTTGTTGGAATATAAAAACATACAAAATCTCACCTATGCCATGGTACTATCATGTTCCATTTTCACTAGGTACATCTGGCTATACATTTTAAAGTTTAGTTTTAATTAAACGTTTTGATAACAGAAACTTATTGAAGCCGAGAAACATTCAATAATGAAACCATTTTGTTTGCATAATAAATCCAGCTGCTATTTCCATAAGCAGTATCCAGTCGCGCCTCGTTATAACGCGCCCTGTTATAACGCGGATTCGGTTATAACGCGGTCGGTCGTGGACCCCGAATTTCTGCCGCCAGGGGGGAAATGGGCGCTATGACAAACTATATTAACACGGTAATAACTGTCAATTGTTTTGTGTGAAATTATCCCCGTCTTTGTCCACGACATGTGTATATTGAACGACTAGTTCGCGGACAATAAATTTAACGTTGACATACAACTGCAACGAATCAAGTATGAGGCGCGTCACTACGTTGCCGTTGTTTATTCTGCACTTCCAATGCTATCAAAGGTATACGTTTCTTTTACTATAATCATGGTCAATTTTAACTTTAGAAACAGTAAATGTGGAGCGAGGTATTGTTTGTTTTGCGCCGACATCAAACGAATCGTTTCCAATCTGCTAGTCGTGCTCAGTCATGGCTTCCGCGGATCGCGAGTTCGCCTGGTTTCGGCGCCGCCGCCGGGCGGCTTGTAAAGTGCAATTGAAATTCACAAATACGCCTTGCTTAAGAATGGGTTAAATACGTTTTAATACAGCTTAGTAGGCAAGATCAGTAAGCTAACATTGCGTAACAAATATTAGCCTTTCGCTGCGATGAACGCAAAGCTACTGCCTGTAGTAGGCTGTACTGGTGCGCCAAAATATTAATTCGTCAACCGCATATGGATTGGTGAATCGTAATATTGTTCGGCACGGTAAATGTGATTTCTAAATTGGTATTTTGAATGAAAGACGAAGTTAAGCCAATTGTGAACGTACTTATAGCTTTAAATCCTTAATCAACTCTAACACAGCGTTTGTCAAATCATTTGCGTATTCGGCTGCTTAGTGCCAGGTCATTATTTTAAATCTTACGTCAGCGGTACCATATTATCGTTCAGTTGACCGTGGCTTGTTGATCCGCTGTTTATTTAAAAACGATACCCAGTTCATGAATTTTATTCAGTTCAACATTCAACAGTGTCCAACAGTGTATGACATTTAAACAGAATACACATTGACGTTGGCTGGCAGTTTAATAAGCTTCATAAACTACGTATAGGCTGCGCGACGTGCACACTTTGCCTTTGGCTTCGATGGCGTTCTTCGTGCAGCAGCGGTGTCGGTCGTCGTCGTAGCGCAGATTCATTTCGTGGACCCCGACTACCGCGTTATAACGAGGCGCGACTGTAAATACAACAGTATACATCACATGAAGTAATGTACAATATTAAAATAGCATAGGTGGTTGTGTAGTTTCCTATCTACGTGAGGTTTAATTTTAGTTTGAAAAATATACGTCTAAAGACTAAACAGCATAAAGCCATAATACAATTTTTTTGTCGACAAAATATTAAAATATAAATTGCATCAGTGTAACAAAATGTTTTATTTTGTACTGGGAGTGCATTAATTAGTTGTTCTGTCCATCATTTAGAATAAAAGATATTGAATTTGTTTCTGTCGAACTCCCGTTTCAGTGACAGATAAAATGACCATTGTATGATGGAAATAAAGTTATACAATTACAAAACTTTAAAAGTAACACATATTGTAAAACACTGTTTTCAGTCATCATTGGTGTATTTCGCTCAAGAAGATGCCAAAAACATTTTGAATGTTGTGGAACATTTATATTTTATGAATTTTCAAAATTATTGTAAAAGCATCTTTGTCAACACCTTTTTATACACTACTCCCAGTGTAGTTCACTTAACACAAACTTGTTTCAATAAAAATTTTGAAGTATATGCTGTAGAACACAATCCAAACATGATGAGCATAAGAGAGCATACATTTTATTGTGTATTCCCATTTTGCAACATAAAGACGGGATGTTGTGCATTTGGATGCACAAATCGATCAATTGCACAAATCCATTTGAAACATGTAGTGATGTACATATTCTCAGCAGAAGCCACATGGAACTAATGTGGCAGAAAAAAGTCATACATCTTGCATCAGTTAACACATTGTCCAATTTACAGCACTGCTATGCTATGCATTTTCATACACAAAGCTATCAGATACACACATCCATTTGAAACACGAAGTGATGTACAATTTTCCAATAGATGTCACACAGAACAGAATGGGGCAGAACAAAGTCAGGCACCATCTTATGTCAGGTGACCCAATGTCCAATTAATGGCATTGTTGAGTAGAGCTCTTCAATTTCCTCTTTCCATCAGCTCAGCTATTTCCAATGTTCCTGCAAATAAACAAAGGTGAATTTAGGAAACTGAGCCTAAATATGAGTTAAATATTTCAACACTGTGCAGATTAATTCCGTTTAGATGTGCACTCTAGATAACTCGAACTCACATAAGTTGATTTTTGCTAAGATGAGTCAATATTTTCCTCGGTCCTGGGCCAAGGTCCCAATATCAAATATGCTATTCACATGAATCAGTGCAACTTGATCTGATCTGTTATTAGATTAAAAAAAATATATTCATGGATTAAAACTTATGTATACTAGAGTGCAGATCTGCTTGTGTCCAAAATTAATGCATCGCAAAATTCTGTGGCAACAGAGTATTGTGTACTTTTTAACAAACCTAAAACTTTTACATTGAATAATGACATGCCTGCCAAGTTTACTAACAATCATAGCTGTAACATTAGAAACAGTCTGTGAACGTATGAAACTCACATTTTCATGTTTCGGTTCAAATAAGTGGGGAAACAGGGACTTTTCATAAACAGCTGACTGAAATTTGGAAAGGCAAGACCCGTAGCCATACTGCCCCAATCCGAAATATGCCTAAATTTAGGCAAAAAATGTCCCAAATTTAGGCAAAAAATAACATCCACGACCAGATTAATCCTCTTGCTATGATTGCATATACTTATATTTGTGTGTGCATTTTCGTTCACTGCATGTCAAATACTGGGCAATGCAGTTTTACTAACTAGAAAGGCGAGACCCTTGCCTAGTAGTAGAGGCTTGACCGACCTAGTCCCAGCTGACACTGACTGCAGCCGTTGGTGTCGGCGGACGTTATAATTCTACTTAATCGAAATGTTACTCGGCTGACGGCACTGGGAAGCACAGGAGGCGGGGCCTTGAAAACCTTGAATTACACCAATCCCATTTCAAGGCCTTGATATCCTTGAATTCTGGCTTGCAGCCTTGAAAAGCCTTGATTATGCTCTGCCTCTGGCCTTTGTTCACTGGTAGAAAGTGCATTCCCTACTGATCTCAGTCAGAGACTGAGGTTGCATTATCTGCATGTTTTGCATAATCCAAGGCCCTGGTATTGGCCACAGTTGCCCACTGAACCTGGTAACCTTTGTTCATCAGTACCCCCCTCCCTCTGGCTGGGGAACACTTCTGTTGCCCATCAGCTTATCTGCTTGTATTGCACAACAGTTGCCCATGGACCCCTTTTATGATGCATATATTCCTGTTAATTCAAACTGATTTTCCTTGACTAATCACTTTTTATGGCTATGGATGTTACATACTTTGATTTAGCAGCTCATGCATCTATAGATGCATGATGCTATTAAAGTATTCCACCCAGATCTTTTATTTGTTAGCATTTTGACGTTTTGTTGACCAGCTGTAGGTCGCAGACAGTAGTCTGGTGCCACTGCCAGTTCATTCTCGGTTAATTAGCCTTGATTATTCCTTTCACTAGCCTTGATAAGCCTTGAAATAGCCTTGAATTTGATATGTCATTGTGTACGGACCCTGGAAGCAGAATAAATAAACAATGCATATGCTTCCTACACTTACCAAAATAGCTGCCAATATACATATAGTTACAAATTGCTTATTTACAATGCCATTGCTTGAATCAACTCACCTTGGAATCTGACATGTTGACTGTGACTGACGTCAACTATCTTTGCGTGGTTCACTGCGTATGCATGAATATTAATTATAATCGGGCTGCATAATTAATCATCCACGTGGCAGCAAGCTTAAAATGATTCTCGAAAACACAATTGTTTATCGGCTTTTTGTACAGATAACTCCCACATTATGCATAAACATGCAACACATAAGTAGTAGAGAAAGTACTTATTGGAAGTTATCACGTTTTGATACAGTATATCTTGAATGTATATTAGCTTACAAAGAATTGATGTAGTTTGCCCAGTTGTCAATTAGTCACCCATATATCTCATTGTCATCATCATCATTGTGCAGCCGGAGTGTCCCTTGGCTGGGTGAAGGCCTCAGCAATTCCATTTCTGTCTGCATTGCGCTATCCTCTGCCAGATGGTTTCTTTCCAGTATTCATCTAGTTCGTCTCTCCACCATCTCGTCAGTCTTCTCCTAGATCATTAACCTTCATAAGTTCTCCAGGTAGTGATACGCAATGTCCATCAGTTATCTCATAGTCTAATGATGTGCCCTGTCCAGGTCCACTTCTGTCTTCTGATTTGTTCTATCATGTCTATTATGACCTTTGTCTTCTCTCTTACCCAGATGTTTGCTTTTTCTTCCAATATGTGATGTTTAACATGTCTTGCCATCTTTGTTTGTGGGGCTGTTATCTTTTTCTTTGTCTGGTTGGTGAGTGTCCATGTTTCTGTGCCGTATGTCATCGCTGGAAGTACGTATGAGTTGTAGACTTGTCTCTTCCAGCATGTTCCAAAGTTACACTTGAAGATGTCGCAAGACAAATGCTGTCTAGCTGGCAGTGATTCTTCTTTGAATCGCCTTGTTTTGGTTTTTGTCTCTGATGGTGTATCGCTGTCCCAGGTAGACGTAGCTTTCAGTGGTTGCTATCTGTGTGATATTGATATATATTGGTGTGTCATTTTCTTGCATCACTTGTTTTCGAAATGTTCATCTTCAGACTTTGTTTTTCGCTTTCATCAGCTACCTCTTTTTTGTAGTTCTTGCAGTGTAGTAGGTCATATGACTATGCTGTCGGTGAACTGAAGATAACTGAGATATTCTTCATGTATCCTCAAGCCACTGGTTTTCCAGGTCAGTCTTCGGAATATGCGTTTGAGTGTTGTCATAAACAGCTTGGGCAATATGGTATCAACCTGTTGTACTCCTCTCTTGATGTTGATCTTGTTGCTTTTTTGTGTAGGTGAACTGTCATTGAGCTATTCGTGTAGATGTTTTTCAGGAGTTCGATGTACACGTCTTCTATCCCATGTTTTTGAAGCAAGGTCAGTATTGCTTGAGTTTGCACTGAGTCGAAAGCCATCTCGTAGTCGACGAATGCGTTGCAGAGCGGGATATTATTTTCTCGGCACTTCTCCTTCAGTTAGTTTATGATGTGTATGTAGTCTATCGTTGAGTACCTGCTTCTGAATCCTGCTTGCTCTTGTGGTTGGTTTTCATTGGTTGTCTTCTCTAGCCTATTCGTTAGTATTTTGTGAGTAATTTGTAGACGTTTGATAACAGACATATCGGTCTGTAGTTCTTTAAATCTTTCTTATTTCCCTTGAAGTTTATCACCATCTTTGCATTCTTCCATGCAGTGGATATTCGTCTTTCTGATAAGCATTTATTATATACAGCTTACCCACTGTCTTCGAAATGGTATCTTCTCCAGCTTTTAATGTTTACATGGTCGTTGTCTGATGCCTTCCCATTCTTCATATCTCTTTACACTGCTTCCACCTCCCATGATGTTATCTCAGGTATCTCTTTTGGTGTACATTATAGTATTCTGTTCACAGTCGCATAGCTCAGTGTAGAATTCATCTATTCATTCTGTAATCATATCTTGGTCTTGTATTTCTCTACCCTGCTTATCAAGAATTGTAATCAATCCGTCGCGGCTTAGGGCTTCTGGCTTTCTTCAGGCTTTGTCATAATTGTTTCTCATATGATCTCAAGATCTCATGTACTTCCTTCCTGATGTCCTTCATTTTCTTTTTGATGGTCTTGCATATTTCTAAGTCCTCAGTTTGTTTTGTACGGTCATCATTTTCCACCATCTTTCATCGTTTCTGCATCAGGGCTGGTGTTGGTAATGATATTCTCATGCTTACTTGCTTGTTGGTTGCTTTGGCTACACTTGTCACAATTAATTGGATCATATCTGTGAAGGTTTTGCTCATGGTATTGATGTCGTCTAGTTATTGCAGTGTCTCAAATTGATTTCACAGGTTGAGTTGGAATTTAGTCTGTTTTGTTCCTATTTGTGTGGGATCAACTCTTGTTGGTCTCATGTTTATCAACTTCTTCCTTTCAGTCTCTAAGTACAGTTTAATGTTGCTCATTACCATTCTGGGATCATTTCCGATGTTGACTTGGTTGATGACAGTTACATCTGTGACCAAGACTAAAATCCATTTAGTCAGGCCACTAATATATCATAGTCATTTGGGTGGCAATCTTCTGAGAGTTTCTAATATATATGTACATATGTATATATATATATACCTCAGCAATCGTCACACAAGGGTGTCCTGATAACAAAATCTAGGCATATATCTAGCATTACATTATATATATAAATAAATACGTTGTATATATATATATGTATATATACACCATATTAATATATATACACCGTATATATATATATATATTGTAATGCTAGATATATGCCTAGATTCTGTTATCAGGGCACCCCTGTGTGACAATTACTGGGGTACTCACAATGTTCAGCGTCTTTGTACTGAGTCTGCCATACGTTTGACATATTATAATATGCAAGTTCCAACTGACCAGATACCATTAGTTGTTCTCAACAACACTTTATGCCACTGTTTGTCATAATGTTAGTCATAATAATATTCTATAACATTTCGATGCACTGTCCTTAATATATTTAGAGAAATACAAATATGGCTGTGTAAAGTACAATGACGTTACTGTTTCAGTGAAGCCGCAAGGTGTGACTATAAGTAGCCTTGCTCAGTCTGTCACAGAGAACACAAAGAAAGAGTTGAAATGTCATGTGACTCGTGTGAAACCTGAAGCAGACATCTACTGGAGAAAGGGACCCAAAGGCCCACTACTGCAGGGAAATGTGACTAAGTCAAAGAAGTCAGACGGAACCTTTGAAGTCCAGTCGACCTACACAGCGTCCTTCAGTCGCAACGACCACAACACCAAGTTGTATTGTCTTGTCAATCCACATGGAACTAGTTTCTGGAATAACAATACCAGCGCAATTGTTAGTGTTAACTGTGAGTAGTGGGTAGTGACTTTGGGTGTAACAAAACATTGTTGCGGATATATCATACTAACTTCTATAATAATTAACAGCACTTTGTGCAACTGACAAAGAATGACATATTTCGCAAATGATGTATCATATTATTCTAGTAAGGTAAATCATCATTAAAACAAACAGCCATTTGGGATGAACCACCATGAGTATAATTTAAAATATGATGCTAGTGTTCATTACTATGAAAAATAAAAAATTGTATTTTGGGTTTCATATGATCTAACATTAATAAAATTGGACCATAAACTAATTAACTGTACAATAATAAATCAATACACTTGTGTGATATTCAGTATCTTATATATTATATTGTTTATTTAAGATATTATTGTAATTCATTTTAAAGTATGTCACAAAAAATCAGGTAATAAATACGATGCTTTTATTTAGAACCTTTAAAGTACATGTACACCTAATAATTTGGTATAAGTTAAATGTGCAAGATTCTTGCAATAATATGTTAACCTAACAAAATTGTAATAATTACATTTAAACATAGTCCTTATTTAAACTGATCATTACAGTTTATAATAATATGATGTGTACTAAATTATTAGAAAGCAGAGCATAAGACATTTGTTAACCATGTACTAAAACTGTTTCAGACCCACCCAGTACCGAAGTTAAACAGACTACCTCCCGGGTAGTTCTGACAATCCAAAAGATGGGAGTTCAGTTACACTGACCTGTGACATCACAGCTGGCAATCCCATGACCAATATCAAAGTGACATGGAAGAAAGGAAGCACACAAATACCATCTTTTAGTCCCTACCAGCTAAGTGGCAGGGACTTGACAATACGTCCACTTGAACATTCCCGGGATGACGGCGACTACTCGTGTGCTGCAGAGAATGCTGTAGGACCTGGACTCTTCAGTGAAACATTTGCACTTCTGGTTAACTGTGAGTACTGTTTTATTTCACACCATACAAAGATATGAAATTGATCCAACACATTTGTTTAGAAAATACTATTAATAGCAAACTTTAGTCTTACCACAGATAGTTTCAGACATACTATGTTGCATTAATGTTCTGAATATTAATATATTAGTCAAAAAAGAAACAAGTTTCTGTTGTAAGTCCTATAATTTAATTATCATCAACTGTGTATGGCCGGAGGTGGAAGTCTGGATTCTGCTACCATTTATTTCAAATGTACCTGTGTGAATTGAGCTTAGCACTGGTATTCTCAATCAAGAACAATAACATGTGTAGCTTTTGTAGCATAGGTCCAAACATTTTGTGCCTGTCTTTTCTATGCAGGTGAAAGTTTCTCACAAATGCCATATATAATTTTGGGCCATCAGTGAATTACACTTGATTGCTTCTGGGAACATTTACAGTTATATTATGTCAATAACAGTGGCATATATGAGAAAAAATGTTTTGAAATTATCAAGAATGGTAATATTAATTCTCTTTCCTCATATAACTTCAAATTAATTGATATCATTGTTTGAAATATTATGTAAGTCAAATGGCATATTGAAAGGATTCTAAATTCAGAAAGTTAGTAAATCAGTTTACCCATATGGAAAAGGGGATGTTCAGTCTTCTTTCTAAATACAATGTGGTTGCAAAAAGTTAGAATGAATTAAAGGGAAACAAAAGACACCATTTTGGTGTTATGCGCCTACAAAATTAATATAAACTAACCATTTGCAACCACAATCAATTTTTTTTACATCAGTAGTGGTCTCAAAGTATTAGATTCTACTGAAATTTATGGTAACATGAAGGCTGACATCTTGCTGGTGAGGCGATGACTTGGCTAGAAGCAGTCAATAAACGAGCAGCGTTATTTATACCACGGAGCTCCCGGCACGTAACCAATTCCTTCTGAACATGGTTCAGCTGCCAAAACATGTTGTGATATAAAATATGTTGGATTTATACAAGATGGGTTTGCAATAAAGACGTGAATTTATAATATGCCATACTGTTCTGCATGTGGGTGTAGCATTACTACTGTGAACAATTTCGTTGAACTTCTTTGAACAGGTCTGAAGTCAAACAGTGGACTCATAACTGTGGATAGATACACTGGTTGGAAACAGTCGCAGTATAATGCACTTCGGATCATTTAGAAGAACCATGCTTTGAAATAGATATATGTCACCAATTAATGGGACAAGATCCGATGAAATGTCGGCGACATTGAGTTTTGAAGATGGGAGAAGTGCTGACGATATTTAATCACGGACCTCTGTCATCGAAGTGTCCCAGATTTTCTGTTGCATGCTGCAAAATCAAATTGCAATAAGGTTATGATACCTAAAGGTTTATTTTGTACCATTTGCAGGATCTGATGTTATATACATAATTAGGCAACTATTATTATTGTTTATAAATGCTCGACTCAGTTATGTTTCTTGAAGATAAATCAATTAGGCATTAATTGGTTTCCGTTATGATGCCAGAGCAGGAGGGTATCCACTAGAATTGTGATGGCTAACTAATTATTACAGCCTACTTAGTCTTATTTTGGTTGGCATCACATCCACGTGAACAAAAGCTAAAATATGCTGGGGCCAAGCTGGAAAAGTTGCAGAATGAAATACGTTGCACAACAAAGAGTATAGAGAAAGCTGAATACCAAATGTTCATGGTAAGCTGGACAAGTGAACAATAATACAACACTGATTAACACATCCTGGAATTACATTTATTAACTCTTCAGAAAGTCACAATGTTTCATAATAGCATTGCAAGATTTAATGTGATTAATCTTAACTGAATAATAAGTTGTTTAACGCAGTATAGTGCAGCTGCTATCCGTAGGTTTGGCGAAAACCAGTACATTTATATAGAATTAGTGACATAGTTTTCTTGCCAACAGTGGTGCTGTCCATGAAATTCGGTAGATGTGCATTCAATGTTTGTTTTCTAATTAACGGATGTTACAAATTTAACAAGATTTAATAAGATTGCCACCCAGACAATTAACTCTAGATGGCAGGTGGACAATGAAACCTTTTGGTTTATCGAGAGTCCAAACCTTTTATCTACGTGTATCCCGTGTGATCATAGTTAGTTTGTATTAAGTCTTAAGTGCATAGCATAACAAAGATGCCTTTTATCTCCCTTTATAACGGTAACATTTGGTTTAGTGTGCCACGAGAACTCATCAAACTCAAAAGTGTGCCATGAAATGATGTAGGTTGAGAAACACTGTATTATTATTACACTTGTACCAATGAAATCACTATAGGTGAAGTTGTTTATCATCTGTTTGTAAGCAACACCTATTTACCTAAACAACCATTTGAGTTCTTTTAAGTTACTATTTTTGATTCTGAAGAAATTTGCATGTATACATCATTATCGTTAAATGTAAATTGTAATGCTAACACTTTTTGCCTTACACATGGGCCAACAAGCATAGACAGGCTAAAGTTAGTAGGTCTTTCTACATTGTACCGGTAGTTGTGTTGCAGTGTGATAATTAGACTTCACATTATTTATATGAGCTGATGTGTCTGTTACAGACCGACCAAGTACCAGAGTGACTAAGAAAGGCTCCACTCCTCCAACACAAGGTCAGTCAGTGACACTGACATGTGACATCACAGCTGGCAGACCAAGAGATGGCACAGTGACATGGCAGAAAGGAACCACATCAATCTCTTCCTCTGGTCACTACCAACTAAGTGACAGAGACTTGACAATAAATTCACTTGACCATTCGCGGGATGATGGCGACTACTTGTGTGATGCAACTAACATTGTGGGAACTGGAGTCCGCGGTGTCGAGTTTTCACTCCTGGTCAACTGTAAGTACACATTGGCACTTGAATACGCATATATATGTCATAGACAATCGCTATGTTCTTTAAAATATCTACAGAATCTGTTATTACACTGAGAATCAGAGATGGAGTTATTGTACATCCTGTGTAGTGTAGTGTAGTGCAGTGCAGTGTATTGCCGTGTAGTGCAGTGTAGTGTACTGCTGTGTAGTGCAGTGCAGTGCAGTGCAGTGCAGTGCAGTGCAGTGCAGTGCAGTTGCAAAACTTCATTCTCTCTATATTTCTCCAGCATTGCTTAATATGTCCCACAGAAGTCAAGATGGTGATCTATTGAACAGGTCTACCACGGAATAAAGTGTTTAGTGCACTTAAATGACTGGATACTGACCTAAGTAAGACCACATCTTTAGTTTTTTTTGGTAATCACATAATTATTGACAATTTATGATTAATCATTGACAGTATATTACATTCATGATTGGTTAACAAGGCCAAGCATGGATACTGTGCTCGATTACATTACCAATGTAATCGTTCACCAATACTGTTGCAATGTTCTTGTGCATATTTCCATGCTCAGGTCCCAAGTATACGATGTAAACAAGCTTTTATTTTCATATTATATGTAATAAATATTATATTTATAAATTGTTTTTAATGGAGATGATTTCCTTGCTAGTTCAAAGCACTTCACATGAAAGTCATGGAATAATAAACCAACTATAAGTAATAACCATCAATCTACGTTTATGCATGTGTACAGGTAAATATAAATCTATTCACATACAAAGTAAAAACATTTACAAGTTGTGCTAAGACTATTAGAAATAATTTACATGTAAACTAATTGAATTAAATAAAAACTAACTCCACATAGAATCAGTTACTAAATTGCCTAAAAGTTAGAATAAATTTAATTAAAAATACAACAAATTTTGGCAAGAATATAACTATTACTTTATTCTAAAGGTAAAGTTCTTTTTTTACAAAGTCAACTCATCAAGCAGCAATAATCTTCCCAGAACAGGACTATTTTGATGGCCTTCAATTAATTAAATGATTCAAATCAAACAACCGTAATCCACTCTCAACATCTCATTCACTCACCCACGCAGCTGTCCAGCCAGTCAAATTCTCACCCCCTCCCCACACACATGCATGCACGCACGCATGCATGTACGCATGTACGCACGCATGCACACACACACACACACACACGCAAACACACACACACACACGCATCCAACCTTCCCTTGTTGGTCTCTGCCCATTCTTTCTTAATTCAGTCTCTACTGTCGTATGTCACATTTTCATTGGTAAACGACCTTTTTCCTTCAAAGTTCAAAATGTAATCCTAAAGTGGGCATGGTCAGTTTTCTTTGGGTTTTATCGCCCCATGCCTAACACTTCTCCGTTAGTTTGGCTTGTGACAAGCAGGATGATACTGCCAGATTGATAACTACATATTGTTTTACAAAACGTATATATTCCTAAATATCACACCCACTAATGATTTGTCCCTGATGAATCAGTCAGTGTTAACTGTTTGTAACAGCACCAAGAACCATTGGCTGAGATCGATCTAGTATCAGCCGATGTGTCTGTTACAGACCCACCGAGTACCAGAGTGACTAAGAAAGGCTCCACTCCTCCAACACAAGGTCAGTCAGTGACACTGACATGTGACATCACAGCTGGCAGACCAAGAGATGGCACAGTGACATGGCAGAAAGGAACCACACCAATCTCTTCCTCTCGTCACTACCAACTAAGTGGCAGAGACTTGACAATAAGTTCACTTGACCATTCCAGGGATGATGGCAACTACTCTTGCAATGCTACGAACCTTGCGGGAACTGGACACCGTGGTGTAGAGTTTTCACTCCTCGTTAACTGTAAGTACAATTCATAATTTACCATTTTCATTTATAATTTGATGGTACAATGTTGAAGTTTAGAATGCAGCTCTAATATTCATATTTGCTAAACAAATTGATATAAAATTTTACACTGGCAAAGTGTTCATTTAGATACAATGTATGCATATCATTTGCAAATATAGTATTGTAGCAGGCAGTTACTTTAATCAGATTATTGTGGATCAATAACAGAATAGTGTAAACTAGTTTGTGATCAAGAATACATTGCTAAACATTACATTTCTGTGATACATTTTGTCTTTCTGATAATTATTGTTTTTAATAATTACTGTAGCAGTTAGATTGGCAATTTTGTTGCGCTGCAGTAAAATGGATGTGGACATTATTAAAATACAGCTATATATGCTGTGCTTGTCAGCCCCTAACAGTGTCTTGTTTATGTGGACACAGTTTACTTTTTCTGATTTAGCATCAAATTACCTTTTGAAGTTCCCATCATCAATGAATTATGCGGCAATGACGTTTGCTTGATTCCATAAATTTACGTTTTCTTGAAGTTGCTGTGATATTTTGGGTGAATAATGTTGTGGATTCTGTTTCTCAACATAAAATTTATTAAACAGTTGTATAGCTATATTTTTCCAAAAATGTTTAACCAGTAGTTCTGGTAATTTTCATTGTCAGTGTGTATACGTGCATGAACATGGATGTATACATGTCCAGTATGTGTATAACAGTGTCTGTATGGTTATTGCATACTCTTCTGCCAAAAGTGACAGAAGCCACTGCACTCGATGTTAAGATCAGTTGGTCTGATTGTATCATATGAATAAACACACATTATGGTCGCCCATATTCCATTGGTTTAACGCAGTGACAGGGTTTGATGCAGCTTCCTCATTTTGACTCCTTTTTAAACATTTGCTCATAGGTTTCTATTTTTTATTATGAAATAGACTACTATTTATTAATATCACTATTTTTGGGTAATCATGCAAGTTTGTTAGACCATTAAATTTCATATGCTTCTTACAAAACATTGTTTCACCTATCTAGCCAATGGACTACAATGTGGAGTGATTTATGCGAAATAGTACATGTATGAAGTTATGACATCATAGCGTAATGTTAATTATGACATCATTGTTAAGTGTATTCAAATATCTTTCCACCAATGCCTCACTTGCTGTAGTTTGGCTGGATTAGGTTGATGAAATGAACTAATATCTGCACCTAACCCCATATTTCATTAATCATGCTAGTTGTAATAAATCATGAAATTTGATGGCTGGCATTCCCAGAAGACAAACAATTGGATTTCACATGTGTATGTTACAAACGTCATGAAAAAACATTGTGATGGAAATTCCAACGATGGGATGGTTTCACCTATCTGAACTACGGAATAGTATATAGAGTCATTTATAACATAGTTCAGGTATTATGTCATAATGATGCAATTACACCATGGTGACATATTAATTATGACATTGTAGGTAAGGATTTTCGAATACCTATCCAACTATACCTCATTTGCTATTGTGTGGCTGATTTGTGTTGATAAAATGAACTGAGATATACATGACCCCTGTTTTCAATCTCTATTTACCCTTATCCCCAACTTTTAGTATTCACACCTAACAGCATTCATCAATACCTAGCAGTTCAGTCGACTGCTCAGGAACCTTAAGGCGCAGTGGTTTGAAAAGCCCAAATATAAGTCTATTCAGTAATACTAACCAGACACCTGGTGATTTCAAGCATATCAATAACTGCTGGCTCTTGGACTCTGTGAAATCTTCCCCTGTAGTGTAACATTTGGATTCTCCATATTTCACTACCGTCTACATTCATAGTCACCTTGCTGTGAATTCATAATTTCCCCTGAATCATCATCATCGGTCGGCCGGGGCCGGAGCATAGATGAGCCGTTTCCATATGGGTTGATCTTTCATCAGGGATGGAAGGTCTGTTTCTTCAATATCAAGGTTTTCTCAGATCAGCTAGGTGTATGTTCTCTTCTGTTTCCCTCTGTTTTTCTTGCCGTGTGTGGGTGTCCACAGGATGAATGTTGACACTGGTTCTTTGGTGATATGATAGCAATGGCCAGATATGTCTTGTCTACATGTCCATATAGTTCTTCATTTGTAAACCTATTGCTCAAGATTATTGAAGATATGATTACAAAGTTATAGTAGTGTTGCTTTGAATTCACCCAACTTCCAGACTTCCAGTGGAATTCCATCTAGTCCAGCTGTTTTTCCACAGTTGAGTTTCTTGAGCACTTCATCCAATTCGATTAAAGTTAAAATTTCAGGGCTGATATCCAAATCTTTTTCAATCACTCTCTCATATTCAGTTGCAAATGCAAAATGCCATTGGGTAAACATGAAGAGATATCGTCACCGCCATTAGTAAAGATCAAGGACATTATTATCGCAAGCGATGTTGCTTCGAAATAAAAAAATTTAATCCTTGCAGTGTCATCGCATGTACAAGAAGCAGTCAAGTTGCAATCGAGTCACAAGTGGTGTCATCAGAACATTGTGGGGACTATGTGGCTTCCTTTACAGCAAAGGGGAGCAGAATCAGCTTTGAAGTCCAAAATCAGCTCAGTCATGCCATCAGCATATAGCCAAGGATGATAATGGGCCATTGTAATATTTACCCAAGTGGTTTGGCCTAGCTGGAGAGACTGCCTAGGCAAATATTACAAGGCCTGTTACCATGTATGTCTATGACTATGGTCCTGGTTTGTCTGAGTTAACTTTGGACTGACACTGCAGTACCAATTGGCGAACATCAATGTAAACATTCATTCATTCATAACACAGACAGGGAAATGCCAACAATATTTTAGATCTTGTCCTCACCAATAGACCTGGGTTAATAAAGAAGATAACTGTAGTAGACGGAATAGCAGACCATAGTACAGTCATCATTGATGTAAACATCTCGCCCAAACGCAAACATCGTCCGAAACGTAAAATCTTCATTAGAAATAAAGCCGACAACATTAACATCCAGAAATCTCTTGACAACTTTATACATGAATACTTCTCTCAAAACCAAAACATGACAGTCAATGACAAGTGGAATCTTGTTTCCACGAAAATCATCAACATTATGAACCAATATGTACCACACCGTCTTACTACTTCAAGACACAATCTTCCCTGGTTCAATAAAGATTTAAAGAAAATGTGCAAAAGAAAGAAACAGCTATATAACAAAGCAAAAAAAACTAGAAATCCAGAAGACTGGAAAGAATTCTGTGACATCAGGAGAAACATGCATAAACACCTTCGTTCTGCTAGACTATCCTACATAAGTCAGTTCCTGACAACAACAATAACAGAAACCTAAATCATTTTGGAGCTTCATTTCTAAACTTAGACAGGATAACCAGGTTATCGGGGACCTTAACATTGCGGATAACATCATTAGCGATGACAAACATAAAGCAGAAGCCTTGAACAATCAGTTCCAAGGTGTCTTTACACACGAAGGAAATTCCACCCTACCAGATATGGCCAGAAGTCCACATGGAGAAATCCCCAAACTAACAATCTCACTTAAAGTACAGTACTTGATAAACTTTCCCAAATTAACATTTCTAAATCGCAAGGACTAGATGGTCTTCCACCATGGTTCTTAAACAGATATGCCTCTCATCTAGCACCAGTAATACATGACATTTTCCAATCATCTGTTGAATCTGGACAAGTCCCCAATACCCGAAAAGAAGCCAATGTAACAGCAATTTTTAAGAAAGGAAGTAGATCAGAAACATCTAACTACAGACAAATATCCTTAACACCTGTGGTTTCTAAACTTATTGAACACATCATACATTGTCACATTATGAAACACCTGGAACAGCACCACATTCTAACTGACCACCAACATGGCTTCCGTGCCAAAAGATCAACTGAAACACAGTTAATTCAAACAATCCACGACGTAAGCAAATCAATTTGTAGACATGGCCATCCTTGACTTCACCAAAGCATTCGATAAAGTTCCACATAAAAGACTAATCCACAAACTCAAACACATCACAGGCCCAATATCATCATGGAGAAATAGTTTCCTTACAGGAAGGACTCAACAGGTTGTTATAAATGGATCCAAGTCAACATCAACTCAAGTCATTTCTGGGGTACCACAGAGCACAGTACTGGGGCCCCTACTTTTCCTACTTTACATAAATGACCTGCTAGACAACCTTTCCTCAACTGTTCACCTTTTTGCAGACGACTGCCTGTTATATTCACCGATTAAAACTGACCAAGACACATCTGTCCTCCAAAACGATCTGCTCAAACTTGAGAAATGGCAACACACTTGGCTTATGAAATTCAACCCCACTAAATGTTATACAATGACAATAGCTTCAAGAAAACCGACACCAAATCTCTACACCTTCTGCGGACAACAACTTAAATCTGTTGAATCACACTGTTATCTTGGCATACATATATCAAATACATTAAATTGGACAATACAAAGCAACTCAGTCACAAAAAAGCACAACAGACATTAGGAATTATTAGAAGAAATTTAAATAAATGCCCAACCCAAATCAAGTCCATAGCCTACACAACCCTTGTCCGCCCTATACTTGAATATGCGTCGGCATCATGGGATCCACATTGCCTAAGAAATATCAAACTCCTAGAAAGAACCCAGAGACAAGTCGCCAGATTTTGTAAGAACAACTATTCTAGAGAGCCAGGAACGGTAACACAACTCCTTAAAGATCTCCAGTGGGACACCCTCCAATCAAGAAGAAAAACCCAAAGACTTAGCATATTATATAAAATGGAACATAACCTCATAGATATCCCACTAGATCAATACATCAAATGCAACACCAGATGCTCACGTAAACATAATAAACAGTTAATACAAATCAGGCACTCGACAAACATATTTGAAAACAGCTTTTTCCCAGTCACAATAAAAGAGTGGAATTCTCTACCTCCAAGCATTGTATCAAGTACATCATTGAACTAATTCCAGATTAGTCTAGCCCAACATGTAAAAAATTAATCCATAAGAGCCACCATGCGCACTGGCGTGATGTGTCCATAGGACATTTTGCCAGTCAATATAGAGATAATATTGTGGCGCTACCTAGTGAGTATCCAAGTCATGAAACTGTCCATAATGGCAACCTGCCTATAATGGTAATATTGCGCAGTCCTGATGCTGTCCATTATGGACAGGTTTTACTGTACAAAACAATGTGTGGATTGCCTTTGTTTGTGTTTCCATTCAGTATACCTCCGTCAGTTCCACATGTATGGGGCTGACATTTTGTAGGCATGCATTTGGGTGGTTTGTAGATTGAGATTATTTTAACTTCACCCAGGAGTCCCAGTGAGATTTGGAGCTTAGCTCGTATTTGTTATTCCTAGTGTTTGTCCAACTGAATCTTAGCTAATTTTGTACACATCCTATTTCCAATTCTTATGAATGAATCGCATGTGAGTGACTTGATTAAAACATGCATGTTATAATTTGGTTGTTTACATTATAATTGGATGTTTTCATTTGAGTCGATTGTACTGAGCAGAGGCCATTTTAATAATAAAAATTCTACATATACAGTTGTGATGTTTTTCGGTGTGATAATTATACTTCACATTATTGATGTGAGCTGATGTGTCTGTTACAGACCGACCAAGTACCAGAGTGACTAAGAAAGGCTCCACTCCTCCAACACAAGGTCAATCAGTGACACTGACATGTGACATCACAGCTGGCAGACCAAGAGATGGCACAGTGACATGGCAGAAAGGAACCACACCAATCTCTTCCTCTGGTCACTACCAACTAAATGACAGAGACTTGACAATAAGTTCACTTGACCATTCCCGGGACGATGGCAACTACTCGTGTGTTGCAACTAACATTGCGGGAACTGGAGACCGCGGTGTCGAGTTTCCACTCCTCGTTTCCTGTAAGTACACATTTATTTGAGTGTATTAGTGTCGCAGATCAACTGCGTCTGAATAGAACATACGTGCATCATTTTGTTAAGAAATTTAAACAATATTATCCATATAGTAAATACACCATAGGTGTAAGCCTGGGGTTGATTAAATGATGATCTTATGGGTTTGTCATAGTGGGATTACTTCAGGTATATGCTTAAAATAAAAAGATTACAAATCTTGACTTACTTGACTTGTATGCATAGGCCAGATGGACCTCTCACTTTCCTCCTGGATGTTACACCCCTCCATATTGTACTATTTAGAGCACACTGCTTTGCTGTTAACAGCTGCAGCCAGGTGGCACATTTAATTTGGTCACTGGACATGCCTACCCCACATTAGTCTTCTGTATCTCATGAAAATGAGATTGAATCAGATATGAATGTTTCCTCTCTGATCTGGCTATTTTGTCTTACTGTCTTGTCTGCCAGTAAAATGTCAAGAGACTGGTGATCGTATGTCCAAGTTTCAGCACCGTAGATTGCTATGCTCTATGTAACAGTAGCAGTGCTTTCAGTCATGTTAAGATGTCTTTGTTAGAAAATATGACCTACCATGGTTTACCAAAGGCGGCTGATGCTAGGTCTAAGTGTCAACTAACATATCTCTCTCTAGAGTACAGCTTATGTACCAGAGAGACAAACATTCCTTGATGAGTTCCCTTTCTTTCAGTTTATCCTCATTTTTGGTTATAAATGTTTAGCATCTGTCTGTAAGGATCATTTGCATCTTCTGGTGTAATGGATGATGTGAGCAAACATGTAGGTACTTATGTGGGTATGTTTCCAGAAAAAAAAATTTGGATTTCATATCCTGCTTCTCTCATCTCCCTCTAACGGTAGTTGTCTGATAAAGTTCTAACAAATGAAACAAAAAAAGTTAAATTAACTGCAAAATACGTAAAAACAATACATATGTGTACCACCCAGACTGATTGATCTGCTCACATACACTGTATAGCTGTATATTCATTAGTTGATTGTTCATACCAACATTTGCTTTCAAAGAATGTCCACATAATATTTTCTGTGGATGTCCTCTAGAAAGGAGGCGTTACTTGACAACATGTTGGTGCTAGTATCGGTGAGTGAGACCAACCACATGTCCAAGATTGCTCTGGTGTTGTTGTTATGACTAAACTATAATTGTTGCAATTCCAGAAGCCATTGTGTTGAAGCAGACATGTGACTGTTGTAGATGAACCACAAGTGTCAGTGGATGTACCATTGCCAGTGAAAGAAGGTGACAAAGCTACCATCAGATGCCAGTCACAAGCTAGGCCAGCAGTGACCAGTGTCATGTGGAAGAAAGGTGGAGATGTCATCACAGTGACTGGAGACAAACACTTTGAAGGAGGCACTGTCGAGAAGCCATCACTGACCATTGATCCAGTCTCAAGA
This sequence comes from Paraescarpia echinospica, assembly GCA_020002185.1. Classification (NCBI taxonomy): domain Eukaryota; kingdom Metazoa; phylum Annelida; class Polychaeta; order Sabellida; family Siboglinidae; genus Paraescarpia; species Paraescarpia echinospica. The sequence goes on from CM034540.1 coordinate 22,335,606, forward strand.
ACAGACGCTGGGGAATACACGTGTCTGTTGGAAAATAGTGTGGGACAAGGCAAAGTATCTGTTCAGCTGAATGTCTGGTGTAAGTACTTGTTGTCAATACGTATGATATGTATTGATGTGTTTCTGTTTTCATCAATTTTCAATACATTTTGTTAAATGTGAAATGTTGATCATTTTGTATTAATCTTTGTTTTGCATATATCTTTACCACCCCATATCAAATAAATAAACTGTATATATATATATATGTTTGTATATATGCATATATATATATATATATATATACATACCGTATTATTCCCAATAGACGCGCAGTTCACGAGTGCAAGGCTTGGGTGTGCATCTCAGGAAGCGCGAATAAACTGCTTTGATTATTCGAGCGATGCTAAACAGAGAGTCATCGTGCTAGTCAGACCACATCGTTGGATAAATACCATTGGACAATGCAGAAAATCATTTGTATGTGCTGAATTGGCACTCAAATAATTCAAAACCGCGTGCTTTACCAACATCCGTGTAACAATGCAACGACAATGGGGCAATGTACTGTGAGCACTGCACGAAGGGAGGGATTCCTGAAGATGTTAAGTCAGACATCCAGGCGCTCTTCGTTCTTCTGATCCATCCTTGTGGCTACATATGGTTACGTGATTATGACTATCACATTATTTTGACCATTCCTCTGTGTTGTTGGAACATCTGACTTTGATAATAAAACGAAACTGACAGAAACATGATGCTATCTTACAGCTAATGTACAAATAATTGTTATATAGAAATTATCTGCAAGGTAGCGCCAGTGGGGGTATACCATATTTGGCATTACTCAAGCCCATGTTCACACTTGAAAGTATGTTTTCGTGCATTGTTTCACTTCAACAAGATTTAACAAGAGATTTATCAAGATTGCCATCAAGAGCTATAAGCTCTAGACAGCATGCGGACAAGGAAGCCTTTGGCTTATCGAGAGCCCAACAATTTTCCACCTACCTATAACCCGCCCTCGCCAGATAGCTTTTTTTAATTTTTGAACATATTCACACTGCTAGCCTTAACACAATCATCAGATAATTTGTTCCAGTCATTTATTCATTTATTATTGTCCTCTGAGAGAGTTAATACTTTCTCATATCCAACCTACACTTTTCCTTGAGTAATGCTGCATTGTGCCCTCTGGTTATTCTGCATTCTTTCAGTTTGAAGAAAATATTTCTATCAATATCCTCATAACCATTCAATATCATAAAAACTCCTATTTGGTCTCCTCTTAGTCTCCTAGTCTCTAGTGTTGTCAACCCACATTCTAGTAGGCATCCTTCATAACGAAGAGCTTTCAGTTCAGGAATCAGCTTAGTTGCTCTTCGTTGCACTCTTTCTAGCTTATCTATGTCCTTACAATATGGCCTCCATGCTTTTATACAATATTCTATATATGGCCTAACTATTGCTTTGTACAGTGGTACAATTAGCAGTGTTTCCTTATATGTGATATTTCTCATAATTAGCCCTAGTATTTGGTTACCCTTTGAAGCAGCAATTCCACATTGCTACGAAACTCTCATGTCGGCACTAACTATTACTTCTAAGTCCTTTTCTTTTACAGATTTACCTAATATAGTATTTTTTTTTATATTATGTATTCTTTATTCACATTTCCATGTCCTATGTGGATGCATTTACACTTCCCAAAATTGAATAACATTTGCCATTTTTCAGACCATTTGACCAATTTTGCTAGATCATCCTGTAAAGTGTGTTTATCTGCATCTGTTTTAACTGTTCTGAACACTTTTGTATCATCTGCGAATTTCAGTACTTTGCTTGATACATCTCTTAAATTCTTAAGTAACTTTTTCTCTAATTTTGCATAGACATTTCATGTGGTAGTACCACTGTACACAAGAAATCTGTATTTGATTGAATCATTCCAAGGGCTCCAAAGGTCCCCTAAAATGCTAAATTTGCTAACTAAATGGTCACTGTAGCAGCAGATCCATCATGCTTCCAGTCCTTTTATTCAACTAATCCCTTTCCCACAACATCTTTCACACCTCACTGTGGCTGGCTGGTGAAAGTGTGACTAATCTGTAATTGGTCACTGGCAGAGGCTTGGGTCACTGTGGCTGGTGGTGGAAAGTGTGACTAATCTGTAATTGGTCACTGGCAGAGGCTTGGGTCAACAGACACAGCACCCTCTAGACCCCTGGACAGTTGTGCCTACATTATAAGGGGTCATCCTGAAACAACCACATGTCAACCATTAGGAGAGTTGACATAGTTCCGCTATATACAAGAAATATGTATTTGATTGAATCATTCTAGTATCATCAGCATATAGTAGAACATACATTTGCAAGAAAATGTCTACATCATCATCACTAAGGTTGTAAATTTCACCAGCTGCCATGTCAAGTCCCTTATAATTATGACTAACAGTGTTCAAAATCATTCAGGTAAATAGCAAATAACAAAGGAGTTTTCTCCAGCCCCCAAAATGCAAAATGTTTACATTATCTAGTGATGTGGTTTTGAGAAGGGCCCTTGAGACTATCCCCTAACAGTAGATTTTGTGTATTGTACCAGACACAGAACACTATTCCCCTTCCCAAAACATCTGTCACATGCGGAGTCTGTGTCTTGTATGGATATATATTTGTATGCAGTTGTTTTATATAAGCAGAAAGTTAATTTAAATTAGTTATTCTTAGGCCACAGAAAAGTAATTCCCGGTTTCTCATCAATGCATGTATTTAAAAATATGTGCCACAACATTTTATTTTCTATTATAATTATTCCTCTAAATGCAAGACATGGTGCAATAAGTGAACAGTAAACATGTCAACATTTTACTTCCATCATAACCCTTAATGATCTGTAACTATGATTCACCAAAAAACATTTGATTAATAATTACCTACAGGGTTGTTTGATTTATGCCGGGCAGAAACTGTTTCTGCCCGGCAGAAACGGCAACAATAGGAAATACATGCCATTGATAGGCAAACGTGTTCCATTTGTCCACCCTGCTCACAATAAACATCACATGAATGTTAAAAGGAAGATCACTGCCACTTAACTTGTGGATTATTATTATTATAAACTGCTCTGCTACTGCTTGGTGAACAGTTAATTAGTGGGTCAAGTTCAAATACATCAGCACGTTTTTCACACCTGCATGGTAGTTTAGGCTCAGTAGTGTGCTGGCAGCTACTAAGCCTATAGGCTTGTGTGAAAAGGATAGTTGGCAGAAGAACTAACTTCAAAGCACCATTGCATCCATTTAGCCAGGCAGCAGTCACACTGTCCTAGTGTCTGCTGCTATGTTTATATAATAATTATATAGGCTTAATGATCCCAATACACCAATCTGTTGGCACAATGTCAGATAATAGAACTAGGTTAAACATCTTAACAATAACTATAATTAGTTCTGTTGGGCTGTTTTTTTTCAAAAACTGTACAATAACTTTTTCTCAAATTTGTCATAGACATTTCATGAGGTAGTGCCTGCTATTGTGTGATAGACTCCTGTTAAACTGGACAATTGCCTGTAGGTTTTAAACTGTGTCAAACAGCGAGTCTACCTTTTGCTCTCAAATAATCTGTCCTCTTAGTTTTACACATGAAGACATAATCTGGCATAACTTGATAAGTCTTTGTAGCAACACATTTGTACTTCCTGTGTATCATTGCAACATAACATACACACTGTGTGCCACATTTGAAAGTCATGCATGTAATATTTCCATGCAGTCCATTTCCATATATAATAAAACTTCAACAGCCGTTTTCTTAACTTTCACTTTTTGACCCCTACCATGTTCAATGCTCCATAACTACGCCAATTTTTGTAGCAGTCATAATTTTTGAAACCATGTAAAGCACCCTACGCAACCTTTACAAGAATGTAAGAAAACAATGTTACAATTTTTCCGACTTATCACTCATTTGGTCAGGGGTCACATATAGAGGCATTAGTCCAAAGGACTTCAAGGCCATTTGGCCCATTTTTTATATAATTCGCCAATTTTTGCTCAAAAGTTTGTTTGGATTTTCTAATTTCGGTTGTAGCTATGTTAAGGGCCTCTTTATAGTTGTTGTAATCTTCTATATTATGTGTCTCTATAAATTCTCCACATAATTTGTTTGTAAGCAATCGTACATGTAACCTCGTTTGAAAGGTGTTTCTTCCTAGATCGTTTCCTTTGCTTTTTAGGGGAACAAATCTTTCAATAATGCTCTCAATCTCATCTTTCAAAATGGTCTAACATTCTGTTACTGTCTTGTCCTTCATTAAGTTAGTCTGATCTATGTGTACTAAATATTTTCTCATCTATTTATATTTGCCCTTGTTAACATTTCTCCTCCATTGCTTTTAACCATTATTCCCTTATTGTACATTTATACTAAATTGGATCTGGTTATGACACTAGATCCCAAAGGTTTATGTATTTTAACATTGTAAATTAATTCGTTTTGAGAAGAGAACACTAAATCCAACACATTCCCACCTCTGGCTGGTTCCAAAACATGTTGGGAAATGAAACAGTCCTGCATTAGAAGTAGAAACTGTTGGTCATCACCTCCAGCACTCTGTAGTTATTTCCACTGAATATGTGCGTGATTAAAATCACACATTATAACACATTCCCCTTTATTTATCTTCTTTATAGCATTGTGCAGTTTTACATCCTCCTCTTGTCTTATGTAAGGAATACGATAAACTAGTCATATTGTTAATGTTGAGTTTCTGGTAACTATGTTGCACCAAAATATAAATCTGCTTCCCTTTTCATTTGTACTTCATATGCCTGCATGGATTCTTTAATATACAGAATGACTCCACCTCCCTTTCTCTCTTGTCTGTCTGCAACTACCAAAGAACTGCTGCTCCTTTTCCTGTCAGATGTAGCCCATCACTCATAAACATATCTTCTCTCCCTACAAAGCTTACCCACATGTCTGTGAAGCCGACTCCTTCCTCCATACATAACTTCTGTACCAGTGTGTTGATTCTTCTGCAATTCTTATTGTATTGTCCTCTGCCACCCGTTATTGACAGTATACCCGATAACACGATTTGTCCAATGCGTGCCTCTTTCAGTGTGCGGACCAGTCTCCTATATACTTATCAACTACTGCATCTGCATATCTCTTGCCTTCCTTCTGTTGCAGCTCCTCAACACCGATCTGGTTACCTTTCCTTTGCTAAACACTGCCTTCTTCCATCTATCTTTTTCTCAGTCTTCTGTTTCACAGTCTTACCAACTGCCTCTGTGGTATCTACCTCTTCACCACCTGTATCGCTGTCGCTTCTCTCCTGTAAAAAGGGTGTGTGCATTTGTTAGGCAGTCTATAGGGAACAATACGGTATATATATATACATTGTAATATATATACATGTAAATTTATATATATATTATATATATTTATATATATATATATAATGAATGATGTATGCTAAAGTTGGCATCATAATAGGACTAGCAATACAGATAGCACCATTTTACATGTAATGGTGTCCCACAAAATGCTTTGCTTTATAATCCAGTAAATGGCCCAAGGTAATACAGCTAAGTGAAACAAATACTGCTATCTTTACTGCTAGTTCCACATCATATGTTGTGAAAAGCATCCTTTCATGGGAATACTTTCATTGTTGTAGTGATATAATAAAAATTAAAATTCTATCAATTACCAACGTTGCAACATAATGTAGGCAACCTTTCTCTCAGAGACAAAAAATATACAGCTATATGTGTTATCCATTTGGAAAGTTAATCAAATTATACTCTTTTCTTGCTGAGCATTAGTAAATATCTTGAATATTAGGTATTGTAATGTGAGGTTATATTAGCTTGATAGATCTATCAATGTGACATTTGGAAATACCTTTGTATTCACTGTAAGAAAATCGTAAATTTATAAGGTGCCAAACCAACAGTCAGTGCACTGTACAAAATGGCATAAATACACAATCCTCTCAGTCTGTTGTAAAAACAACATAAACATTTGCCAAGTTACTAAGATCATGCTTACTCTTCAAAGATAGGCTTTATTATACTAACAAATTACACCAAATTAAGATGTCTCATGTTGTGTTTAGATTGTGTCAAAGAATATTAATGGTCTTTATGTATTGTTGTTACACTGTGAGTAATTTGTATGATGGACACAAAATAATCAACTTTTTCAACATGTATGAATTTAAGTATAATATATACTCTATGTTCACATTAGACCGACCATATGGTAAAGCATCAGTGAATGCAGCAAATGTGACTGTGCAAGTTGACATGGAAGTGTCGTTAACCTGCCGTGCCCCAAGTCAGCCTGGCAACCCAACAGCTTCCTGGTTCTACTGGCGCAGACAGGACAGTAGTGACATCGCCAAGAACACAACTGTACTGACTCTGACACCATCAAGTGTGAAAGATTCAGGCAAATACAGCTGTGTGGCAGGCAACTGGGTCGGACAGAGTGACCACTCGGACTGGACCACTGTGACAGTGCAAGGTGGGTGATTGTTTGACACTGCAAGGTGGGTGATTGTTTGACAGTGCAAAGTGAGTGATTGTTTAACTGTGCAAGGTGAGTAACTGTGCCAGTGCAAGGTGAGTGACTGTGGCAGTGCAAGGTGAGTGATTGTGTGACAGTGCAGGGTGAGTGACTGTGACAGTGCAAGGTGATCGAATGACTGTGTGACAGTTCAGGGTGAGTGACTGTGACAGTGCAAGCTGAGTGATTGTTTGACAGTGCAAGCTGAGTGACTGTGACAGTGCAAGGTTGGTGACTGTGTGACAGTGCAAGGTTGGTGACTGTGTGACAGTGCAAGGTGAGTGACTGTGATAGTACAAGGTGATTGACTTTATGATGGTGCAAGGTGAGTGACTGTGACAGTGCAAGGTAAGTGACTGTGACAGTGCAAGGTGAGTGACTGACATTGCAAGGTGAGTGACTGTGACATTGCAAGGTGAGTGACTGTGACATTGCAAGGTGACTGTGACATTGCAAGGTGAATGACTGTGTGACAGTGCAAGATGAGTGACTGTGTGACAGTTTAAGGTTGGTGACTGTGACAATGCAAAGTGAGTGACATTGTGACATTGCAAGGTGAGTGACTGTGGCAGTGCAATGTGGGCGAATGTGACAGTGCAAGGTGAGTGACTGTGACAGTGCAAGGTGATCGAATGACTGTGTGACAGTTCAGGGTGAGTGACTGTGACAGTGCAAGCTGAGTGACTGTGACAGTGCAAGGTTGGTGACTGTGTGACAGTGCAAGGTTGGTGACTGTGTGACAGTGCAAGGTGAGTGACTGTGATAGTGCAAGGTGATTGACTTTATGATGGTGCAAGGTGAGTGACTGTGACAGTGCAAGGTGAGTGACTGTGACAGTGCAAGGTGAGTGACTGACAGTGCAAGGTGAGTGACTGTGACATTGCAAGGTGAGTGACTGACATTGCAAGGTGAGTGACTGTGACATTGCAAGGTGAATGACTGTGTGACAGTGCAAGATGAGTGACTGTGTGACAATTTAAGGTTGGTGACTGTGACAATGCAAAGTGAGTGACAGTGTGACAGTGCAAGGTGAGTGACTGTGACAGTGCAATGTGGGCGAATATGACAATGCAAGGTGAGTGACTGTGACACTGCAAGGTGAGTGACTGTGATAGTGCAAGGTGAGTGACTGTGACACTGCAAGGTGAGTGACTGTGACAGTGCAAGGTGAGTGACTGTACGACAGAGCAATATGAGTGACTGTGTGACAGTGCAAGGTGAGTGACTGACATTGCAAGGTGTGTGACAGTGCAAGGTGATTGACTGTGACAGTGCAATGTGGGCGAATGTGACAGTGCAAGGTGAGTGACTGTGACAGTGCAAGTTGATTGACTGTGACAGTGCAAGGTGAGTGACTGTGACACTGTAAGGTGAGTGACTGTGATAGTGGAAGGTGAGTGATTGTATGACAGAGCAAGGTGAGTGACTGTGTGACAGGGCAATTTGAGTGACTGTAACAGTGCAAGGTGAGTGACTGTATGACAGAGCAAGGTGAGTGACTGTGACAGTGCAAGGTGAGTGACTGTACGACAGAGCAATATGAGTGACTGTGTGACAGTGCAAGGTGAGTGACTGACATTGCAAGGTGTGTGACAGTGCAAGGTGATTGACTGTGACAGTGCAATGTGGGCGAATGTGACAGTGCAAGGTGAGTGACTGTGACAGTGCAAGTTGATTGACTGTGACAGTGCAAGGTGAGTGACTGTGACACTGTAAGGTGAGTGACTGTGATAGTGGAAGGTGAGTGATTGTATGACAGAGCAAGGTGAGTGACTGTGTGACAGGGCAATTTGAGTGACTGTAACAGTGCAAGGTGAGTGACTGTATGACAGAGCAAGGTGAGTGACTGTGACAGTGCAAGGTGATCGAGTGACTGTATGACAGAGCAAGATGAGTGACTGTGACAGTGCAAGTTGAGTGACTGTGTGACAGTGCAAGGTGAATGACTGTGACATTGCAAGGTGAATGTCTGTGTGACAGTGCAAGGTGAGTGAATACATCGAGCCGAACAACATTTATCCAGTTTTTGCTTGATACTGACCAAACGCAGTCAAAAATAACTTAGCTGTTGTTTTTATTAGAAATTTTATTTTTTTCAGAAATTATTCGTTAATTATGTTATGTACCTTAATTAATTATTGCTCATTGCTGTCAGTTGGGCTGCTGCTACATACATATAAATTGTTTCATCATACAGCTCCTGTCAAGATTGAGTATCCACGCATTTTCGACATCCCACACTCTCCTGTGTTTGATGACGAAGACTTCAAGATGACATGCACTGTGTCAGGCAGTGGTGACACGAAGGTTCAGTGGCACAAAGACGGAGTGTCAGTTGATACTGGTGACTTTGCTGTCACCACTGTCCCAGTGACAAGTGGACCATACATGCATGGACAGACAGAAGCCAAGAAGAGTACATTGATGTGGCAGGTGACTAAGAGAGCAAGGTATTTCACCTGTAACAACATCACCCACTTTGATGGCCACTACACCTGTGCTGTGTCTACACAGACGGCTGGTGCAACAACAAATGATGAGTCCAAGGGCTTCATTGTTAATGTTCAGTGTAAGTTTCTTGTTTGTTACAGATTCAACTTTAATATGTGAATATATAGTTTTGTGCATTTTTGTTGTGTGTAAAGTTTTTTTTATAATTATGGTACAAAGCTGCAAAATTAAAATGGTACTCCTTGGAAAAGTTTGCCTACATTTTCACGCATTTTCAACTTTTTTGAGAAGTTTCTGACACCAAATAGGTTTATTGATATTACCGCTTATAGTATGCTCGTGATGATTTGAACTGGACCTGCTGTTTGTAATTATACACCTAGTGTTTTATAATTGAATCAAGACATAAACATCCTTAGAAACCAAGCAATGATAGATATTGCTTATAATGCTATGTTGAAATTTGTGCAGTTTTTGGTGATGTTGCTGCACTGCTATTAATCAAATTCTTTTTAAATTTGACCAATTAGTGTTTTGATGTCAGACAAGGGAGAAATAATATGACAACAACATAGTAGCGAGATACAGGTGAAAACTGTGAACATTCTCTGGATGATGTTCACATGGATTTGCTTGGTATTCTTTTTACTTATTCCGCAGTCAATTTACCTTTTTTCCTCTGATGTTTTGATCACTCTCATTGGACTTATTATACAACTTCCACCAGATGGCAACATGGCAACCATCTACTGGTAGTTGTCTTAAGAAGTTCACAGACAGCGATCAAACGTTTCAGGATAGAAGGTGAATTGACCGAGGTATAAGTAAAAAGAATACTAATATGAACCATCCAGTCTGGTGAACTTCTTCACCCGGACATGGATTTCTGTTGGAAGTTGCAACTACCATATTATTCAGATTATTTGCCATCAACCAGATTCTTTTCGAAAATGCAGCTATGAATTATGCCATTTATGGAACAAAAAAATCAATCAGATGATAGACTCAGAATGGTTGAAACTGGTTTATATAGTAGATGTATATAGAAACTGCATGCAGCTACCATTCATATGATTTGCAATGGCATTATATCATTTTTTTCAGATATTTGCTACAAATCTGGCATGTATTTGCACAGTTAAGGTGCTGTAGAAGTTTTAGTATTATTAGTACAAGTTTCACAACATTTGGTGTCATGTGATTTGGTTTATTTTAATTTGTTTGTTCACAGATGAGGCACACTGGGCTAGTGGTCCTACAGTTGTTGCCGCAGCTGTTGATGACAGGGCTGTGGACATTGTATGTACTGTGTGTGCCAATCCACAGCCACAACTTACATGGACATTCAACAACGGGTCTCTACGGGAAGGAATCAATGTGACCGAGGACAGAATCACACTGGATGTTGTAAAAATAGATGAATTTGGTTCCTACGAGTGCACTGCCAGTAACAATGTTAACGGGGAACACAGAAATGTAACATTTCCCATTGAACTAGTGGCAAGTGGTAAGAAGCAACACAAAGTAAGATCCTCTGAGTACCTAATATGCAAAACTAATGTATTATATGTTATTGCAAGTAGATAGGGCATGCTACCAATGTCTTAGGCTAAGAATCATTGAAATATGAAGCCTTTTCGTAGGTTATGTAATACGCATGATATTATCAAGTTAGTGTAAAAAACTTTACAAATGTTTGTCTACAGTTAGTTGTTTGATGCTTTCTAGGAAGGTTATTATTTGTTGTGTTGGACAGTCTGTAAAGTAGCAGCGTTTATTAATTGTTTTAGGTCCACCAAAGAAGCCATTGGAGTTTACTGTCCTGGGTAACCATACATCAGTCGCCCTCACACTCCACTGGCGCCCGGGGTTCGATGGTGGTTATCCTCCACAAGTGTTTATCCTGCAGTACGGGACATCAGACAAGTCTCTGACAACAATGGATGGAATATCCACAGAAAACGATGTGACCTGGTATCAGGCGACTGTGATAGGTCTACAGCCAGAAACAGAGTACGTCTTCATTCTCCATGCTGAAAACAAACGACCGCGAGACAAAGGACCAAACAAAAGTCCCACTGTCACACAGACTGGAAGCACCACAGGTAAAACTACTTCTAGTTTCACCTGTTCTTGATGTCACTAACTATGTCGCTTGCCCTTCTGCACAACTTTTGAAAGTTTTTTAACTTGTGAGACCATGTGCAACATACCCTAGAATCATGATGAAAGAGATTTTTACTTTGTTCTGTTTTTGCAATATTAAAAACTGTACAAATAAAAAGTAAGTGGTTCTCGTTACTGAAGGTTTTAGCAGTGTTATGAAATAATGTTTTTTTGTGTGAGATTTGGTCAAAAAACTACTAATGAACATGCTGTGTAACAAATACTAACAATGTACACAGGCATTTTGTCCCACTTTGCCAGTAAGTCATTTTAAACAAGATCACTTTTTAAGAATATTTATATGAATTGTCAATGTTTACTTTGAACTGTGCTTTTGCATAAACTGTGACATATATAAATCTCATACAATTATTTTCTATAATATGTTTTTTTAATATTATTCATTCCTCGTAAGCCCAGTCCGCTGTTACACGGTCATCATTGTAATATAGTTTTCGTACACGTGTATATGTGTGTCGTAATTTAAATTTATCCATTTAGGGTCACAGGAAGACGGCATCTAACATGCAACACAACATTACTTTTTTAAAACGATTGTTTTGTGTATTCGATTATGTTGCTGTTCGTTGTTGTTGCAAATAAAAAAATTATTTTATTTTATTTAAAATGTATAATGCCGTTTTTTTCTTTGCAATTTGCATCCAGTGTGGACTTTACTTGGATGGTACGTATCTATTGATAATCACATATGATACTGGACATAATATATGTTTCGTGTTTTTCTGTTTGGCCAAAGTGTTTGGATGCATGTTGTTCATGTTGTTATTCTGTAATATTATGTTTACATGAAATTTGCGTGTTTGATATGCATTCTGTTCATCAGTTTCTGAACTGATGTAATAGGATGTTTTATATTTGGAAGTGAATTAAAAATTATTTGTCTAATTGTACTACAGGAGTTGAATGTTAAAGTAGCAGTTGTCTGATATGAACATAGTGTATGTGTGTTATTTATGGTTGGATATGTTTCTTGATTAGATTCAAACATGTTTTTTATGTATCACTAATACATCTATAACAATACGCATGCTAAATGAAATATTTGAGATATGTAGGTATAATCATCTGTATATTAATACGCTAACTGGTACCAGGGTCCATTCACTACTTTTACGTTCATTTGCTTCCTTTGACCATTGCCCTCTCATCTACCAATTGCAGTGTATTTCAAAAACACAGCAGTATTTATTCAGAGTTATGTACTTACCATATTGTTCCCAGTAGATGCGTGGTGCATGAGTGCAAGGTCTTGGATGCACATCTATTAATTTTCCAAAAGACTGACATAGTACAAGTTGTCAGCGATTGACAAATGCACAAATTGCTTAATACACGTCATGTAATTGCAACATTTAGACTGGCAACATGTGGCAAATACATATTCAGCACATCAACCAAAATGTCCTGAATGGGTCGCTTGAATAATTTAAACCCGTGTCTGCTTTGCAATGATGGAATGAGGCAATGCCAACTGTGGATGCAGAGGGAGCTATTTTCAAAACTATCAAGTTGGACTTCCAGGCGTTCTTCATTGTCTTAACCCTTCGATTTGGCTACAGACAATTATGAATTGTGAAAATAACATTATGTTGACCCTTCATCTGCATTGTTTGGAAGGTTTACATAATTATGACACCATGCCCACCTTTGAGAAATAAATTATAGCTACTCAAATGAGAAACTTGGTGTCATCTTACAGCTAAATGAACAATGAACTGTTATCTAGAAAGTATCTGAAATGTGGCACCAGGAGCATCAGGCGTACATGTATTAGGCAGCAATGTGCACCTATTAGGCAGTGCGTCTATTCGGAACAACAGGCTTTGTATTTTTGATTTGTAATGGTTTTCCAAACGTGATAGTATTCATTGGTAAGCCATTCTCCTTCAGAGCAAGTTTTAAAAGATAAAAATACTGTTGTTGATACTGTTAACTGTTGAACTTGGTGTTTTACTCCATGGGTGGGTGTAAGTCAGTCTATTGTAAGTGGATCTCCTCCCAGGCCACGAGGTCCACTTATCTATTTCTGTGTTCGTTTACATCCATGAACCATTGCCTTCTGTTCTACCAGTTGGTGATGCATTTGAAAAAACACAAAGTTTATTTATTTAGAGTTATTTTCTTTTTTAAGTGAAAGAATTAAGTTGTCATTCATTCCTTAGGTGACATTGCTGTGGGGTTATGTTAAAATTATTGTCTGCAGCATGGAATTCCATGACTGGTGTCTGCAGAAGTAACTGGTCTTAGAAATGAGTTTAAGTTAAACAACTATTGTAATGGTGACAGTTGCTGCCCTTGGTGTGTTGCTCCATGGGAAGGTGTGTGCCAGAAATACTAGTTGTTGGTGTTACAAAGAGCCTTTCTCCTACCTTAGAGTATTCATTGGTAAACCATTCTCCATGGGACCAAGTTTTAAAAGATAATAATACTGTTGTTGGCACCAGCAACTGTTGCGCTTGGTGTTTTACTCCATGGGTGGGTGTAAGCCAGTCTATTGTAAGTGGATCTCCTCCCAGGCCCCCAGGTCCACTCATCTATTTCTATATTCATTTGCATCCATGAATCATTGCCTTCTGATCCGCTAATCGGTGATGCATTTGAAAAAAACAAATTTTTTTAGTGAAAGAATTGAGTTGTCATTCATTCCCTAGGTGACATTGCTGTGGGGTTATGTTAATATTATTGTCTGCAGCATGGAATTCCATGACTGGTGTCAGCAGAAGTAAATGATCTTAGGAATGAGTTTGAGTTAAAAAACTACTGTAATGGTGACAATTGCTTCCCTTGGTGTGTTGCTTCATGGGAGTGTGTGTGCAAGTAATAATAGTTTAGTGTTGTTTCTATGATGTAATTTATCACAAACATAATTTATATTTTGCATGTTGTGTGTTGTGAACACAAAATTAAAATGTAACATTTTGAATGAATGTTGCGTAGTTTATTTAATGCAGTAACAAAACAACATCAATATTTAATTAAAAACATGTGTGTATTTTTCATTCTCACAACATAAAATAAATAAAACAATGGTTTCCCACTTCTATTACAGAAATTCTTCTTCTTCACCCTTATGGGGTTGAGTCTATATTGCATGGTTTATTCAGCCCTCTTGTTCAGCCCACCTGATACATCTAACATTATATCTCCATCTTAATTTAAGTAATTTAATAATAATACAATATTTTGTATTCAAATGTTGCATAGACGTTTTTCAAATGTTTTTACTGCTACACATTTCCAGATCTTTAGCTCCTGGCAATAAGTGTAATTCTTCTTATCTGTCTTTACAATAATACACCTCAGATTGTGTACTAATTATATTGTTTATTGATGCTCTGTTGAACAGCTGCACCACAAGTCATCATAGTAAGTGTCACAGTGAAGGAGGATCACATGACTGTCATATGGACGTATAAAGGGAATAGTCTGCGGCGGCGCCGACGATCCACATCTAGAAATGTGTCGGTTGTGATTCACTATGAGAAGGACGGAGGAGATGAGAAACGTTATCCACCAGAGGGCACTGTGGCTGCAGAAACAAAAGAAGTGACAATTCTTGAAAGTTTTGAAACTGAGGCGAAGTACAGCGTTTGGCTGACTGTTTATGAGGGACAGTTGGCTGTTTCATCTCGAAGGACGCAAACATTTGAGGCAACTTTTAAAAAAGGTGATGTCAGTAATATGCTTTTGGTTTTAGCTATCTATGTATGTTAGAGGTTTAATGGGCATTTTTATTTTGTATGAATAACATAAACCACTGAATATAAATCAATAACCCGGTCTTGCACAATACAAGGAAAGTGATACGTTTGACACCCTACCCTAATAAAATGAGCCCACCCCAAATTCGTCCGACCCAACCCTAATAATTTACGACAGCTGACATGGACAAGTACATAAAAATGAAGTCTTTGATCCTTTTTAAAGCTGCTATAACATTGTTGATAGAGTAAATATATCATTTGTGAAACATATGTGTCTCCATTTGTAAAAGGTAACTTTGTTCGTAGCAGTAGGCCCTATAAATATATTTAGTTTTGTAGTGTTACATTCACAATCATACATTCACATGAAAACTATCCAAAGTGCCTGAATACATCTTGTGACATATTTGTAGATGGCATTATTATCATTATGATGACATCGAACACAAATCAAAATGATGTAATTATGATGAACCCGCAAAAATACAAACATCACATTTTCACACTGCAATAACATGAACATAAATACATAATATTATTTATAGATGACATTATTAGTTGTCATGTATTTTAGTATATCATGCTTAGATGTGATAGTGAGCTTATTTAGTTGTCAATATCACTCTGACAAAAATAATTACTATGTCGTTTGCAATCGCACATACGTGTGTGTATCTTTCAATGTTTTGATCGTATCAATACGAATAGAGCTCCCAAAGGGTTCGGTATAATAGTTATAATTTAGTGTCTTATCCTGCGCTGGTTCCGCTTAGCCTAGGCACTCGTTCGACGAGCAGCCAATAAAACACCTGCAAGGGATTTTCAATTGTTTACTACCCATATTAGAAAGAATATGACTTGTGATGTTTCTTCTGAAAGAAATAGTGTAGGGCGAAAGAGATTGCCCAAATTTAGAAACTGCAGGAGGCCTAGGTGGAATTGAACATCGATCGGTAGCCCAGCCGACTACCCGCATAGCTACCACCAACGCCTCCCATTATTAGCCATTACACCTATGAAAAGAACATAGGTCTAAACATGGACAGTTGGTGTTATTGTTTATAATTAATCTGCAATTTACGGATCAACAGACAACACAGTTAAGCTATGAGTGAAAACAATTAATATGTCCATAATAGATAGACGGTCTCAAAAATATATTGATAGCCCTTTATATTTATGATGACATAGAAAAAACATTTAATTCCGGAGTTGCTACTTCAGTTACAGCCTATAGAAATGTTGAACCCCTTAGATACCCATTTCAACGACCCCAGCGTAAAATTTAATACAAAACCGCCCAATTAGGCTAAAAGAATCAATCCAATGCATGCACAATTATGGAGATATGGTCATACGGATATACAAACAAACAAACAAACACACAAACAGAGAAACACTGTGTTCTATAATACACATGATTGAAATAAGACTTAGTCAGTACGTCATCCAAATCAAGTGAAGTAACCAGTGACCATTTAAAATATTTCCCATTTATTATATCAGTGTTATATTTGTATTAAGATGCTTTTCAGATAGTCTTATTACTGCAATCATGCATACACAAACAGGTGCATGTTTGCTTAAACGCACATACACACAGTTACGCACACACATAACACTCTTTCATCTTGATGGTTATTTACAAAGACTACCTTACTACTCAGAAAAGTATTCATATTGCCTATAACATGGCAATAATTAATGCTAATAGTTTATATACATGTCAAGGATATAAAACGATAATTGTAATAAAGCATATATATTATGCATTGTATTAAATATTGTGTTTTTCTGTAGATTCTGGAGACAGCAATTCAGACAAGACAACTGTTGTCATTGTTAGCGTTCTGGTTGGGATCCTCGTTGGTGTTGTCATCGGGCTTGTGAGTGGCTGCATCATTTGGAAACGACGGAGAAAACCAGCCGTCCATTCAGGTCTGAAATTGTGTTTCACAGAGGTTGCTGTCTAACATTTTAAATGTACAAAAACAACACTATTATTGTTTCACTTATAGAAAAATGTTGACATATTTTATTCCAAGCACATGTGAAGTATTGTGTGATGTCAAAGCGGGTAGCTGTCTTAGGCAACATATCTTCATGATCAATTATATTATGCACAACGTGGTGATAATGATCTTACCATTTTATAAGGTGCTCGTGATCACTGGAAATTGTAAGAAAATAATACTATAACTTTCTGTTTCAGATGATGCACCTGAAATCAGGTAATTGCGTTGCTTTATAATCATAAAACACTATATTACTAACAAATCTTAACTTGTGTATATTTTTATTATCAGCCTAGTGTTTGGTCTAAGTAGAGGATATGATTGCCATAGACATATTAGAAAGTCTTAATGATCTGGACAGGTGGAGGTGTAACAAGTAGGTACATCAATTAGAAACAGTATATATGTATGTTCAGAGTGAAAGAAAAAGTTAGGGGTGGGGAGAAATAAAAACGGAGGAACTCTATAGAGGCTAGCCTCTCCCTGGACTTTCAGGAAAAAGACCAGAACAATGTACATGTATATGTATATATGTGTGCACGTGTGTATACGTATTGTTACGGACGTGTATGCGAGTGCTGGGAGTGCATATTATGCGAGGCGTGGTCATCCCGCGAAGACTACGCTTGAACAATCCAACTTTATGGAATTTGTTTACGCTCACATCCACTCGCGGCCGCAATGGTGGCCTTGGCAAACTTGAAAACAATGGGAAGAGGGTGAATATCAGCAGTTCTCTTTCGAATCTGGAGGTGTCGAGACGTGAAATAAAGTAATGTAATAATTTCAACATACTCGTGTTTATAATAGCAGAGAAAAAAGAAGGGAACGTTTAACCACACAACAGTATATGTACGTACGTATGTATGTATGTTTGAATGTATGTACGTATGTATGTACGTGTGTGTATGTATGTATGTATGTATGTATGCGAGTGTGTATGTTGTGTATGTAATCGTTTATGTAAGACACAGACACGCTCATCGCAGAAGTGAATGATAAATTGTTGATTTTTCGACAGTGACTCTAGAATTCGGAACTCCACCCCACAAAGGACCAATAACGCAACATCGTCTACACAGTTCGTTGGTGATAATATTCAGTATGAAAGTCTAGGTGATGGTCATACATCAGGTGACATTACATCCTCTCAGCAAGGTATGCCACATTGTTGCGTATAATAGTGAAATGTATGGATGTATGTGTGTGTGTGTGTGTGTGTGTGTGTGTGTGTGTGTGTGTGGGTGTGTGTGTGTGTATACACACATATGCACACATACATACACCCACACGCACACACACACACACACACACACACACTCACAAAGGATGCTGTTTGCAAGTCACAGTTCGGACGAATCAAACATAGACTATAGTGAGGAAATGTAGTTATGTTTTTTCCTGGAATTTCAAACCAACCACACCATCACCCATCTGTCATGTCCATGTACTCTATCAATAGCAATATATGCATGATACTTACAGCCAACGTCTGGTCTATTATTTATTGTTGTTTTCGTGTGTATTTTAATAAAACACATCAATAAATCTGTCAATACTCATGCACATTCACATACACACGCACGCTCGCACGCTAGCAAATATACACGAAAACACCCATAGACACACAAGCATGCATGAACACACACACGCACACACGCATGCACATACACACACACTAATATGTTGTTATTGTTTCTCATGTATTCAAAGGAGTCTATGCCAGTCTTGATAAGCCTGAAGATTCGGCAGAGCAACAAGTGTCAGCAGCCACTTATGAAGAGATTCGCACAGACCGACCTGGAAAGCACTCCTATGTGAATGTATGTACTCCACATGTCATGGTACTGACTGGTGTCATTTAAATAGTACAATGTGTTTGCATATTTGTGTGAGTGTGTGCGTGTGTGTATTTGTGTGTGTGCATGCATGTTTGCGTTTGTATGGTGTGTGTTGATATGCATATGGTTGCATGCGTATAACATATTTTGATTGAGGGAAAGTCCTTGTATAACATACATTCTGTACATTTTAGTAGTACACATTTACTGCGTCATGTATAATATATATTTTTTCAGTGGCTAAGATATAATGGTATAATGGTTCCTCTTCTGACCAATCACATTAGTATGTTGAACGCTCATTCGATAGGATTCACTTGATGCCATTCAAAAATGTCACTAATTTAATGTTGTCCCAGTTCACTCAACATTATAGTGACAATCCTTGTTTAGTGCAAAAGCAAAATAATTAAGTAATAGTAAATAGTTGTAATAAATGTGGTAAGCCTAAGATTCAAGCTAGTTTCCAGGAAGCCATGCTGGAAAAGTCTGTATGTAGGTCAGCTAAACATCCAATATAGAAGTACGAATCTTGAGGTGACTCGTATTAAATGGAAATAATTTTATTTCAGGTTGTTTCCCATATCTATAAAAGTACAACATATTGTGTTATTTAAATGTGCTTGTAGACGCCGGCAGTTGTTGGTGATGCTGGAGAATATTCCGAAGTGAAGGACCCAGTCTCAGCACAAGAACTTCCCACTTATCAGAATGTTGCTGTCACGAATGTTGATGGTAATTGAGTAAACTGGTTACAGTGCCATACAGTGGCATAGGAACGAAATTCATATTGGGGGGCTACCGGAGCTTCAGCACCACTGAAGAATTTTCGGCACCACATACCTTCACATCTTCCTTCACCTTGTGGCTGAGTCGATTGGCACGACTGTGACATCGGAAGACGGGAGGAGGGGGTACTGTTGTCAATTTTTTAACGTCGCGCCACCTATTACTGGGAGGGGGGTAGAAAACCATGTCTGCCCTCCAATTGCACACATTTTATACAGTCGACAAAAATACACATTAATCGTCTGATAAAATGTAGATTTCCACCCGCCATTGACGCTCGTTACAAAAACAAACATTCACGCTCACATTTAATGGGGGGCAGAACCATATGCCTGCCCCCGGAGAAATTCAAGGGGGGCAGCTGCCTCCCCCCATACCTTGTGTGTTCACATTCATAAACGTTTAACAAATGTTACAGAATTTGCTTCACCTCCCTCTCTCCCATCTTCCCTCCCTCACTCCCTTCCTCCTCCCTCCCTCCCTCGCTCCCCCTCTGTCTCTTTCTCTCCCCCTCCCTCTCCTATAATGTGTGTGTGTATATATATATATATACACACACACACATTATAGTTATGCATTATATATATACGTACTTGTATCATTACTTACTCCAACCCTCCCTCCCTCCCTCCCTCCCTCCTCCCTCATCACTCACTCACTCACTCACCTCCCTCCCATCCTCCCTCCTCCCTCCCTCCCTCCCTCCCTCCTCTCTCTCTGTCTCTTTCTCTCCCCCTCTCTTTATATATATATATACATTATATATATACGTACTTGTATCATTACTTATTGTGTTCTTCATGAATCATGAGCTTTATGGATGATGGGTTTCTACCTGAGTCAATGATGTCAGTGTCAGTTATAGTTGTACCAGTTATATAAATTAAGGACAAAGCTGGACAAATCTCATCCAAAGACAATTACCGTCCGATTGCATTACTGATATGTACATAGATTCTAAACCAAACCATGCAGTTTGGTTTTAAGAGGAAATATGGAACAGATCAGTGAATGTATGTGTTAAACGAAATTATTGACTTGTACAGATCTCTTCACGGTAGTGTATTTGTATGTTTCCTTGATGCCAGTAAGGCTTTATATATTTTATTACGTGTATTAGTTTTCTAGTATAATAATCAGGTCATGTATTAAGTGGTGGAATATATACTCTAATAAATTTTAAGTAAGTAATGGTGTTAGGCACTTAGGTAGTATCTCTGTTTTTTTTTCAATATGTATGTAGATGAATTAAATGAATACCTTAAACCATGTAATGTTGGTTAATTTTGCTAACGCCATCGTCAGCTGGGTTACGTCAACTGTTACATGTATGTGAGAAATTTGCAGTAAGTTATGATGTCAAATATAAATCAAAAAGTGCCAGTATGATATTGAGATCTAAGATTCTAAAGGATGTTATATTCTTGACTTCAAACTAAGTGAGATCATACTAAATGGTGTATCAATGTATACATATCTTGGTCATTTCATCATAGAAAACCTCTCTCATGATGCAACTTATACAGCGTAAATTGTATATGTGCTCAATAGAGGTGAAACTCACATTGTGTCAGACATAATATTGTTTACCTATGTATCCTGTGCAATTATGGTATAATTGTAATACATTACATGTGACATTTCATAATATTTTCAAGCTGTTCCTTGGTGTATCTAAGATGAAAGTACTAGTTTTTTATGCACCCTATTTGATGTGCAGTGCTGCTAATCTGTAACAAGGAAATTGATATATCATTTTATGCATAGACTTGATTGTTCAGTTAATTATATCATAAAGGGTACACTTGCTATGAGCTTGCGATATTCATCCAGAATACATGAACACTGGAACAAGTTACTATATCTGAATATTTGAGATCACTATAAAATGTAAGCAAACGTGTACAAATTTATTTAGAATTGTTTATAATTGGAGACAAAAATAAGAAACAATATTAATATTATAGTGTAAGCCAGCCTAGACGAGTGGTGCTGAGTGGGCATTGGAAGTAACCCACGTAATTGCAACAATGTTTTTTATCTAAGTTCAGAGAAGAAATGTTACTTAACTATAATTTTATGTATAATCTCCAATGTTTGCGGGACAACAACGTATGAATCCCAGTTTCATATATGTATATGTGTGCATGTTGTCGAGTCTGAAATAAAGCTATTGAATTGAATACAATTATATGTATGTTATTTACCTAGAATGTCATCGTTAACTATTACTGAACGTGAATATATATAATGTATATATATATATATATATCAGTAACATCGTTATTGTTTATATGTATGAATGTGTGTGTATATTTATGTATGCATCATACATGTATGTATGTACACGTGTGTGTGTGTGTGAGCGTGCGTGGGTAAATTGTTAGTAATTGGGTATTTAAGTTTTTTTGTCTTTACATGTTTATTTTTTTGCACGGCACGCCAGCTTTAGAGCACTTAAGCAAGGCCTCCCGCTTTTGTATCGACACTGCAGAAACTTCCGACACACTTTGAAGCTTCAGAAAGCTTTGACTTTCGGAAACTTTGAACTTCCACCCAAAGTCTTTTGGGAACGGCACCTCCGGCTGGGCAACCCAAAGCAAATAGATGTATGCTTGCCTGTTGCTGTTACGCCTGACTTGTTACAGTAATTCGTCTATTTCTTGGCAGTCTATCGAAAGCGCAAGTTTTCTTCATGAAGAGTTCTCGTCTTGCCTCATTAACACATTACTGTACTTGACTTATCATACATTGTGATGAGGAATTTTTCCATAAATTGTAGTTCTATATAACCGCGTCTATTTCGGCAAACGGTGACCTCGCAATGGTTGCAAATGCCTCTGTCACTCTACGAACTTCAGATCATGCCTTCCAAGCCCACCTTTTCCCCAACACTGAATCTTCACCACAGCCCGTCATGGTATGGAACATCACGATTTCCTTGGCCTTCCGCCCTCCAAGACCGACACACACGTACGGTGTTGACGTGTTATACCTGTATGTTTCTGAAGCTTCGCTCTCTTCTGAGTGTCAACAACAGTTGGAAGTTCCCGACGGTCGCTTTCAGGCAGATAAACAACCCAACGAAGATGACGACAACATCCGTGCCTGCAGTACGCACCACGACTGTCTTCGCCCCTTGCTGAAGAGAGTATCATGAGTTGTACATTATACGCGTGTTCGCCTCCTCGTGGGAGCATCTCTCCAACTTCGATTTTAGCATCTAAAATCGTCTCTTGGTCACGTTGCTGAATGGTGTGCTCCTTTCATGTAAGACATTCAGTCGCAATATCTCGTACTGAGCGTGGTCACATGGTCCAGCTTCGAGATTGTAGCCACCATGGACTATGGAACCCATTCCTAGATGTTTAGTACAACCAGGCTGCTGTTCTCAAGCTCGAGAGATGTCCGTATTGGCGAATGACATCGACGAGTGCAAATACATCGGAATTTAACTTTCGCTGAGTAGCCAAGGTTTTGTAATGATGCATCTCGCTAGTTGCAGCTTGTGCAGCGGGTGACACGTGCAATTCAAATTCTTGCAAGAGTCATTCCAATACTGGTTCCGCGACGAGCCGTCTTTGGAGAGCTGCTGCTTTTGCTGTTTTCAGTGAGACCGATGACCTCGCCTTTCCCCATTGACACTTGCATGTGCTTGTTCGTGCTTTTAATTGACGGGCATTGTGGAGTACAAATGTGTCGTTTTGGGCACTACCCAGATGCCTTGTATAAGCATTGTCAACGCTCCACGGAACAGTGTCTTCATGTTCTCCGGGTGCACGCTGACTGTAATTCATTTGATCTACTCTGAAAAACATGAAAGCAACTGCTTCCGTGCAGGTGACGTAGATAACAAAATTCTTCTCGCGATGCTTAGTACAACCAGGTGAGAACATGTTTCTGCATTCACAATATTAAGTCGTGGAAAGCGAATGTTGGGAAATTCGGTGTCATCGTCGCCCTCCATGCAATTCTCTCCCGCTTCACTTATTTGAATTCGCCAAAAGCGAATTTTGGGAAATGCGGTGTCATTTTCACCCTCCATGCATCTCTCTACCCCGCGCCACCGGCGCTATTTAATTGCTGCACTAAACGCTGTTTACTGTAGCACGATAAAAGCAGCTACGGTGACTTGGTGAGCACGTTGCGTTATAATTATGTGCGCAACTCGCAGGACGGAATCATCCGTGCTCCATCAGCTACACCACCGTCAGGAGATCAGTCCACTTAGAACATTCTAGGATGTTCCCCATGTAAGACCACAAGAAACTTTAGAACCTATTTTTTTGCATTTGTGTTTCAATAAATACGTAAAATTGTGACATCTATACATTCCATTCAATCTAGGAAAATATTGTAAATGTGTTGTCTTTTGAGGGACCAATAATATTTGGCGCGCTTTTCGGTGTGCCTAGATGTGACGTCATTGGTGAACCAAGAAAGCAAGAGGCCACGACGTTCCATTCCTTAATTCATACTAGTAGCATGTTTACAAGGAATACTTTTGGGTCGAAGCGAGCATCAGAATGAGTTATTGCGCGATAGTGCGATGAAATACAAACGCTTATCACAATAGAAGAACAATAAGCTACATTTAGTCCCAGCAACGAACGATTTAGATTGGACACAAATTTTAACAAAGCTTTCTCACCTGAAATGGGTTCGTTGGTGATATATCTCACCACAAACAATTCTCCACCCGAATCCACCCATGGCAAAACGTCATTTTCGGCTCAAACCCAAGATGGCCGACATTACACAGGGTGTAATATTCAAATGGACCTAATTATGGAACTAAACAACATAGAAACACATTTGAGGTGTCATTTCCAACTAATTATAGGATGCCCATACGCTTGGTGATACATTTGAAATCGATAGAGGTCAAGGCCATGCAATAAGGTCAAAACAAAAAGCTGGATACACCAAATTGACATGATTTTGCAACGAAATGAAGTTAAAAAACACGTTACAATGTCATTACAACAAAGTTTACTATGCGTAATCATCTAAACCATATTTTACAGGTAATTATACTTCAATGTCACGTTTCAATGTCAATCCATCCTTGTATGTATATATTCGTATTATCTATTTACAATCCTGTATGATCCTGATCAACATCCCGCTTATCATCATCATCCAGGCTCTCCACTTGTGGGACATTCATGCCCTGACCATATGCTGGTGTGCACCGCAGTCCATTCTTGGGGCAGGTGCACGTTTTGTTGTCGCATTGACCACTGCAATTGCATCGACGTATCTTGAGGAGTCGCTCTGGTGCCGCTGGCTGAGTCATTCTGATAGGCACGAGACCAGCGCAAGATGCTATCCAACCTCCAAACTTCAGGGGAGACATCATTGTCATGCCATCCCTGCATCTGATGATAAGTCCGATGGCAATGGAAGACGGCTCTATTATTAGTCGGCGGAAGCTAGTCTGGAGACACGTACTGTGTAGAAGTAGCCACCTTCAGCAGGAACTTCGCCACCCGTGCGAAGTTGAGGCTTGGTAATGTGGTGTACCCGTATATCACCAGCAGGACCTCCTCTCCTACCGTTTCGATATCCTCTTTCGAGGAAGATGAAGACGGAGGTGGACGTTTTCAGTGCTGCGTATTTCGTAAGAACGGTCACTTTTCAATTTCCATATGGCCTTGACGTGGTAGCACACCCTCTAATAACGTGCAGGAAGAACAGAGCTTCGGAGAGGACTGGATCCCGGTTCTTCTTCAATGTAGTGATGCACACCGTCTGTTTCGATGTCACCCTGTACAGGTTATCATTCTTATCTGAGGCATCAGCATGATTTATCATCAGCTGAAATACGACAGAATCTTCTGCGACAACAGCTGTTGGTTTTGTGTTCGCAGAAAGGCATGCCAACATACAGCTTTTGTAGTCAACAACCCCTTCTGCATGCTCAACAGTGATGTCTGCTTTAACCATATCCTCTGCAAGGAGGTGGTTGAGGGCCTGCTTGTTTGATGTATTGGCAAGGAAAGCTTTTTTGCTGATGGTTAAACGCATTTCTGCGGAATTTGAGACTGAAGCACCAACGTCGTTTCCTCTCCTACGACGATGGGCTTCGTCCTTAGTGCTGGAGCCGTGATACCCGTCAAACACAACCAATGCATGGCCATAGCGGCTGCGTACATGCCGGATATATATAACGCAGATCTTGGCATAGCTGGAGTGCATGGGCTATGATAATTTGTGGAGCAATCCTCCCCCATCAACAATAAACTGCAAGCCCTTGTCGAGTATGGCTGAAACGATGCATGCAGAGACAAGCTTCAGGAGATGGTGTATGAG
Source organism: Paraescarpia echinospica (assembly GCA_020002185.1). Classification (NCBI taxonomy): domain Eukaryota; kingdom Metazoa; phylum Annelida; class Polychaeta; order Sabellida; family Siboglinidae; genus Paraescarpia; species Paraescarpia echinospica. Next base: position 22,361,466 of record CM034540.1, read on the forward strand.
CTCCGCTTTGTCCCGCACCCGCATGCACATGTGATTGTCGAAGAAATGAACGTTTGGCTGAACATGTCTGAATATTAGCTGACGTTTCAATCCAAGATGGGGCAACGAATAGAAGCTACAGTTACAATATAGAAAGGTACGACGATCCTATATAAAAATAGCTAACGTTTTGAATTTAATAAATAATATTGTTATCTAAACAAGGAGGGCCGTATGGCATTTACACAAATAAGTAATATGAACTTAATGGGTGCTTTCTCTGTATTTGCATTTTGTCAACATTAAACAATAGCTACTTTGCGCAGAAAATCACACATACTTTAGAAGATCTCGCAGGTCGCTTACTCCGATAACGTTTGCGCACACCTGCTCATGATAACGTTATTATTTATTCTGGAATAGTTGTGCTTCTGATTTCCTGAAGATTTAAGTAAGATGGCGAGCATGTTGATTCAATTGGCGCTGGCATAATTGCTGTTAAAATATATAGAATGCGTTTTTGGACGCGATACAAAGATGTATTTTGAATACTTTACAACAGTTAATTTCAACAATTCAGTTTGGCTGTAAAATGTCAATATTATGCCATATCTTTGTTCTCGGAAAACTGTTTTGAGTTATGTAAAATGCTCTAATTTGTGTTGCTACAAAGATGCGTATGACTTTTTTTTATCATGATTCATTGTGATATAATTATTATAACCTGCAATAGATCTAACATTATAATTAGCTTTGCTGTGGTCGTCCCTATTCTTTCCCTCCCCCAGACCAGCATAATCTTTTATGATGCAGATGTAACATCATAGTCAATACCATTGATAGTATTTTGTAAAGTTCTTCCCAATGTTTGTACCATGCACCTTCTTTAAACTGAAGTTTGTCACATCAAGCTACGCAATACGGTCTTTATTACTCCTGTTCTCACAGTTATTAGCCATTGCATTGGAAAATGCTAACAACTGCCTCAATCTAGGAGGATTCCACATTGATAATGGCTTCCTCGGTAGCGTTGCGCGCCTGCTAGCTTGCCCTAGCGTGGAACAACCTCCTCCAGGTCGTGCTAGCAACACTGGCAGCTGCTTACTGCCTGGAAAGACTGTACATGCTGGTAAATGAGGCATTGACCACTATTCGTGTTGTCAATCTGCCCATTCCACCTAAAGAGAGAGAAGTGCTTGTTTGAGGGGTGACAGCATCTGTTGATCCCGAGATAGGTGTTGTTGTGGTTGAAGCTAAATAACTAAAAACAACGAAATAGTGTATTCGGCAAATATGTTAGGAAGAATCCAAAAAAATGAATGAGAACAGATAAATGACCACTACAAAGAACAATATTCTGGGTGCAACAACTGCACACGATGGAAATAGGTGAAAGTGTCTCAAAGCTGAGCAGGCTGGCAACTGAGAATTGTACCTTCTTTGACGGCTTAATGACTGACTAGAGGTAACAACAGAATGACAGACTCCGCGTTTGTAGTGGGTAATTTTCAAGCAAGCTTATGTAAATAGGCAAAGTCGCAGCGGTATCACCCGTGAAACCTGTGATCTGAACAAGGTTATTTCAATAGCTACAAAAGCTGGACATGACACTGATGCATTGGATCTTATCAGTCATCTACGAGAAAGACACATAGACAGACAAACAGATATACAAACAAAGATACAGGTGTAGAGAAAGAGAGAGACCTCGTTGAAAATAAATTCTAGAATGTTTAATATTGCTAAAAATATGATAACCCAAAAGGAATCAGTTGAAACATGTTTTATTTTTAGCATGGTGTTTTAGAAACTCAGAAAACACTGATAAAATATTTAAAATTATGTTACAATTGTTTATAAAGTGAGTGAAATATAGACTTCAATTACATTAGCAACCAAATGGCGATGGGATGACTGCTAGCGTGCTCCCTTTTGTTGTTTGAGGAGACAGCCTTGTGAGTAGCTCTATAACAATAAGTGTACAGACGACTGTGTAGCATTGCAACAACAGGCACACTAATTGTGTTGGAAACAAAGCTACTAAAACGGATATTCAAAATATATTATCTTTCTTTGACATATGCAGGCCATTTCGAAAAAAATGGTTGTCATTCATAATATTCGTGTCGCTGAATTAAAATTGTGATTTGTCAACTTTTGGCATTAAAAATGTCCATATAATCAAGACGACTAATTATGTGGTCTACAAAATAGTCACAAGTGTAGCTTTGTTGATAAATATTTATAATTGACATACATCTTAAAACAATAATTATGGCCAAATTCTTACACCCTCCATCATTGACAACGTGACTTTTACTAGCGGCTAGAATTATTCAGCCAAGTACTTGGATGAAGATTAATAATCAAAATCAAAGGAGAATTTGTTAAGGCAGATTATTTTGTTATTCCAGTTTAAGTTGGTTACCGTATTGGATTGATACAAATGACTACTAATCCATTCAAATTATAATGTTCTCCTCATGGTAAGGAGAACATTATAGTTTAAGGTACCAACGAAACATATCAAAAGTGTGCAGTAATGAAAATTGGGGAATTGACTTAAAACAACGAATCATTATTTCCCATTTACTCCGCTTGAAGACGGCATTCTGAAAACGTTGAACATAGTTGCAAATGGTTAGTCTGTATTAACTAATTTAGGCCTACAACACCAAAGAATGCAAGCACCGCTGCTCACTCTCATTCAATAGACGACGCAGCAAAAAAAGTAAAATAAACATGAACAAATTTTATGTTTTGCAAGTGCTAGGAAACAACTTTTCACTTACTTCAAAGAAGGATTCCCATACTTAAAGCTGGTCATAGATTATGAATGTGGCGTGTCAGCCGGCAGCAAGCTTTGCAAGAGTCTGCGGTGGTCAGTTTCGGACGCAGATTGCAAGACTAAATACGAATAATATAATAATAAACTTTATTTACACACCATCAAATCCGGAACTAATGACCCGTTCACAGGTGTTTACAAATCGGCAATCATCTAAGAAACATAAAAATAACGCATTTAAGAAAAATTAATAAAGTTAGCGAATGTGACGAGCATGGCATAACGGTGAACATCAAAACATAATTCTTGATCAACGACATAGGTCCATCTTTCGTCTATTTGTGTGCATATGACTATGCATCAATAAAGTAATATTCAGCGAATCTGTTACTCAGGCTACGCCCGTTCTTACTGCTAGCATTTCGCGTCGCGTGTTCGAGAACTGTTTGGTTTCCTACATTTTCGTTGGCTAAATCATAGACTTTTTCCCTTTTTAATTTCGAAAGCGTGATTGAACAGCTTATTTGTTGACATGTACAAGGACTACCAAGTGTAAGGCTGCACATTTTGTTTTTATCCAGAAATGTTTATTTATTAAATATACTGAACAAAATCATCAATCTCCATTGATATGATAGGCCAGACTCGATGACATATAGACGATGACATATAGACGCGTAAACGTATCCGTTTAATGGATGCATGTTATGCGTGCGTTAAACGGATGCGTAAAGGCAAGGCACGTTGACGCGTATATGGTGCATAATACGGACGACAGCAAAGTCGTTTTCAATTATGGATTCGTCGAGCGAGGACGACGTTATACTTCTTGGTGGCTGCAATATCCCATGAAAAAGAAAACAACGGAGATACTGGGAGTACGAGATTGTTGAAGGGCTAAGAGAGCAACGCGCTTTCCATAAGTAGACTGGGGCAGCGCGGCCCCTTGGGGTAATACGGCCCCCGTCACGTACGCAAAATTAAAATTATTATGAATGGCCGAACATTTTGAGAAAAATTATGCTGCATTTATCCTATAACCATCTAAAACTGAAATTTTGCATGTCCGGTATGACGGCCACCTACCGGCTTCCTACACATATATATATGGTCAAAATGCTTTATAACACATGCCGTACAATATGTAAAACATTAAGTTTTCATGCTAGTGTTGCAAAATAAAAAATGCTAGCAAGCATGTCATAATTATGACGAAATCATAAAAAGTGAAATACGTGTGATGAAATATTAAGAAACATAATAGGTCACAAACATAAGTTACAAAATTTATAGTAGATAATATCTACTATAAATTTTGCAACTTATCTTTATGACCTATTATGTTTCTTAATATTTCATCACACGTACTTCACTTCTTATGATTTTATGTTAATTATAATTTAAATCTTGCAGATAGTGTACCTTAATATATAACAGTTTGTATACATGCATTATGGTTTGTTCGTAGAGCGACCATAGAGGTGTAAAACCAAAGTGAACATCACGGACTGTGTTGTCCTAGGAGGCTACCCTACCTTGTTGTCAACGATCTATATGACTATGATGAGAAGTTTGTGCAATATTTCCATCTTACCAGAGAGCAGTTTTCTCAAATACTGTATGTGGTGTATATGCCTACTACGGCGCTAATCTGGTAGATATATACGTATCGGTAGGCCTATTCAAAATATTAACACTGTTCCCGTCTCCTATTGTTGTAGCTGTTGTCCTCCACACATTGCAGCATTTTTGCGACTCGTGGTAGGAAATATGGCGCTGGCTGTAGAGGCACGGCCATCTCGGAACCTCGTCGATCAGGTCCCTTACATATGTTCACGCACCAGGCACTGTCGAGGCTTTTTTGCGACACGTGAAGAAGTAGGGGAAACACCCCATATGACATCATAAGTTGGGAATCCTTGCTACGTTTACGGAGCAATAATGCATAATTTTGCAACATGTTCGAAAGTAGCATCAAACGCATCCGCTAACGCATCAATGTGTCGTGTCACATTACAAAGCGTGTATTCAAAACCATGCGTTAACGGACGCGTTTTACGGACGTTATACGCAATACGCATCGTCTACGAGATAATGTGTAATCGACTTAACCGTGCACTCGCTTGGGACTTGCATTAAAAAAATGGGGATGACAAAACCTTACTGGCCCAACGTTGGCCCATCTATGGTACCGTTAGCATAACGTGGGCCTTGGGTGAACATCGTTGGGCCAACGCTGGGCCAACGTGGTGCAATCAACACAATTTTCAAGTGAACCGAGTGTAACGTACAACCGTTAGTCCAACGTTGGTTCAATGACTGGCCCAATACACGTAATTATGCATTTATGTATTCGGGTACAACAATGTATACTAACGTTGGGCCAATGTTGGGTCAACCACCCTTGGAAATGTTGGGCCAACGTTGGGCCAACATTGGGTCAACCATCCTTGGAGATATTGTGCCAATGTAAGCCAAATTCTCAATTTTCCAAAAAGTAATCAAGTATACACTAGGCATGGGGCAATTAAAAAGTCAATTAATTAAATTACAATAAAATTTGAAATCTCTCAATTAAATTAAATTAACACATTTATCCGGTGAATTAACTAAATTAACTTATTTTTTAGAATTATTTTATTTACACTGTAAAATATTTTCAATTATGATTATAACTGCTGATCACCGACACTGTGCACACCATTTCAAAATATGTTAATGTTAAAATCCAGACTATCTGTTTAAATAATAATGTACTCCCCGGAAGTGGTGAAGAGGTGTCAACGTGTACGTTTTACCTGTAAGCCCTACGGATTTTTGTGAATTGTACAGGCTTACGGGCGTACGAAGCAATCCTTACGGATATTTATGACTTTGAGAAAAACAATTTAATCGCGATCTCCATGAAATATTTTAAAATGGCGCCGATTTGTATCGAGAGCTATCCGTCTTTACCGAGCTTCGCTGCCGCGAGATTCACCGAATGCATCCCAGTGTGCTCTGCGCGTACAGAAAATGCTCTCCTGAGCACGCGCGAAGCGCGAGATTTAGCCCAGCCTGCCATTCTGAGCATGCGCAGAATACTTTCTGTAGTCTGGGAATTCCGATTCAAACTGGAATTATACCACAGTCTACCTTCGGACGAGATGGGTGCAAAAGGGTTGTTGAGCCGCCCGCGAGGAAGCGAAAACAGTACGCGGGCTATTGCCAGGATGACTGGAAACGGATTTTTAATGGAATAATCGCGCCATCGAAGTTGGGCGATCACCATGCTTGGTGCGTCGTTTGTTCACGCGACGTGAATGTGTCAGCATCAGATGTGTACGACGTTCAAATACATATTAGGTCAAAGCTGCACGAGAAGAACGCGAAGTCGGCTCTTCAACACGCGCCGATGAACTCCTTTTTAAAGGCGAAAACGGAGACGCTGGAATTGACGACCACCGCAGAGGTGATGTTTGCCTACTTTGTCGCGGAGCATAATTTGCCGACGGCCATCTCTGACAACTTCTGCAGTATGGCCCCCCGCATGTTCCCGGACAGTACCATAGCAAAAACGTTCAAATGCAGGAGAACGAAAACGACGATCATCGTCAAGCGATGCCTGGTTGTGGAGGCGACCGGCCCAATCATCGCCCGTTGCCAGGGCGGCCCGTTCTCCGTCATGGTTGACGAGAGCACCGACCGCAATAGAGTCAAGCGCCTTGCCGTTCTCGTGCGGTATTTCGACACGAAGACTCCCAGGGCGCACACGCGTTTACTGGACATGCCCGTTTACAACGGAGCACTGCGCATGAGATATTCGATGCAATGGACGGCGTCCTAAGGTGATTATAAATAAAATACTTAGTCTATAAAAGGCTATATTTGAATTATTATTATTATTTATTATTATTATGACTACACTTAATTTTGTCGTCATTATGAATTTATTGCGTAATAAATGTTAAACATATTTATCAACCATGCTAATACATTACATTTCATCCAATGGCATAATAAAGTTGTAGGTTATTCTTTAGTAGTTGGGTACATTAATTAAATTTGAACTCTGTTGTTTGTAGGAAACTGGAGATCAACGGCAAAATGCGTGGGGTTTGCAAACAACAACTGCAACGCCATGATCGGGAGCAGGAATCCGGTGTTGTCGCGGGTACGCGAACGTCAGCCCCATGTGTTCAGCCTGGGCTGTATCTGTCACTTGGCAAACCTCTGTGTGAAGGCTGGGATGAAGCAGCTGTCATTGTCCGTTGATGACCTGCTAATTGACATCTGGTTCCATTTTAGATCGCAGGTATACCATCTCGTCTACTATAATGCTGCCCTCATTTGATGCCTTTTGTCTAATACTGGTACAACTGTAGACATTTCTTTTAAAATCAAACCTGTACTCAGTTTTGGACTGCCAACCTGACCGAGCTGACACATTGCCAGATTACTGCATGAAATGGTTTATTCAAACTTTGCAATTTCTGAAAGTATGTCATGTCAAATGGAGTGTGTATTTTCAGTGCAAAGAGGCGTCAGTTTCAAGAGTTCGCCAACGTGGAGGAGCTTGAGGTATTGAAGCATTGTCAGACTCGCTGGATCTCCCTGCTGTGGGTGATCGAGAGGGAGCTGGTCCAGTATCCGGCTCTGGCAGCCTACTTCTCCAGCCACGAAGACGGCGAACAGCCTGGCCGTGTGAAGAGAGTGGTGGATCGCCTGACCAACCCGACCACAAAGCTGACCTTACTCTTCCTGGGCTTAATTATGCCGGTCCTCATGGACTTCAACAAGTTGTTCCAGGTATTTAGTTACAGTGTCATATTTTAGCCACAAATTTGACAGTAATTATGGTACCTGTAATTACTGTCATTGCACTGATTAGTAGTTGGAGTGCAGTCACCTCCACTGATTTTCAAATATTTCAGGACATTCAAGCTATTTCACAGCAAAAATAAGCAAATTTTTTTGTTAGTAAAATTCTTGAATATAATTGCAGTAATATATGAGGATAACATGCTGATATATAATAACTAATATCAATAAAACTGCATTGATCTAGCTTCTTCAGAAACCCAAACAATGGTATGTCCAATAAATAATAATCCACTAATACAATGTAGGCCTAACTAAATTTTTTTGTCAGGACAAAAGTGGATTAATCTTTATCCAATCAATTTTTCCCGTGATATTTTGTCCATGGTGGTCCGGCTGGATTTCTGGCATGTACTTGGTTATTAAAGTCACATTTTTCATCAGAATAATTGTTTTCAGTTCAGTGCGAGCCTTCTACTCTTCAGTGATTAGCAAGATGGTGACGAAGTTCCCCTTCGACACTGAAGTTCTGAAGGATCTGGTGGTGATGAATCTCGCTAAAGGAGCAGACCTCACATACGCACCACGTAAGTTTTAATGCGGAATAACATGCTTGTACTTTGCATTGTTTTATCATAATGTTTTTATGGTTGCGCTGAACATCCGTTTTCTCTGTGACAGTCACTTGACAACTCAGCTTATAGAATGGTTGTGTCTTTCAGTTCTTTGTCTCGCTGCGCCCTGAAGACGCCACTGGGCGCGCTACGGTTTGCCTGCTTGGGAAGTGTCATGGCAGCGGTGCTCAGCTTGCCTCACAGCAACGCCAACTGTGAGAGGGCGTTCTCGATGGTGCGCAAGGTGCACACGGAATACCGCAAATCTCTGAACGCGGACACCATAACAGTGTTCTTGCAGTGCAAGGTCAACTTCGACGCGAACTGTTGCGATTTTGAAGTGCATGACGCCAGCAATGCTGCGCGAAGCGAAATATGCTACCGTCGCTTACAATAAGGAGCATATGAAATAAATGATCTGTGTCAGACCGAGTTGTATTTCGTTATTGTCTATGGATGTGTTATGACAGTGCCTATATACCAAAATTGTGTTTATGTTTGCGTTGACAATTTGTAATGATTTTCTGCAGATCTTATGGATTTTTCTCATGAACTTACTGATAGGAGTTGTCCCAGGTTAACATCTGTTATATAACTTCCGACATAACTGAAATCCTGAGATGTTACCTAGTGAGTTATGCATTATTATTATTGAATGACTTCCCCTCCCCACACATTTCCCAAGTTAGTGGCCACTAGTATGCTTAGAATAACTTCTTCCTTATTTGTTGTCTCCTACCCTGTGTCTAATCTTTGATTGCAGGGCTTGTTTGTTGAGCTTAAAAGCTCCTCTACTGACATCAAATGAGTACTGGGCTCTCTCCCAGTGGGTTATCTCAGGAGGGTGCTTTTCACCCTGGAGTGGAATAGTGGATGGGATAATTACCCTAACAAATTTGGCAGTGTATTGTGTCAGGCTTCTGCTATCAGCTGTTGACCTATGGTTATAGGGTTAGAATTATCAGAAGTCCTCAGATCAAGCTCTACCTTTGATGGTATGAGACTGCTCCTGGCTTTGATATGTGGATAAAAGGATAATTGAATTAACAGTTTGCAGTCTCTATAGGTGATTGCTATTTATTCTTCACTGACTTCTTATTCAAACTTTACCAGAACTGACGTTTGTTTACCAGTAAATAATATTCCACAAAAAAACGACTTTTGCCTATTTTGTATTGCATTTGTTGAATATTTATAAGCACTATTTTGGCTTTTGAGTACCAAATAATTAATTTAGGAATCTGTGGTGACTGCAGTTGACTTTTCCTCCATTCCATTAGTATCTAATATTATATCCAGATTATCACCTTTTAGTTGTAGGCCCTATCTCGGCAGCACTCATTGGGGGCAAAACAATTTATCAGAATTATAATAAACATATCTCAATTAGGTGATTAATTATTTTACTGAACGGATCCAAAATTAAGGCTAATCTGTAATATATATTATTAGCTTTGGTAAAAGTCAGAAAACACTGCAGTGTTATGTTATACAAACCTAATCCTGCATTACTATAATAATATAAAGGATCGCAATGGGACCTGGACGAGGATCGCAGACTTTGGCGAGGACTAAAGCAGCCACACCTCAAAGAGAGAGGAGTGCTTTGATGGAGAACTGGAACAATTCTAGCATTACAGCTCCACGAAAAGCAGCTGATCTGTGCGTGTTTGTGCGTGCGTGCGCGCGTGTGTGCGTGTGTGTTAAGTGTAGCGATGTGATGTGATTGTGCCATATTATGAGTAATTCGATATTAATCAAAAATATTACTGACAACCAAGACCAATGTCATCATGTGTATGTTGCACTATACAACCAATGTATAGTGTCTAAACACCAGAGCACAAGTGTACCAGCACAAATCCCACCCAGAATGAACACACGTGGCCCAAAGTCAGTGTATTATAAACCCATGTTGGCCCGAACATGTTGGGCCAACGCACGGCCGATAAGCAAAATGACGTTGGCCCAACATGGGTTTCCAACGCTGGGCCAACGAAAAATACCCACGTTGGCCCAACGAGGGTCTGCTATCTGGGTAGGCATCGAACAAAATCAGTTTTTCAGTTTGTCTCGTAGGTTTATGTCATCATGCATTACTGTATATTCTGTGTACTTATATGCTAGTGAATATCGCCAAACAGTGAGTATAATTAGAGAAAAATGTAATACTGGCAGAACAACTGAGAAACACATGTGGCCACTTCCACAAACAAGATGGCAGACACTGTAAAAGTAATTGGTCCGAGTCTGGACAATGGTAACTAGTGGGTGGTTTAATAATAATGAGACATGTGCCACTGACATAAAATATCATGGACTGCAATGTTAGTGAATGCAACATAGTTCATATATCATGGAATGAGAAACATGACAGTTTATTAATATAGTACTTTCAGAACTTCTAACTTCATATCATGCTTCGTCACCCTTACAAGGAGGTACCTATTCCCTAAACGTAACGTACGTTATGGACTGCCACTTTAGTATTTATATAATAATAAATAAATATTATGCACTTTGCCAAGATCGATGGATCGCAGTCCGGCAATGCCGCTGTGAATCCAGCGTCGCACAGGGGTCCTTATTCAAGCCTTGTCTCACCTAACATATAAATGACCTCCCAACCAAAGTCTCCTGTCCATCCCGATTGTTTGCTGACGACACCACCTGCTATCGGTTTATCACATGCAGATACGTCCCAGCTAAGTTCCAAGAAGACCTCCGAAGAAAGGATTCATGGGAGGAAGAGTGTGATATGGCGTTCCATCCCAACAAGTGTAGCCACCTGTCCCTGACCCGTCGCAGGAAACCTCTGACTGTCTACACCAGTTACTCCCCCCGTGACCACACCCTCGAGCGAGTGTCCACCGTAATGAACCCCGGGGACAACTTGCAGACTGACCTGTCCTGTGGTGTTCATGTTGACAACACCGCCACATTAACCAATAGTACCCTGGAGAAGGAACTTATTGAAGGTGGGCTCCAACAAGATCTAAGAGCTGGCGTATAAGACCATGGTTCGGTCTATTGCATGCTGAGTACGCCAGCACCGTCTGGGATCGATACACCGACAAGCTGATCTCCAACATTGATAAGATCCAGCGAATAGCTGTCAGGTTCGTCCACAATAGACACAGAAACAGATCTGAAAAATTAACCGCTAGCGACATGCTCCAACAGCTCCAGTGGCCAACGATACCTAGAGGCACTGCCAAACTCGCCATGCTCTACAAAACCCTTAACGGATAAGCGTTGTGTGAGGTGCGACAGCGTTAAGCCCTTTCCTCCCAGCAATAGAAGCCACCACAGCCAACAGTACCATCGCTGACCTATCGCACTGACTACAGTAGCAATTAATATACCTTCTTTTTCCGTACCATCCGTGACTGTCACGCGCTCTGCCCTCAGAAACCGTCCAGTCCCCAACACTCGGCACCTTCATTCTGAGGGAGTCAAGACACGTATAATTAACGATTTACGGGCCCTGAGCAACAGTAGGGCCCACATACCCCTGGCTTGCTTGAATAACAGAAGTAAGTACACGTGCGGCTGATGGGCAGTCCCGCATATGCTTGCAGCTGCATATGCTCTCAGTTAGGCTGCCTTAATTACTTTATATTTTGTTTCTACTTTCTCTAAATCCAACATTGTGCAGATCCTTTCCCCATGTGTCAGTAACTGTTGAGCCATACAACAAACGGGCATTAATGGAAGAAGAAAGGGAAGAAGAAGTTCAAGGAATCATCATCCATCCACTCAAATGTGAAGGTTAGTTATAATAGTGGCGCCACACGGCGGATAATTTCCAACGAAAATGGTTATGTTGCTAGACCGTGGCGCCCATAGCGACGTAAACTGAAACGACTTTGCGGAAGTTTTTCTTCTTCCTTGTAGGGTGTCAGCTATGGCTTATAACGCGTTGTTAAAGTCGGAAATAAGAATAACATGTATCATTACATGCATTCTATGGACATCTCTTCCAGGTAGGTGGATAAACATTGTCACTTTTACTGTTATCTTCCATAGTAGGCCTATGCACCATAGGCATAGGCATAGGCATAGGCCATAGCATAGGCCATAGCCATAGGCTTAGCCTAGGCATAGGCATAGCCTAGACTAGACTAGAGGCTAGACCAGGGCTAGGCCGCGGCGCTAGGGCTATAGGTATTAATAACATTAATGACCGAGATCACGACTCACGTTTTAACTCAATGTGCCCTCTAGGGGCCATTAACGGTAGAGGGTTCGGGGATTCGTCCTAACACCGTATTTAGGTACCTCCGTTCCAAAAACGAAATCCGCCAGCGTCGCTAGAAACCAGTGGCAGTGCCCACATCCATAATCCAGCTATGCCTATGGCTTTCACTGATTTCCGTTAGAACGAAATATGCACACCATTATTGCACGTAGCCATTTTAATTGTAGGCTGTCACGAATTGGCATTCTTTCATTTATTCTAAATCATTTAATTTTCTTCTTCCATTACACTGCAATTTATTGATGATTCTATCGTAGGTTTTTAATTGAATTGAATTTGCCTTAAGTAATACAACAGAAACATACATGTGATAGCAATAAAACAATTCATGCCAGGACGCCAGTAATAACTAGATCGAGTAGTTGAGGCAACTGCATGGACCTCCTAAATACTCATATTTTATATGTCTTTATCAATGATATCTTCAATGCACAGTTGTTAATCAATTGAAACAGTGCGCACTGGTGGGGGAATGCACTCTGGTCCCAGAAGATCAATGAAGGCCAGAGTGCATTTGTGGTGTATTCGTTGCCCCCACCTAGGGCTAGAAGCGTTACATAGTGATGTAATCATAATGTATCTTGTAGGTGGATAACTAATAAATCAATGTCGTTTCCTTAAGAATCCATATATTAATATTTTACTATAAAATAATAATGTTAAATTGTATAACAATATCAGAACAATCAAATGAACAATGTTATTTTATTAATTGTTAAAAAAGCAAAACATGTAAAATAAATCAATAAAAATTGACATGATGTGTAAGGTAAATTAATACCAACAAGATGTGTCATAATTCAGAAAGAAATTATGAAATTAAGAATTATCATTGACGAACAAACAAGAATAACAATTTCTTATTTCATACACCTCTGAATATGTGCTGATTTTGACTTTTTAAGGTTATGCCTTTTAATCATAGGTATAGGTGAAGCACATTCGAGACGTGACATATTATATTATATCATGAGACAGATGTAAGGAGATAATTTGGGCATTGTTTTTATTATGTTGTTGTACAGCCAAACACATTAAATAACAAATTAATCTTTTAATTTGAGTATTCCATATTTTTTAAAGTTAGGGTCCATACATGCTATGAATTTGCTTTTGTGTTTCAGTTGAACCACTTTTTTTAGTTTATATAGTCTGCCATTATTAGCTACATTTCCATGGATATTACTGTATCATGCAAGTAGGCCATACTATTATGACAGGTGAGGTTGTATCAAGGTGTTGTATATCTGTTTTAATGCGGTTTTAGGAGCGGTTTTATTTTATTTGTTGTGGCTAATATGTGTAAAATTTTCAATTTTCATTTGTATTTTTCCAGTTAATGTTTTTGTCAATCCAGACACCTAGAAATTTGAAATGCTCAACATTTTCCACTTTATTACCTTCTTGACCATGTAGCGCAAAGTCTACTTCATTGTGCAGTTGAATTTGGCTGTTTTTAAATAACCTGCATTTAGTTTTTTTTTTTATTAAGCGATAGTTTGTTGGCCTTAATCCATTGAGAAATCTTTACCAACTCCATATTACCATCACTTGTAAGGTCATTAATGTTTTTGTTTGAAGAATAGACTTGTATCATCTCAGCAAACAGGATAAAGGTTGCTTTGTTTGATGATATTGGCATATTATCTACATAAATCAAAAATAATAATGGGCCTAAAATGTATCCTTGTTGGACTCAACATGTTATATATTTTGATAATCAGGTAATTTATCTTTATTAACAACAAACTGTTTTCTGTGTTCAATATAGCTTTTAAAAAAGACCCATCTTATTCCATAATACCATAATTTGTCAAGTAGGATAGTGTGATATATAGTGTCAAAAGGTTTATTAGAGCAATGAATACAGCTAGTGCATAGTATTTGTCGTTTAATGCATTTACCATGCTGTTGATTAGTTCCAGAGTTGCATGTTCTGTCGAACATTGTTTATGAAATCCATATTGTGATGGAAATATATTTTGTAAGGAAGCTCTAAAGGCAATTATAGATCAATCTTTCGACAACTTTGGAAAAACTAGTTGGGCCTGTAGTTTGTAAACAAACTGGCATCCCCTGATTTGTACAGAGTTATGACTTTTGGTAATTTTAGGTTATTGGGGAATGTACCAGACCATATCATAGAATTGAAAATTTCAAACATGGGCACAGCAATACTTTCCACACACTGTTTCATCAATTGAGTTGGTATGTTATCATATCCAGCACTTGTTTCTTATTTCACTTTTTAGTTATATTAGTTTGTTCTGCACATGTGGTTTCTTCCATAACAAAACTATTTGGTAATTGATTATGCATGTAATCTTTATTACTACTGGTATTTGAAGAGTTCATTTTAGTCGGTAGCTTGGGGCCAAAACCTGCAAAATGTTTGTTAAATGCGTTGGCTATTTCTGTTGGTTCATTTAGTATTTGGTTGTTAATTTGAAATGCTGAACTCTAAGGATAAATTTTGTTTAGCTTGGAGATGCTGTATGTTTCTAATGTTAGACCATGTTTTTTGATGTCATTTTTAGATTAAATAAATTGGTCGTTCCAATACCGAGATTTAGCATTACTTATTACCCGGTACTCTGTTCAGTATGTTTCTCTAGTGTTTATATTGTTGGTCAATATTATGAAAATTTGTGGACAGTTTTGATTTAATACGTGTTCAACTTAAATGATCACGAGTATGTATTGACTTTAATATAGCTTGTGTTATCCAGGGATTTGGTGTGTGGTTATATTTGTTTAGCATTATTTACTGTTCGGGAATGTGTTCTTCAAGCAGATTGTTACATTTGTCAATAGTCTATGCATCATCTGGGCAGTCATTTTACAGGTATTTACTAAGCTATCCCAATTTGTTGAGAACAAAGTATGTTTCAAACTGTCTATTTAACAATTGCTGATCAATAAGAGTTTGTAGTTACTCTGGTAGGCTTTGTAATAGTAGGAATAAAGCCATTTGCCATGAACATGTCAAAGTATACTCAGCATTGTTATCAGCATGTATGTTGTTACTGGATTCAGTTATGTTCATAATTGGAAGTATGATGTTACCTTTCCAAATCCTTGATATATCTTACGGAGCTTTCAGAGTCCTCATGACACCCTCATCAGCATTGGACTGCTAACTCTCGGTCGTCATGTGACTTCGTTGGTGGTCGTCACATGACAGCAGTTCCAAGAAAATTGCGGGAAGGTTGTACCCGGTGTCTCTGTTGATGGCTGGTCACCTCTATTGCTTCACTAATTTTCCTTTGCCAGAAGTTGTTTTCTATGGTGAGCACTGCTGCATCTTTGGCCATGATGTTGTGGCCCTCATTCACTCTATGTTTGCCTACTGCTGTGAGTGGGGCCCTGGTGTTGCTATGTTCTTTAAGTCGGGCTCCCAGAGCTCTGCTGATTTCACATACGTTTTGGTGCTTTATAAGTACAGTGAAAATATATATAAATATAGTAATACAAATTAATATATGCAAAAAAACTAGGAAATCTTGACTACTACATACGGTAACTTTCAAGTAATTTGTAACTCCCATTTGTATTTGCCAAAAAAACAAGTATAATTAAGCACAATATTTACTTATTTGATAATACTTACTAGTGTAGTAGTCACCTTGCCATTTGATGTTATTCGATAAATTATACTTTTTGCAAAATTACTGGTGGACGTATGCGGCCAGTGGAATGATAAACATATGGCAGGTGGATATTATTTATGTCTTTTGTGGCAATTTAGATTAAAATTGTATATTACATGAAAAGGTTTATGTGGAGTTGAGGTTAGTGATATATAGTGTATACCGGTAGTATAGATTCACTAGAAATTGTTATATTTAAAATACAGACGATCTCTGAATGCAACTTTTATATACTCTGACATGAGTACTGAGAAATGTTGAAAAAGCTTTAATAATGATATTAAATATTATTAGTTGGAAACAGAATTGTCATGGTGTGAGTAGAATCGGAATTGGAAAAAAATTTTGTTGGAATCAGAATCGCCGTAGTGTGGGAGTAATTGGAATAAAATTTTTTGTTGGAATCGGAATCGATAATGTGGAATCAACCCCAGGTCTGGTACACATGTCAGTGATAATAGTAAACTGTGATGGTAAGCGATATTCCACACAGTATTTTGCAGTTAATTTTATGAACATCTTCTCTGCGTGCACAATTTGTGGTGAAAGAATATATTTACCATATAAGATTTTTTGTAAAATTGCCTTTTTTTTCAAAATAGTGCAGTAAACCATGGTGCGTTAAATTGCATGCATTGTCGTTAACGCGATGATTCGGAAAAAAAAAAATTTACTAAAAATTACTAAAAATGACCCATTCCAAATCATTTTAGTACCACACGGTTTACCAGAACTGTTAGCATGTGTTACTACAACAGGAAGCCTCAAGTTGAAAAATCATGTTATTTTGTGCTACAATGTATCATTCTTGTTATAATTGATCCTATTAACTGTAGAGGTGATTCTGTTAAGCCACACATTTTAAAACAGTAGGAATAGGGAATGATTCATATAATAATGGAAGGGATTCTGCTAAGCAGAGTCCACTACATAAGGTTGAATATAGGGTGTACCTAGTAGCATCGAATACTGATTTCAGTTGTGTATTCCTAGTTTAAAAGTAGTTATAGTAAGTGGTCATACAAACTTATCAACATATTTCCGGGTAGAATATTTCTTTGCATTTTCATTGGATAGAAATGTTGTACATTATTAACTTAACTGATTACATTAAAGTATTTATTTTCAGTGGGTACCAATGCGTTATACCCTGTCAACAATGTGAAAGTGGATGTTCCGTCTGAGACGTGGGAAGGAGAAGGAGCCTTGATGACTTGCACATTTCCAGACTTCACTAGCGGGTACTCAAAGTTGAAATGGATCAAAAGGAATGACTCTATGTTGGTATACTTATACAAGCGATTCAGCAATACAGGAAGAGCATACAATAACCTGACTGACAGATGTGTGGGACGACTGGATGAAAACGTTCACAAACTCTACATCAACTCAACAGTTGTGGGAGATGGAGACAAATTTACCTGCAGAGTTGACTCTCAACAAGACTCGAAGGTGTTAACAGTGAATGGTGAGTATTCAACAAAAACTTACATTGTAGAATCACCATGTAACATAAGTCAGCAAAGGAATGTTGTGTGGTCAGTTGATGATAATTTGTTGTGCCACTTAGCAAGATATAATACTTTGTTTGAAAGTTTTATTTCAATTGTTTGTAAAGTTGTGTTGATTAAAAACCACAAAACTTAATGAATACTTTGATATAAATAATGATATATATATATATATTAACTCATTATTTGCAATTAGAGAATCAGCTTCAGGACTGTGTGCCAGTATGCAGAGCTGTCTAGCATTACAGATTTTCCGTAATCATTACGGAAATTCAGCTCAGATTACAGCATTACGGAAACTGCCGCCGTATTATGGGAATACAAATATCCGACTACAGAAAATGATACACATTAAAGAATTGCTAAATCTATAAATAATGCTGCTCGAGATGTCCTGAAGAAACTTTCATCATTCACTTGTTACAATTTATCAACAAATATTTAGTCCACTACAAGTTCTACAAAGTCAGTACGGTGACAGCATATAACATATTATATATGTTATATGCATATAACATATTATATATGTTATATGCTGTGTCGGTGTTACAACTTTGACTGCCACCAGCCTGCTGATGACTGCCGTGGCACGTGAGCATATTATTATGTCTGCATCTGTCAGTTAACAGCAATTACAGCGGCCAAAAATATCAGTGTCATTAATGCACATCTAGACATTAATAAAATTGTGTAGAATTATATAATGAAATAAATAAATTAAGATGACGTTAGTTAGAACCATTAAATTACATTAAATAGTTATGGTTTTCTGAAAGTTATGAATATAATTATAAAATGTCTTAGAAGACTATAAAATGAGTATTATAATTGTTTTAATTACAATATAAAACTATCATATTTTTATTCGAATACAACAATTTAACTTTGTCATTGACTGTTAGTAATAATTATAATGTTTCCTGCTGTGTGTTGTAAATTTAGAAGCTTGTTGGATGATTATTAGCTATTCACTGGCGCAGTCTTTCCCACGGTGATGCTCTACAGACGTACACACTTTGGCATGTTTGGCCTTGCATGCACTTTGACAGCTGTAATTAACACAATGTAACTTATTGGATGTTACTAAACAAGCATCCCTTTCAAGGGCAAACCAACAACCTTAACTGCTGACAGGAGTTACACTGTAGCCACACAATAATTATGTTGAAACAAAGTATATCTACTTTTGATGATTAAATTAGTAACAACAGGCTGTATCTAATGGAGTAAGACCACATTAAGGATTCGTCCACCATTACTCACTGAAAGAGTGCCCTTGAAAATACTGTTTTGGCGTGATGTGTGAATTTTTTGAGCACTTTGACATGGCACATGTTAGTCCAGTGAATACTGAATGTACTACTGCATTAGATCTTTCACAAAGTAGCAATAAATATATGCTAGTCACTCACGTATTCGCACAGTGGCTATTTTGCAGAACGCAACAATATTTCAAAATCCATCACCAGGTCTAACCAATGGTTATTAAAATTTCATCCAGACAAATGTAAACTGATGCACATAGGAAAAAAAGATGAACATATGTATACTTACAATTTAAAAATCAATAATATGGTCTATGAGTTAGATCGTATAGAAGAAGAAAAAGATAGTGGGGTTATTATTGACTCAAAGCTAGAATTTGACAAGCATATCAACCAAAAGATTAATAAAGCAAACAGTATAATGGCAATTATTAGAAGGACGTTTATAACCTTAAATGAAATAGTTTTATACCCCTATATAAAGCTCTAGTAATTAGTCATTTAGATTACGCAGTAAGCATATGGTCTCCTTATAAACAAAAATATAAGGATGCGATAGAAAATGTGCAGAAACGGGCAACTAAGCAACTCCCAGGAATTAAGGATATTCCTTACCAAGAAAGACTTAAGAGGTTGAAACTCCATACATTAGCATATAGAAGAACACGCGGAGATATGATAGAAGTATATAAACTGTTAAACAGCAAGTATGATATGAATGTATCTTCTAACATTGTCAGGTTATGCAAAGACTGTGAAATAAAGGAAGGAACAAGGGGTCATAGTTTGAAATTATTCAAAGAACGTTCACATGTAAATACAAGAAAGGAGAGTTTTTCAATCAGAGTTACAAAAATGTGGAACAATTTACCAGAACAGGTAGTAAATGCACCTAGTATCAATTCATTTAAAAACCGCCTAGATAACCACTGGAGAACAGAAGAATTCCTCTACGACTACAAAGCCGCCTTGCCAGGAAGCCGTAGAGCTTATAAAGAAACAAGCGCAGATCTGACCACCGAGGCCACCGCCTACGGTCAGAAACAACCTAAGTAACCTAAGTAACCTAAGTAAGATTGGGGCGGGATTGGGGGTGTCAGGTTTGGGTTGATTTTTCTGAAAAATGAGGTAAGAGAATTTCATGAGTTTTCCACAGCACTTGTGTCAATGGAGGTTAAATGTGCTATGAAATTTTCAAGATAATCGTATGACAAATTTTTAAGAAATGAAGGAAACGTTATAATGGCTGCCTGTGTAAAATCTAAATGTGGTCTTACCCCTACTTCAGAGAAGGGTTTGATTGGCAACCTTATGGACCGGGGAGCGGGGCGGGATGCGACGAGGGGATGGGGTCATTACGGAAATTGTTTTTGTCAGCTAGGCAGCCTTGCAGTATATGGTCAGTAGTTAGTGATCTTACACATTTTTGAACTAACCCTTTTACCAAAATTGTTTCCATGACTGTTCCAGTGTCTTTATTTCATGTGTAACTTATCATGCATAGTTGGATTATCTTTGTATCACTGTAATGTGTAGGCATTCATGCATGCACATATTGATGGTATGTGGTCGATTGTTTTTATAAAGGAGACATCAATATAGTATATCTTGTTTTGATAAAAAAAAGTTAATTTATACAACATTTTGTATAATAAATATTCAGTAAACATTTTTGAACAGGTTTTGCAAGTATTTACTAACCCTAACCCTCACACATTTATCTGGAACATATGTCTAACAGGGCAAGCCTGCTAATAAAATGTAGTTACATTGTACAAATATCTAAAAACTTGAAAATAAATTTTGATAATTTGAGTTAAAATATTGTATTGCCAAATTTACCTTTTAGGATTTTATCTTAAGGTATTATGTCTAGAAAACCTGCATACTCCATATACACTCTGTACTTGGGTGGGTGCTTGAAGCTGATGAAGCAGACATGTGGCTGACAGTGGCAGAACCACTGGCAATATTCACAGCTATAGTTTACTCATAGGGTGGATTAGCACCTGTCAGTGTCTAGTTTAGTTGGGTTGTTTTGCCACAACTTACTTAATTTCCCTTCAAGCCAGAAGACTGCATTGATAGAGCCTCAACCACATACAGTGGCAGTGTGAGACTATTCTATACATCTGCGCATCAGCGTATAAATGTGTATTGTCCTTTGAATATTTTAGGTGGTGTCCTCTCGTATGTGATTCGTTATTCCCCAAAGTCACAAAGTTTGATGAGAGTTGAGAATGCTACATCGTATTTCTCTGTTTCAATCTTATGCATTTCAACCATGTCACTGAGGCTATTCCAGAGTAGATCATTTCAGTTACATGTATTGAAAATATGTAATCAATTCATAGGTCGCATTGCATGTCGGTGACTCGATGTTATATCAATTAAGCAATTCTGAAAATGTAAGTGTTATTGATAAACAAGCTGGACTTTCTATAATTACTATTATTACTATCAATTAGCAAGTTAATCGGAAGACTGTCACCGAAGACGGATAGCCATTTAACGAGATGCTGATGCATGTTGGCAGTGACACTTACGTTGTCTTGCCACCATTGTAGATGTAATGCACATATGTATACAGTTTTTGTAGGCAAACCTTGACAGAGTTTACGCGCATAAAATTGATTGTAACGTTTTTATTTTATCAGATCACCTCCAACAATAGAACTGATATGTACACTATATTAGGGCACACTAAATGTGCAGCTGATATTCAAGGGTAGATATATACTATATATATACTACTACTACTACTAGTAAGTCATTGTAGCTTAACTTGTAAATCACCTTACATATATAATGATGCACAATGTTCTGTCAATCACCATAATACAATTTTTAAATACTACAGTGTATTTCATAATGTCTAAACTCTAGTTTGAAACTCACCAAACAGCAGGTGGTGTTAATTATATGATTTCAAGCATGGCATGAGTTAGTTCTAGGCAATTCCACTGCCCAACATGACCAAGGTCTCTTGGGTAAAATTTAGATTTAAACAACTCAATCATTAGTAACATGATCAGCACTTTGCAAAGTCTAATTATTGCAATAAGAAAAATAGATAGAACAGTAATAATTAATTAACTATGTTTTTTAAAATGCATTCATCTTTCTGGATGATGTGTCATTTTATGGAGATTACTTAAACTAAATAGCTGTTAAGTGACTGTGTTACATTTATGCAATGCATAAAGGACATAATTGTATTAATTACAGTAACAACAATATTAATTATAGTACCAAAATTTTTTTATTTAATATTTGCATGTATGTGATATATGTGACTGGTAATTTTCATGTCTTTTTACATAAAAATTGAAGTTTACGGGAAATATAAGTTGCGATTTATAGTAAAGTGATACAATGCTAATGATAAAGGTAGTGCATTCCACATTTTGTTAAGTCACAAATATATTGATTTCATTCATGTTTCAGAGTACAATTATAACTTTTATTTACCAAAGTTCACCAGTTGTAGCAGAAGCATGTGAACTTAATTAAGGTTTACAGTGTTACAACTAAAAGAAAAATTACTTACCAGGTAGTATTCTAAGTAGTGTGTATACAGATCAGAACATATGATCAGTAACAATGAACCACCATAGTTATATGACCATGGTCGACCACGAATTACCATGGTCATTATGCAAACTTGCATGGTCAACCATGTTTTATTAAATGGCACCATGGTTATTGACCATTGGTCAATAATTTTGATGATGGTTAACCATGGTCACATGGTCATTTTGACCATGGTCGATCATGGTCAAAATGACCATAGTCAATAACTGTGGTAAGTAATTTTGACCTGCATGCATGGTCGACCATGTTTTGTTAAATGGCACCATGGTCAGTGACCACGGTCAGTCATTTTGACCATGGTCGACCATCGTCAAAATTACTGACCATGGTCGACCATGTTTTATTAAATAGCTCCATGGTCAACCATGGTAATTGACCATGGTCATTTTGATAGCGGTCGACCATAGTCAGTAACCATGAACGACCATGTTTTGTTAAATGGCATCATGGTGAGTGACCATGGTCAGTCATTTTGACCATGGTCGACCATGATCAGTGACCATTGACGACCATGGTCCAAATTACTCACCGTGGTCGACCATGGTAAAATTATTGACCATGGTCAGTGACCGTAGACAGTAAGTTTTACCATGGTCGACCATGGTCCTTTGAACATGGGCGACCATGGTACTGACCATGGTGCCATTTAACAAAACATGGTCGACCATAGTTATGTAACCATGGTAGTTCATGGTCAACCATGGTCGACCATGGTCCATTTCGCCTGGGGTTCTGTCGAAGTTTTCTGTTACTACCTACATTAAGGCAATAGTATTACATTTATTGTTCTGGGCTGGCTATTTGTTTTCATGAATGACAGCCTAGCAAACAATCATAATTGATATTACAAAATGTTATTGAAAATATTGATTTTCAAATTATTGCTTATAATATTTATATTATCTAAGTACACAAGTTACCACATATGGCAGTTACCACAATAGCAAAGTTCCGGATGTTAATAATTATATTTCCACAACTAGATATTGTTTTAATAAAAAGTTTGTATTTATTTTTTAAATGCTGCTATGATTGTCACTGTTTTTTTGGAAATTAATGATTTCTTTAGTACATATGTCAATATTTCTATTTCATCAAAACCAGTCTTTATCACACATACACTGCATTTGTTTATCCCGTCAACATAAGCATTGTTTGCTATTTGTTTTTGACTGGAAACTGACACAATCTTTGTGACAGGAGTACAAGTTACTCATGGTTGTACACACGGCACTGTATGCTGGCATGCCACGGCTACATTGTGACATGTCACGCATGACCCTATGCTCTAGCAGTGGATTGCTTCTGGACGTTACACGCGTGAACCCAGAATGGTCGCCGAACGTTTGCTTGTGCTGAGCCGACATTGTGAAACTCTCAGCTACTGGAACTATGCACAACTGAGAATACTAGGCAGTTTTGAAAATTATTGAAGACATTTCTTTTCTTAAACTAATATAGTGAGACCTTATTTAACCAGTGTATTATTCATACATACAGTTTTAATTAATTTTTAGTTTAATTAATTTTAGTATCTAATTAACTTATTTAATGTAATGTAGCCTTTAATTATTGATTTTTAAATTTGTATCCAGTATGTTTAGCTGTTCAATACTTTTGTTAATCATCATTTGCGTTATCACTTCATTTACCTGTAATTTTACTATACACAGTTTTATTTATGTATACTAGGATTTTGCTTGCTAACTTTATTTTATTTTATTCTAATTTATTTTTCTTAAATGCGATTTTATGTTTCTTAGATATTTGCCAATCTTGTAAACACCCGTGAACGGGGCAATAGTCCTGGATTTGATGGTGCTTAAATAAAGTTTATTAAATTTATTATTATTAGGAGAGTTTTGGAGGCTAAAAACCTCAAAGTTAAGTGTTGATATTCTCTGTGTTTGGCAGATTCCTCTTTATATAACAGAAGTCCAGCATGTCATTACTAATGCATTGTTTCAATGCTATTCTTATTTATGTTTCATTATTTTCCTATATACTTACATATTGTATCAATTCATTGTGAAACATATTAATTCCACATTATTTCTTTTTTATTATCAAATCCAGGGCAATGTGGGAAACAAAGTTGGAGATCAATTAGTTATATTTCCTCAATATATTGATTGGATAACTAGTGAAATTATCATTGTTTCAGTAAGACCTAAAGGAGTATCTGTGACTGGACTTGGTCAAAGGGTGAAACAGAACGTTGATGTGAATGTGACTTGTGACGTGAGTCGAGTTAAACCTGCGGCAGACATCTACTGGAGAAAGGGACCCAGTGGCCCACTACAGACAGGAACTACAACACATGGGGCCAACTCAGATAAAACCTTTCACCTCCAGTCCACCTACAAACTGTCCTTCAGTCGCAGTGACCACAACAAGAAGTTGTATTGTCTTATCACTCGACCTGGGCAAGACACTGATGTCTGGGCCACAACAAGTCAGAACGTCAATGTGGAATGTGAGTATGGATCTGTCAACTTTTATTCAGATTTGTTTTGCTCATACAGATGAATAAAACATTAAACACAATACTTTAGTTAAGTGAACTACATTTGTTTACCTCTAATGATCTAGCAAAGAGTGCTCTTCTTTGATACATACATAATTAAATACTATAAAAAACATGGTTGTTTTTATCGACAAGTGAGACCCTTAGTGTATAGGTTTACACACATTATTTAGATGTGTTAGAATAATGACTTCAGGTAGGATTCATATCTACAATTTAGAGAAAATGTGAATTCATAAAACAATAAAAATATGACACAATGTAACATCAATGACAACAATATGACACAATGTAACATCAATGATAACAATATGACACAATGTAACATCGATGACAACAATATGACACAATGTAACATCAGTGACAACAATATGACACAATGTAACACCAATGACAACAATATGACACAATGTAACACCAATGACAACAATATGACACAATGTAACACCAATGACAACAGTGTGACACAATGTAACACCAATGACAACAATATGACACAAAGTAACACAAATGACAACAATATGACACAATGTAACACCAATAACAACAATATGACACACTGTAATACCAATGACAACAATATGACACACTGTAATACCAATGACAACAACTTCCTTGTGTGACATATATACAACATTTAAAGACAAAATGCACTATGTATTTTTTTATTTAACAAAGTATGTACATATACCGGGTAGGTGTATGTTTTATGCACACTGACATGCATGCATGCACATGCTATGTCACATGCATGTGTATGTGCTTACACATGTATACATACTATTCATTTTAAGATGCATACTGTTTCACTTTGTACGGAATTAAGCTTTGCATAAATTCCTAGTAATTATTTGTCCATGAAATATAGTAATTATTATAAGAGAAGTTATGTTCAATAAGTATATGCTTAGAACTGTTGTTGTTGTGTTGTATTAAAGTTCTTGAAACGAACAACAGAAAGTCTTCTGCGATGATTGAGTAATTAGAATCTTTCTCTGCGAGTTTTTTCATTTCTGCCCATCGTCCCTCCTTGGGCATAGGCCATTGACAACAGCTTTCCAGAGTCCTCTGTCCTGGGCTCTTGTTTCAAGCTGTCTCCACGTGTGTCCTGTCTTCTTGGTGTCCGCATGGAGGTCCCTTCGCCACGTGTTCTTTGGACAACCTCTTTTTCTCCTGCCTTGTTCCATGTCAGAGCCTGTCTGGTAATAGTTGATGCTGGTTTCCGGAGCATGTGACCAATCCATCCCCATCGTATTCTTCTTATTTCATCTTCGGCAGACAGTTGGTATGTCCTCCTCCACAAGTCAATGTTGCTGATGGTGTCTGGCCAGCGGATCTGGAGGATTCTTCTAAGACAGTTGTTGATGAAGGTCTGTACTTTCTTGGTGGTGGTGTTAGTTGTCCTCCATGTCTCTGCTCCATACAGTAGGACTGACTTCACGTTGGAGTTAAACAGTCGGATCTTCGTGTGTAATGACAACACTTTGGATCTCCAGATGTTCTTGAGCTGTATAAATGCTCCTCTTGCCTTGCCAATCCTTGCTCTAACATCCGCGTCTGTGCCACCCTGCTTGTCGATGATGCTACCCAGGAATGTGAAGGACTCTACCTCTTCAAGTGCACTCCCTTCCAGTGTGACAGGCTCAGTGCTGGCTCTATTAACCTTGAGGACCTTTGTCTTTCCTTTATGTATGTTGAGGCCCACTTGTGAGGAGATGGCTGCCAGTTCAGGGGTCTTCTTCTGCATCTGCTGGTGGCTGTGGGACAACAGTGCCAGATCGTCAGCAAAGTCCAAGTCCTCCAGTTGCGTCCACAGGGTCGACTGGATTCCGTTTCTTCTCTGAGTTGTGCATGTCTTCAGTATCCAATCGATGGCTAGGAGAAAGAGGAACGGAGGCAGCAGGCAGCCTTGTCTAACTCCAGTCTTCACTTCGAAATGGTTCGTTTGCTGTCCTCCATGGATTACTCTGCAGCCTGTTCCTTCATAACTGCTCTTAATCAGGTTGACCGGTTTGGTTGGTATGCCATAATGTCGTAGTTTCCACAGAGTCTCCCTGTCTACGCTGTCAAATGCCTTTTCGTAGTCAATGAAGTTGATGTTCCACTCCAAGGATTGCTCTACTATGATGCACAGTGTTGCGATCTGATCTACGCATGATCTGTTTCGGCGGAATCCACCTTGCTGATCTCTCAGCAGTGGGTCGACTGCATCTTTCATTCTCTTCAAGATGATTCTGTTGAACACTTTCCCTGGCACTGACAGAAGTGTGATTCCTCTGTAGTTGGAACAGTTGCTGAGGTCTCCTTTCTTGGGGAGTTTTATGAGATATCCCTCTCTCCAGTCTGATGGCACCTCTTCTTTTTTCCAGATCTTTCCAAAGAGAGGGTACAGTAGTTTCACAGATATGTCTGTATCTGCCTTGAGTGCTTCTGCAGGAATCTCGTCCGGTCCTGCTGCTTTGTTATTCTTCAGCTGCTTTATGGCCCTCCTGATTTCTTCCTTGGTAGGCTTGTCACACTTGATGGGTTGGTCCGCTTCTGCTGGCTGTATGTCTGGGGGGTCCGGTGGGGCAGGTCTGTTCAAAAGTTCTTCAAAATGTTCAGCCCATCTGTTGAGCTGTTTCTCAGTTCCTGTGATGATCTTTCCTTCCTTGTCTTTAACTGGTCGTTCTGGCTTGCTCTGCTTGCCTAATTATTTCCTGGTGGTGTCGTACAGCTGTCTCATATTTCCGCTGCCTGCAGCTTGCTCTGCCTCTTCTGCCAGGCTGTCAATGTAGTTGCGCTTGTCTGTTTTTACACTCTTCTTTACTTCTCTGTTGGCTTCTGTATGCTCTTCCTGTGCCTTTGTCTTTGCTGCTCTTGTTCGACTGTTGTTTACTGCTGATTTCTTCTCCTTCTGCACTTGGATTCTGCACAAGGTTTCTGCTGTGATCCAATCTTTCTGTTGTTATTTCTTCAGGCCAACCACTTCTTGGCAAGTTGATGTCAGTGTCTTTTTGGTGTTCTGCCACTGGCTGTTCAGGTCGGATTCTTCATCATGCAGCTCTTGTAGCACTTGGAATTTGTTAGCAAGGTTCAGCTTGTATTCCTCTCTTGTCTGTGGATCTTTCAGGAGGCCGACATTGTACTTTCGTCTCTCTGTTGCTGTCTCCATCCAATTTTTCTTCAGCTTGAGTTTCAGTCTAGCAACCAGCAGGTGATGGTCGGATGCAATGTCAGCTCCCCTCTTCACTCTTACATCTTGAAGTGACCTCGTGAATCTCTTGCCTATGCAGATGTGATATATCTGGTTCTCTGTAACGTGGTCGGGTGACACCCATGTAGTCTTGTGTATCCTTTTGCGTGTGAAAATGCTGCCTCCGATGACAACTTGTTCAGTGCACATGTGTCCGCAAATCGCTCTCCATTCTCGTTCATCTCTCCAACACCATGGGTTCCCATCACTTCTTCATATCCGTTGTTGTCCATTCCAATCTTCGCATTGAAATCTCCCATAAGGATGGTCACATCCTTTTCTCGACATTTGTCCAAGATGCTTTGTAGTCTGCTGTAGAACTGGTCTTTGGTTTCTTCATCACTATTGTTCGTTGGTGCGTAGCACTGGATGATATTCATCTTGATTTTCTTTTTCTTTGTTCTGAAGGATGCTGTGATGATTCTCGGTCCATGCGCTTCCCATCCTATCAACGCCCTCTGTGCCGGTCTTGATAGCATGAATGCTACGCCTTCAGTGTGGGGGGGGGGGCATCGTCTTCTTCATGTCCCGAGAAAAATACCATCTCTCCTGTAGGTATTCTTCTCTGTCCTGACTGTGTCCATCTTGTCTCGCTGATTCCCAGCAGTGCAAGGTTGTAGTTTTTCATTTCCGCTGCTACTTGTGCTGTCTTTCCTGTCTGGTACATGGTCCTCATGTTCCATGTTCCCATATTAATTTGCTTGGTCGAAAGAAGGGTGCTCGGCCCTGTGGCTTCCGTGGTCTCTCGGCTTTCACCACATGTGAGTATCTGATTTCTATTAGACAATGACACATTGGCTGAACTGAGTTGGTCGATGTCTAATCAACGCATAGGAAGAACGTTGCAATACATGCCCAAATTAGAATACCGAGTCTACGAACGGAACAGGCAGTTGCAACCAAGGGAAATAATAGTAGACACCGGGCATTCTAAAACTTGTGTTCATCTTCACAACATTTTGATTGTTTTCTTTTTCATTCTAAGTTCATATAGTGTTGATTTAATATGGTGATATATGACAGACAAAAAAAACATGTTTTATACTAATTCAAATTAGAAACTTTCATTTTTCATATCCAAGAATCATGTTAAATTACCTGGTAGAGGCTTTCGTTGACGTGTCACGCTGACTTCATCAGTACCTATGACGCTGAATGACGTCATCGTACACTAGTACTCCGTGGTACTTACATCTTATAGAAATTACAACAACACATTAACACTGTAGACCCCACAGGTAGCATCATTTTCACGCGGGAAGACGAAGAGAACAACAGCATGCCCTTCTTGGATGCAAAGTTCACCAGAAAGGAAGATGGCAGTGTGAAGTCCACAGTGTACAGGAAGAAGACGCACACTGACCAATACCTGAATTTTGCATCCCACCACCCCAAACATCAGAAGTTGGGAGTTGTCAGAACCCTTATGAAAGGTGTGAGACAATAACTTCGGAGGAGGGGGACAAGAAAGAAGAGATGGAACACCTGAGAGGAGCTCTAAGAGTATGTGACTATCCGTCGTGGGCCTTGAAAAAGGTGACAGATAGCAGTAAGAGGAAAAAGACCAACAAAAAGACTAAGGACAAAAACTATCGGAGCCAAGTAGTCATTCCATACATAGAGGGGGTCTCAGAGAGAGTACATCGAGTACTGAAAAAGTATGGAGTAGCAACGGCCATGCGTCCCCACACCACCCTCAGGCACCTGTTGGTACATCCCAAGGACAAAGTACAACTAGAAGAACAGGGCGAACTGGTGTACCAAATACCGTGCAAGAATTGTGGTGGGGAATACATTGGGGAGACAGGAAGACTACTCAAAACAAGACTGGAGGAACACAGAAAGGACGTAGACAACACGAAAAATGAGAAATACACAAGGAGCGGGAAAAAAAGATTGATGTCTACCATCAATAAATCCGCCCTTACAGACCATACGACAACTGAAAACCATATCATAGACTGGGAGGGAGTGAAAATTGTAGACAAAGAAACCAACAGAAGAATTCGGCATATCAAAGAAGCCATCTGGATCAGAAAAACCAAAACACCCATCAACAGAGACGAGGGCAATTACGAACTGCCTCACGTGTACGATGACGTCATTCAGCGTCATAGGTACTGATGAAGTCGGCGTGACACGTCAACGAAAGCCTCTACCAGGTAATTTAACATGATTCTTGGATATGAAAAATGAAAGTTTCTAATTTGAAAACGAACTATCCTGAAGAATGTTCAGTAATTTTATACTAATTGTTTCAGACCGGCCAAGTACAGCCGTCACTCACACAAGTCCCTGGAAACCAACAGAAGGAGGCTCAATGACACTGATGTGTGACATCACAGACGGCAACCCCAGAAATGACATCAAACAAGTGGCATGGAAGAAAGGAGACAACACACTTTCTACTTCTGGCCATTACCAATTCAGTAACAAAGACTTGACAATAAGTTCACTTAGCCACACTTTGGACGATGGTCAGTACTCTTGTGCTGCAGTGAATGATGCTGGGATGGGAAACTTCAGTGCAAAGTTTCATCTTCAGATACACTGTAAGTAAAGATTAGTTATTGCACTGACATCTAAATGGCGTATCTGGTACAGGTCTAAACGGGTTTTATTCATACGTAACTGATAGATACCAAATCATAAAGATTTGGAACTGCTTTTCGGCTGCACTGCCAACTTTATTTGGTGTTACCCAGGGTTCTGTTCTTGGGCCTTTGCTTTTTATTCTTTATATCACGCCACTAAGGTCTGTTATACAAAGACATAACTTGGATCATCATCTTTATGCTGATGATACTCAGATCTACATTTTGGAATTGGAACAATTTATTCGACAATAAACAAACAAAAGCACACGATGCAACACACATTTTTACAATAGTTAGTTTATGTCGGGAGGCTCTCACTAAGGCTCAACAGCCGCTAGCGTGAGAGACACCCACGGGAAAAGAATATTTACTGCAAGTAGTCAATTAAACAACATAGTAAATGATTATTCAGTGGACTACTTTTATGTCATTCATATCCGTATTCTCCCACTGTGGTGCACACCATACAAATATGAAGTAATTTGGTAGAATATACACAAGGTCGCCATATTCCAGCACAATAATTATGAGCCTACATGTGACTTATCAATAGCTGTTTCATTTCATAGGAAAACACTTCATTGGAGAACAGAATACCATGCTCGGTTTAGACTAAAATATAGTTTGGTTTTAGTCGCAATTGCTTCGTACATTATAAAAGACAAAACAAGACACAAATACTAAAAGGTTAGTATAAGCGGAGGCAGGTTAGATCTTCATAACCAGGGCTGCTCTGGTTCGGAAATACACATAATTATAATTCTTATCGCCTTTTTCTGCAATTTCGAAATTCTGTTTAAAATAAAGCACCACAATAAAATACTATAATTGAAGTGTGGCACAATTAAGGAATTGTATATTATCTTTAGAGCACATGTAAGTAAGAAGTGCTTTAACTTATTTAATATACCAAGATTTCTTGATATTTTGATGGCAATTTTATCAATGTGAGCTGTCCAATCTAATGTTTCATGGATAGTTGTGCCTAAGAAGTAAAATTCTTGAACACGATCAATGTGTTGGTCATCTATTTTTAGCGTTAATTCAATATGCGCGGTACTGCGTTGTGGAAAATTAAACAACATATATTTAGTCTTGCTAGCATTACAACACAGTTTGTCTACTTATTTTTTCCAATTCCGTATTTAAGTTGATGCGTAAGGTAATGTTATCAAACACATCTGAAGTAGATTGGAAGGAACAGAGTGGACCAATTAGGGTAGTGTCATCGGCGTATAATATCGCATTAAATTTATCACTAGCGTGATGAATATCATTTATATATAAGATGAATAACAGTGGTCCCAATATGGAACCCTGAGGGACACCTGTAGAGACGGGTAATTTATTGGATATTACATCACCGAATTGTACAAATTGGAGCCTATTTGTAAGATAACTGATTAGCCAGTGTAACGGTGTCTTGTTTATGCCGTAGTATTCAAGTTTTGAAAATAAAATACTGTCGTCTAGTGTATCAAATGCTTTTGAGAGGTCTAAAAAATGGATATAGGAATATTACCTTTGTCTAAGCTTTGTAAAAGAGTGGATGTCATTTCCAGTGTAGCCATCTCCGTAGAATTTGCTTTTCTAAAACCATACTGACTTTTAAATAATATTTCATTTGTAGTTAAATACTCATATAGTTGGTCATACACAATTCTTTCGAAGACTTTGGAGATAGACGGCAGCAACGAGATTGGCCTGTAATTATCTAGCATCGTCTTATAATTTTTCTTATACAGAGGAATAACTTTTGCAATTTTTAGTTAATGTGGGAAAATTCCTGTGGTGAGCGATTGGTTAATTATGAGTGACAAAGGCTTGGCAATTAGCGGGCTGATTTTCTTTAGCAAATTTGTGGAGACTGCAGTGAATGATGCTGGGATGAGGGACTTCAGTGCAAAGTTTCATCTTCAGATACACTGTAAGTAAAGATTAATTGTTGCACTGACATCTAAATGGCATATCTGGCACAGGTCTAAGCGGGTTTTATTCATACGTAACTGATAGATACCAAACCATAAAGATTGGGAACTGCTTTTCGGCTGCACTGCCAACTTTATTTGGTGTTACCCAGGGTTCTGTTCTTGGGCCTTTGCTTTTTACTCTTTGCACCACGCCACTAAGTTCTGTTATACAAAGACATAACTTGGATCATCATCTTTATGCTGATGATACTCATATCTACATTGTGTTGGCTACCCTGGATCAAATCGCTCCCTTACCCAACTTAGTGATTGCCTCCAAGATATATTTTACTGGGTGACGGACAGCAAATTGAAATTATATACAAATAAAACTGAATTGATCATTATTGGTAATCCAATGCAACATAGGACACTTAATTGTTTTTCCCTATGCGTATTTTGAATCAGCACATCATGCCAGCAAAATCGGTGCGGAATCTAGGAGTGGTCTTTGATAGTAACTTCAATTTCTGATAACACATATCTTAAATGTGTCGCTGCTGCTTTTATCATATTCGTATTCGCCGGTATATGTCATTTTTTGTTGCTAAAAATATTCCAACAGCGCTTGTTAGCAGCATACTTGATTATTGCAATTCCCTCCTTTATAATATCGATAGCAAGGATTACAAAACTTCAACGTGTCCAAAATTGTCTGGCAGGGGTAGTTACAAGATCTCCTAATTTTTTTCACACAATACCACTATTAAAGTCTGCATTGGCTCCCTGTATGGTATCGTATAATATTTAAGATCTGTACCATTACATATCTGGCACTGTCCAGTAAGCAACCATCTTATTTGCATTCACTGCTTACTCCTGTAAGAAAACCTATCCAGCATTGATCGTCTATTTCTTACATACTTTTTTCCTAGAGTCAACACTAACATTGGAACTAGTGCTTTTTTCGTTCAGCTCTTTGGAATATGCTTCCTCTTATTACAAAATTCCGTCATCATTCAAAAACTTAACCTTACAACCTTGCTTATCCACCACAGCTCCCTACCACCTTGTCCCATCTGTTGACAACTGGAATACTGCTTATGGATTTTGAGATTGACCAATCCTTTTGTTTTTATGTGTCTCAGGACTGAGAATGGGTTTCCAAGGATTTATATGCAATATAAGTTATCTGATTATTATTAAATGGATATCATGAGGTGACGTGCAATCAAATATGCAATTTATAAAATATTAGTCGGGTAACCCGGGTGGCCGAATGTATAACATCAATGATTATAAATCGTTCTTGGTGTTGTTGATGTTGAAAAGTTATTCATTCCTGTTCCATTGTTACTATAACTGAAGATATTATAGTTACAATGCACTGCAAATTTTGTGTTAATTTCATATTTCTACATTGCAAAGCCTCTGCATATATTCTAATCACAATTTGTGTTACAGTGTATTAGTTTTGATGTGACACCATGTCTGTCTAATCTATATGCGTTGCAAAGTCTCCCTCTCCAGTTATAAAATGTTTAATTTTTGATAACAATGATGCAGTGTTGATCTTTCATAAAGGCATATAAATAGTCATTGCCAATTTTGTCAAAACATCAATTTTTTCTGTAATCAAAATGTCATCACACATGCATTATGTAGCACTGCGTGTGTGCACGATGGTTTGAAATTATAAATTAATTTCGTAAATTAGACCAATAATCACAATGGTTCCACACCATATCTGTCGCACCGAGTCTAATATGACAGACAGTGTAGTACATAGAGACCAGTAAAAAAATGGAGTACATTTTGTTTTTTTGTAGTAAAAATAGTACACACAGCAGCACTGTATTATTGATCTAAACATTAAAAATAACAAAAGCATCTTGTTATTTTAATTACATGTAGTGTTTAGTCGTAAATGTGGTGTATTTGCAGTATGTTAGCAGGCACTCATTCTTAATTGATCTTAATATTTAACCAATGGAAGTTTGAACATACATACTATTACAGGAAACGTTCAACCCAAGATATTGTACATTAGAAAAAGTACAACTGACGTATAATTCGAAGACATGAGTCATGTGACACCCAAACACAACCAAAATATAGTCCTAACACCTGATGCACAAAACACCCTGACTCGATTTGAAACCCAACTTAATATAATTAGACTACTAAAGATGAAATGTTGGCAAAATTCTGAAACTACCTCAGTAATATTCCTACATATCTGTGCAGGTCTTTATATTGGTGAATTTGACATTTCTTCTTGTAGATAAGCCAGTTGTGTCAGTGGTGGCGCCAGACCCAGTGGTAGAAGGACAGTCAGTGACCATTACATGTCAGTCACAAGGGGCAAGACCAGCAGTGGACAAAGTCACATGGAAGAAAGGTCAAGAGGTCATCGATGTGACCAGTGACACCAGGTATAATGGAGGGACTGTCCAGTCGCAATCACTGACCATTGAGTCAGTCTTGAAGACAGATGCTGGAGAGTACACGTGTCAACTGAGCAATGACGTGGGACGCGGCACTGGGTCTGTCACACTGCAAGTCTTGTGTAAGTAGCTGAAGCAAACGCAACTAGAGTGGACATTGGTACTTCTCCCGGAATCTGCCTTACACCCTTGATTAAGAACCACTCAACAAATATTACTTTTGCTGTTGTATGTGTATGTTTTGATATCTGTGTTGTATATTTTAGTTAAGACATTTCACCTAACCACATATGTCCTTTAGATATGTAAGTGTTCAGACTATCTTCTTAATATTGCATATTCGCCTTAGCTTCTGAGCAATTCCATCCATCTGTTGACGATGTTTCTTTGTAATGCTTAATCCTTTGGTTTTGTTGCACTGCTGAGGTTTGATTTTTCAAGGATATTGGTGCTAAAGAAGTCATTTTATTATTATTACTATTATTTTATGCCTCCAAATCAATGTGTGAACTTTTGTGATAACTGGGACACTCATATTCACAGCACATCTGTCATCGATTTTTAAGTAACTCCGTATTTGTCTCAGTGACATTACTACAGAGCTGTATTACGCATTGAGTATTCCATGTAATGTTATACTCTCTTGAGTTAGATTAAAAACACTGCCACTGAAGGAATGAACATGTACCTCATTATGCCACAAAAAGAATCATTTCATTATTCTTAAATAAATAATGAATCACCTGTGAGAATTATAGTGTATGCCAAGTGATTGTATTAAAATGACAGGAGACTTGTGAATACAATCTGTATGTTAGATACTGATGTTGGGGAAATCCATGTGTAACAGGGATTAACAAAATATATTTATTTGCAAAACTGACTAATGCTCTCTTTTTTAACAAACAAAAACAGTACCACATTAATTTCCACTCATTTTGTCAGAAATTAACACTAAAAACATCCATTTAAGTTTAATCACAGTTATGTTACTTTAGTAGCAACAACTGCAATGTTACTGAACAATGTTCAGGAAATTAACATAAAACTGTGCCACAGTATGAGTAACCATATCAAAATTACATGCCCTGTATTGGTGCCACATGATGTCATCAGTACAGTGTCATGGTTCTTCTCATCCCAGCAAACATGACTGTTTTGTTTTAAAATTTTGGCACCTTTCCATATAAACATGTTGCTGAAATAAATTTATGTATAATTATATAATTTTGTTTGAGATTGACAATCAAGACAACGTGAGAGTTCTTTTTACTAGTAACATAATGCGTCAACAATTTATTATTGCTCAAATGCTATCCAAAATATGCTATTCACTGCTTATTTCAATATTGTTTATGTGATTGCCTTACGGATAATTTACTGAAAAGAATCGTTTCTGTAATTTTTTATTTTTACATATAACATTCTCATTGCATAATAACCAATAGTATAAACCCAACATGTTTAGGTTAGCTTAATTTAAAAATACTAATACTAAGACACAACTAAAGTATCTATTATTTGTCAACTTCAGATAAGCCGAATGGCCAAGCAACAGTTGAACCACAAGATGTCACTGTGGCTGTGAATGGACAACTGTCATTAACCTGTCATGCCCCAAATGACACTGGCAACCCGGCTGCTTCGTGGTTCACCTGGAGCAAACACAACAGTGACTTCAGCAGCAACACAACAGACGCACTGAGACTGACACCTTCAAGTGTGACAGAATTTGGCAAATACAGGTGTAAGGCCGGCAACTGGATAGGACGGAGTGACTACTCAGAGTGGACCATAGTGACAGTGCAAGGTGAGTGACAGTGCAAGGTGAGTGACAGTGTGACAGTGCAAGGTGAGTGACTGTGACAGTGCAAGATGAGTGGCTGTGACAGTGCAAGGTGAGTAACTGTGACAGTGCAAGCGGAGTGACTGTGTGACAGTGCATGGTGAGTGACAGTGCAAGGTGAGTGACTGTGACAGTGCAAGAGGAGTGGCTATGACAGTGCAAGGTGAATGACTGTGACAGTGAAAGTTGAATGACTGTGACAGTGCAAGGTGAATGACTGTGACAGTGCAAGGTGAGTGGCTGTGAAAGTGCAAGGTGAGTGACTGTGACAGTGCAAGGTGAGTGACTGTGTGACAGTGCATGGTGAATGACAGTGCAAGGTGATTGACTGTGACAGTGTAAGAGGAGTGGCTGTGACAGTGCAAGGTGAGTGACTGTGACAGTGCAAGGTGAATGGCTGTGACAGTGCGAGGTGAGTGACTGTGTGACAGTGCATGGTGAGTGACTGTGACAATGCAAGGTGAATGACTGTGACAGTGCAAGGTGAGTGGCTGTGACAGTGCAAGGTGAGTGACTGTGTGACAGTGCATGGTGAGTGACAGTGCAAGGTGAGTGACTGTGACAGTGCAAGAGGAGTGGCTGTGACAGTGCAAGGTGAATGACTGTGACAGTGCAAGTTGAATGACTGTGACAGTGCAAGGTGAGTGACTATGACAGTGCAAGGTGAGTGACTGTGACAGTGCAAGGTGAGTGGCTGTGACAGTGCAAGGTGAGTGATTGTGTGACAGTTCATGGTGAGTGACAGTGCAATGTGAGTGACTGTGACAGTGCAAGGTGAGTGACTGTGACAGTGCAAGGTGATTGACTGTCACAGTGCAAGGTGAGTGACTGTCACATTGCAATGTGAGTAACTGTGTGACAGTGCAAGGTGAATGACTAATAGTGCAAATTGCGTGACTGTGTGACAGTGCAAGGTGAGTGACTGTTTGACAGTGCAAGGTGAGTGACTGTGTGACAGTGCAAAATGAGCGACTGCGTGACTGTGCAAGTTGAGTGACTCTGTGACAGTGCAAGGGGAGTTACTGTGACAGTGTAAGGTGGGTGACTCACAGTGCAAGGTGAGAGGTTGTGTGACTGTGCAAAGTGAGTGAATGTGTGACAGTGAAAGGTGGATGACTGTGACAGTGCAAGGTGAGTGGCAGTGTGACAGTGCTATTTGCCACAAACAAAATATCATAGAAACAGGGTATCTTGTCCCAATATTGATGTATCCTCTTCCTTATCTCCATCATCTTGCAAGTGTGCATGGACATAGTCTTGTTCCCCTAATTCTATGCTGAATCATCAACTTTGAACAACTTCCACTAATAGTGTGACTGGCTTACATACACTGACAACTAGGTACTGGACCAGATTGAGTTGATCAGGGCTAGTTTTGCAACATTACTTGATAATTTGCAGCTACCCCTGATTGACACATCAACTCACATTAATCTCAGTCAGAAGTATGCGTACACTAGCCAATTGATACCAACCCAACCAAACCAAACCGAATAGTAGCACTGATATAAAATACTCTTGCTGGTTTTAAGATTGAACAAGGTATAGCAACATTTAAACATACTTACCACATCTGCCATTGAAAGCAGCAAGCTTGGAGAGTCTTGAAATGTTTAATCTATTTATGGTCAATTTATATATCGATTTAATGCTTAAACATGATGTGTGAATTGTTTGTATTAATTATATTTTTTAAATTACAATTACACATTATACAATGCCTGTTGACACATATATTTCCAGCTCCAGCCAAAGTAGAATATCCAAGTTCTGGTGACATCATCAAAACTCCTGCCTTTGATGACCTTCACTTCAACATGACATGCACAGTGTCAGGCAGTGGTGAACTGGACGTTCAATGGCGCAAAGATGGATTGTCAGTTGACACAGGTGCCTTTGCTGTCACCACTGTCCCAGTGACAGGTGGACGGTATAAGTCTGGACAGACTGAAGCCAAAGACAGTACATTGATGTGGCAGGTGACTAAGAGAGCAAGGTATTTCACCTGTATCAACATCACCCACTTTGATGGCAACTACACCTGTGCTGTGTCTACACAGACGGCTGGTGCAACAACTCGCGATGAGTCCAAGGCCTTCTTTGTCAATGTTCAATGTAAGTTTATGCATAAATATATTTTTTAGGTAAAAGGTTAGCCGTATTT
Organism: Paraescarpia echinospica; assembly: GCA_020002185.1. Taxonomy (NCBI): domain Eukaryota; kingdom Metazoa; phylum Annelida; class Polychaeta; order Sabellida; family Siboglinidae; genus Paraescarpia; species Paraescarpia echinospica. Next base: position 22,400,654 of record CM034540.1, read on the forward strand.
GCATGATTCTCACTTATATTTCGTTGGTATCTGTAACTATTAACAGACAGCGTGAACACTTACAATTTTATATATACAAGCAATTATACAGCGTATTTATTTTAAACTTCCTTGTGATAAAGGTAATGAAATTACAGATCACGGTGTTTTTCAATTGGCCTTTTAAAATATGCAGACTTATTAACAATCGTTATATAATGTGGTCATCACGTGGTAACTGTTCCAGCTAGATCGTGAGGAAAGCTCTGTACCTGTGTGTATTATTGGAGAGCGTTTTTTTATTTCATGCTAAGATATGACAGAGCATTTTATAGTATACTTAGATATTATTTTGAAAGGGAACAACTTACATGCTGATGCAGGCACATTGTATACTTGTTTACGATCTATCCTCCTATTGCCTTGTTGTTTGACAGATGAAGCCTACTGGTCCTCTGGCCCCACGGTGACAGCTGCTGCTCCAAATGATACGTCCAAGGAGATTGTGTGTTCCGTGTGTGCCAATCCACAACCAATCTTTCTGTGGACATTCAGCAATAAGAATCTACGAGAAGGAATCCATGTAGCAGGAAACAAAATCATGCTAGATCATGTTGCAAGTGAGGACTTTGGTGCCTACCAGTGTATTGCAAGTAATATTGTTAATGGAGCTACCAGAACGACTACACATTACATCGGTCTAATGCAAAGTGGTGAGCTTGACTTCTTAATGATTTATTTTTATTTATTTTTAAGTTAATTATATCTGCCAAAATTATGTTTAGTTCATCACAGTACAAAAAGGACATTTGTAAAATTATTTAAATTTCATAGATATTACATAAATGTGTCAGTTAATATGCATGGATTGTAGTTTTTTTTAATCTGATAAAATAATAGTTATGCATAGTAATAATATAAATCAAATAACATCATAATACTTCTGCTAGAGTGATCTATTTAACAAGATTGTCGTCCAGAGATACAAGCTCCAGATGGCATGGGGACAAGGAAGCCTTTGGCTTATCGAGAGTCCAGCCATTTTCCAACTACATATAGACTGCCCACCCCAGATAGCTGTCAAGTTTATTTTTGAACATATTCACACTGCTAGCATTAAAAAAACATCAGATAATTTGTTCCAACCATTTATTGTCCTCTGAGAGAAGGAGTATTATCTCACATCTAATGTACACTGTTCTTTGACTAATGCCGCATTGTGCCCTCTGGTTCTGATGCCTTCTTTAAGTTTCAAGAAAATATTTCTATCAATATCTTCATAACCATTCAATATTTTAAAAACTTATATTTTATCTCCTCTTAGTTTCCTAGTCTCTAGTGTTGTCAACCCGCATTCTAATATGTATCTTTCATAACTAAGATCTTTCAGTTCAGGAATCAGTTTACCCAGGGGTAGTTGCTCTTTGTTGTGCTCTTTCTAGCTTATCTATGTCCTTCTTATAATATGGCCTCCATGCGTTTATGCAATATTCCAAATGAGGACTAACTATTGCTTTGTACAGTGGTACAATCAGCTGTTTGTCGTTATATATGATATTTCTTCTAATTAATCCTAGTATTTGGTTACCCTTTGAAGCACCAATTACACTTTGCTCTGAAACTTTCATGTGAATGCATTTCCATTTCCCAAAATTGAATAACATTTGCCATTTTTCAGACCATGTAGTAATTTGGCTAGATCATCTTGTAAAGTGTGTTTATCTGCATCTGTTTGAACTCTTCTGAACACTTTTTTATTGTCTGCGAATGTCAGTACTTTACTTGATATACATGTATATCGTTATCCAAATCATTTATTTATATATATATATATATATATATATACATATACATATATATATATATATATCAATGATAATATAGGTCCCAACACTGACCCCTGTGGCACTCCACTCAAAACTGATTTCCAGTTTGAAATCTCCCCCTCTACTATTACTTTCTGTCTTCTCTATCTTCTGTCTGTCAACCACTTTTCTATTCAGCTGTTCACACCATCCTCTGTACCATGTGCTTTAAGTTTAAGCAACAATCTTTGGTATGGCATTTTACCAAATTCTTTCTTAAAATGTAAGTAGACATCATCCATTGGTGACCCATCGTCTACCCATTTTGTAATTTCTTCAAAAAAACATAACAGATTGGTTAGACAAGACTTAGCCTTTAAGAACCCAAGCTGAGATTCATTTATTAATTTTGTTTGTGTTTTACAAGGAATTCCACCATGTGGTCTCTTCTAAGAGTTTCTAGTAATTTGCATAAACCTGATGTTAAACTAACTGGTCTGTGTCTTGCTCCTCGATCCTGTTTTAAATAATGGCGTAATGTTTGCTTCTTTCCATTCTAGTGGAACGATTCCCTCTTTAAGTGACAAGTTAAAGAATATAGGAAGTGGTGTACTGATTTGCTCTACAATTTCCGTGAGCAGTTTCGGTGGTATCTCATCAACTCCAGGTGATTTGTTTTCTTTCGTCTTGTTAGTTTGCATTGATATAATTTCCGGAGTAAAAAACAACTGCCCTAAATGATCTGATTCACCCCCTTAAATTTAGTAACTGATACTGGCAGTGAACTGATATCTTCTGTGGTAAACACTGAGCTGAAATACTCATTTAGGGCCTCTGTCATCTGAAACTCATCAGATATTACGTTTCCAGCACTGTTTTCAAGTGGTCCCACTTTATCTCGAACCTTCTGTTTACTCCTTACATAAGCATAGCAAATAGTTGTTGTAGTCGTCTATATTTCCAGTGTTTCTAAAAACTCTCCACATAATTTGTTTTTAAGCAATCTTATGTATAACCTCCTTTGAAAGGTGTTTCTTCCTGGATCGTTTCCATTGCTCTTTCAGGGGAACAGATCTTTCAATAATGCTTTCAATGTCATATTTCAAAACAGTCCAACATCCTGTTGCTGTTCTTTTCTTCATTAAGGCAGTCCAATCTATATGTGATAAATATTTTCTCATCAGTTTATATGTGCCTTTGTTGAAGTTTCTCCTCCGTTGCTTTTAGCATTATTCCCTGATTGTATTTTTATATAAATGGATCTGGTTATGATCACTAGATCCCAGAGGTTCATACACTTTCACATTATCAACTAATTCCTTCTGAGAAGAGAACACTAAATCCAACACATTCCCACCTCTTGTTGTTCCAAAACATGTTGAGTAAGAAAACTGTCCTATATTAGAAACATAAACTGTTGGTCATTACCTCCAGCACTCTCCAGTGATTTCCACTGAATACGTCCATGATTAAAATCTGTGCAGTTTTACATCATCCTCTTGTCATATGATAGGACTATGATAAACTAGTCATATTGTTAATGTTGCCTTTCTGGTAACTATGTTGCACCAAATAGCTTCCTCGAAATCTGCCTTCATACTTCATATGCCTGTATAGATTCATTAATATATAGAATAACCCTGCCTCCCTTCTCATTTATCTGTCCTTTCTAAAATGACATAACCTGATAGAATTAGTTCAGCATCCACCATGTCTTCGTGTGCCCATGATTCTGTGATGCCTATTACATCTGGGTCAATAACTGCTACCATGATTTATAAATCGCTTCTCTTATTTACTATGCTTCTGGCATTTAAGCATACACATCTAAGCTCATTTTTATGGATATTTGGTGAACCTTTCCTTGTAGATTTGCTTGTACCACGGTCTTCACGACGCCACTCTGTTGGTTTCCTTTTGCATTTTCATTGATTTGCTACACAAGCTTTTTATGGGATAGAATACATGACGCAGTGGTCCTGAAGAGAATCGCATGTGATGTCAAATCTTTCCAATCAGCAAAACAATTCCTTTTGTTCTTCCTCCCACGGAAGGTGCTCCATGCAAATGTATATATTGTCATCCCGTGGGCCGCATTGTATACAATCTTGCTTTTAGTCCGCGGGCCGCACAAAATAACTTGTTCCCGACCCCAGCCCTAGACCATGCGAGAAATGTGTAATGGAAGAAGACAATTTTCATTGTCAATAAATCTCCATGAACCCAAGTAGTTTATATTTGTAGAGTGTCACAATTGTATACTGAAATGCAAAACCTTGCTTATTTTGGTTGCTAAGCCACCTAGCTACTTATGCAATTGTGTTTATTGTCAGTCTGTATGTTACTGCATTAACATTATGCAATCATTCCTATGTAAACATGTGTATTAGTTTATTATAACATTTAAAAAAAAAGTTCTTCACAGAATACTTTAAACGTAATAGTAATGTTCCCTGCTATTCTTCAATGTGAGATTGTGCAGATTTTGGAGAATCTACTTAATGAGATATCAATAATATTTAGGAAGTTATTAATTATATATTTGTATTGATTTCCCACTTCAGGTCCAGCTAGAGAACCACTCAATTTCACCATCCTGAGTTACCACACTTCAGTCGCCCTTACCCTTCGATGGCGCCCTGGATTCCACGGTGGCCACCCTCCACAGACATTCATCCTACAGTACAGGGCGTCCAATGAGGTGACTCTGAGAACCTGGACAGACATGTTCAGTCACACAACAAATGGAGTGACCTGGTACCAATCGACTGTGACAGGTCTACAGCCTCAGACTGAATACGTCTTCTCTCTCTACGCTGAGAACAATCGACCACGAGACAAAGGTCCGAACAGAAGTGAAACTGTCACACAGACTGGCAGCACCACAGGTAGGCAATTTTGCAATAAATGGCATTACCGAAATGTGCATGCAAGAGTGCCATGCCAACGCAATTTTATACACTACTATGGCATGACGGTACACTTACAAACGGATCCTTAGCCAGGATTGTGAAATTTTCCAATTTACTCTTTCTCGTTACCTTGATCCTGTTTGGCATAAATCTCGTTCCCTATTGGATAAGTCACGTTATTCGAAACAATGTCACTATTGTAATAGACAAATGGCAAAAGCAAATTATTTTATAAATATGCTATCCAATAATTCAGAAAATTCTCGTCAGTTATGTAGTTGTATAAATAAACTTCTTCAGAGACAGGCTGCTCCATCATTACCGAAAGATGATTCACTTAAAACTCCATGTGATGTGTTTTCTGATTCTCTGAACCAATCTTTGAATCATGTTAAAATTCCAAAAATTAATTCTTTGCTTTCTTCTTTCTCACCTGCAACAGTTGATAAAGTGAAACAAATAATCATGGTATCTCCAAATATATCTTGTGAGCTTGAATGCTACCAACTATACTGTTAAAAGTATGTCTTAACTCTCTAGTTTATACAATTACAATGTCACTAAGTTTGGAAATTTTACCACATGATTTTAAACATGCATGTGTCTCTTCCTAAAGATTACTTCAAGTTCAAGAATGATGACTAGTTTCTAATCTCAGTTTCCTTTCCAAAATACAAGAAAAAGTGTAAGAAAACGCATTGGATCTAACATAAATCAAATGGCTTGTTTAATGAATTACAATCTGCATACAAACAGCTTCATTCGACGGACACTGCCCTATTGAAAGCGCATAATGATGTTACTTTAAATATGGATAAATGTAAAGTAACATCGCTTACCTTGCTTGATCTATCTGCTGCCTTTGATACAACTGATCATTCCATTCTCATAAAATTCTCTCTCTTTATGGTATGGTGTATCCAGCATAGCTTTAAGTTGGTTTTTGTCATATCTAACACATAGGCATCAAACAGTGAAGACTGGAGATTGTTTTACATCAGCACTCCCTATTTCATGTGGTGTTACTCAGGGTTCTGTCCTCGGACCACTACTTTTCACTCTCTACACAACACTACTGAGCATAGTTATTAGCAGTCCTAATCTAAACCATCATCTTTATGCAGATGGTACCCATATTTTCATTTCTTTATATACGCCTAATACTAATTGTTAAGAAATTGTCTTAATTATATTTTCGTTTGGATGACTGAGAGTAGATTAAAGTTAACTGCTGATAAAACACAGTTTCTTATTATTGGTACACAGAGAGAGCATAACATAAATATTTTAAATAACATTTTCCACCTATGCTTAGCCAGTGTGTTACGCCTGCACCTTCAGCACGAAATCTCGGAGTATTCTTTGATGAAAATTTCAATTTTAGACAGCATATTTCTCAAACTTGTCACTGCCGTTATTTTCATATTTGTGAGTTACAACATATTCGCCGTTATCTGCCTCTTCTGTTGCACACACTATCACAACTGCACTTGTTACTAGTAGGCTTGACTATTGTAATTCTCGTTTTCATAAACTTGTCGTTGCTGTTATTCTCATATTCATGATTTACGATGTATTCGACAATATGTGTCTCCTTCTGTTGCAAACACTATCGAAACTGCATTTGTTACTAGTAGGCTTGACTATTGTAATTCCCTTTTTCACAATATTTCCTGTAAACATATCCCTAGATTACAACGTGTACAACATTGCATAGCTAATGTTGTGAATCGGTCTCCACGGTTTTCCAACTCAGTGCCTCTTCTGAAGATTTTGCACTGGCTTCCTGTCAGATATCCTATCATTTTAAAGATCTGCACCATTACCTACCAGGCACTTTCATGTAAGCAACCAGATATTTATATTCATTGCTTACTCCTATAAAAAAAAGCCTATCCAGCTTTGATCATCTAGTTATGATTTACATGTTGTTGCTAGAGTCAATACTAGTATTAGAACTAGAGCATTTTCTTTTGTGGCACCACCTTTCTGGAAATAGCTCACTCTTAGTGTCAGATCAGTTAAAAATATTATACTATTTTGCCATCATTTAAAAACTTACCTTTATAAACTTGCGTATCCACCTTAGCTCCCTGGTGTATCGGTCCATCTGTTAACGACTTTAATATGTCTTATTGATTCTGAGATTGACTAACCTTTTTGTGTTGATGCGCCTCTGAGCTTGGTTTCCGAGGATTTAGACACAAAAGAAGTTACTTTTTTATTATTATTATTATTTGCACAAACAAAGGACAAACTTCTGAAATCTGAAACAGATGTCAAGTGTTCAGATCTGCCTAAAGAACTGAAGAAAATTGAGCTACATACAATACGCATTGGTGATTGTTTGGTCACTGTGACTTTTCAATGGCACAAATAAATTCTGCCACACCACACCGCTACTGATAAAGCTGCACTGGCTGCCAATAGCAGTTCGAGTAGAGTTTAAGATCCTTCTCCTCACACATCGAACATTCATCGCCATGCACCACAGTACATGTACGTCGAACATTGGCTGAACCGATGCCAGCCGACGAGATCGCTACTCTAATAAATACAGTCAACTATAATTATGTCCCTCGTGCAAAACGTTGATATGAACAACAATGAAGAATGCTGTTTTTAAATCGAACCTTAAGACGTACCTTTTTTCCAGTACATCCAGCACGGTACAAGTACAAGATTTTATATGATTTGATGAAAGAACATCTGAAAATGAAACTAATTGTGAGCAAACTGAAATTGGCTAACAAGTACAAAGAATGAGTGATGATAGACTGACGAAATGAGCATAGGAGATAGAAGAGGGTAGTAAAAAGAGAAGAGGAAGACCAAATATAAGAAAGACAATGTAAAACGAAATCTTGAAAGGGCAGGTAGAAACAGCCGAGCGTAGAAGACCATCGCAAAGGCCGAGTCAGATGGAGAGAAATGATACACGAGGCATAACGAGCTGGTAAAAGTATATATACTATACGATAAATTATTTATAAACACATAAACTATTCAATAATAAACAAGCTGCTGCACCGTAAATAGGACTAGCCAGTGACTCTATTGGAACATTGGTTACCAAAACATGTAATGATGAAACCATGGAAGTCTGCACTAACATTGTCTTACATTGACATCTTAAACGTGATGGAGGCCTGGAAATCTAGACAGCAAGATAGATATATGCAGTTTGTTGTGAATTGAACAGATCACATGACATAAGCTATAATCTGACAACACTCGTCATATGCTGGAGAAAGTATCCTACTGTGTGTGTAGCTTGTGCTTTGACGTGTTATAGCAATAACGTATTGTACTGACATATCAGTACCTTAAACCCAAAGGTCCAACGGACTTATGTCACTCTCCGTCCGCTGTCCGCCATGCACAGACATATCTTAGGGTACTGCCACTATGCCGTAGAAATTTGTATTTGATTGAATCATTCTAATGGCCCCCCAGGGCCCCTCAAACTGGTAAATTTTCACATTTTGCCTATTTAAAAAAAAATCAGAATCAGTAACTTTTTCTCAGACTTTGCAGACATTTCATGTGGTAATGCCACTATACACAAGGAATTTGTATTTGTTTGAATCATTCTAAAGGCACTTCAGGGCCCCAAAAATGGTAATTGGAAATTCGATGCGCAAGTTTGACAGCCATCTAAAATCTGCCATATATATGTATTTACACACCTTTCTGGCTAGGTCTGTCCGCTCCTCTCTTGTTTTTCCTCCTCTTACAAACTCCAAAGCCATGCTATAGCTAATCTTCACTGTTTTGCTAAACTCCATTGTTTATAGCAGAGAGGAGGCTGAGGGGCGATAAAAAAATTTGGTAAACAAATTTGCGCATGCTCATTGGCTGATGCCAGCCATGCGATATGCAAAATAGCAACAAACATGTGTAACTGGCCAAAGGGTGCTCTGTCTCCTTTGCAAAGCAAGCTATCTAGTATTATGATGAAAAACCTCCACGACACAGGTAAGTTTAAATCAAAATTAATTCTAAAAATCAAGAATATCATTGATGGATATGGACTATCTAACATGTGGCATGATCATGGAAATATTAACTGGTTGAAGCATACCCTAGAACTTAAGATGAAAGACATGAACATACAAACATGGTACAATGAAATTCATATAAATAGGCTGTGTTCAAATTACAGAATATTTAAAAACGAAGTAGGGCTTGAGAACTATTTAATCTACTTGAGCCCAACTGACAGAATAAATTTATGTAAAATTCGTTGTGGAAATCACCAATTACCTATTTTCGTTGGTCGTTATCTCCCAGAAAATGCTCAGAGGCTGTGTAACTTATGCAACAATGGAGAACAAAGTGATGAATATCAATATATGTGCTTGTATATCCATCACTAGTAGAAGAAAGATCAAAATACACAAAGAAATACTTTATAATCAGACCTAATACTTTAAAAATGAACCAGTTGTTTAATGTTTGCAATGTGAAACAGTTAACAGATCTTTCCAGATTTATTAATGTAATCATGTCAACATTTTTCTAACAAATTTCCTGTCAAAACTGTGAATTGCGTAGACGAAACATTGTAGCTTATAGTTAATTTACATGTCGTATAATTACATGTAAATCAGTTCAAATTGTGCAATACACGTATACATAATAATATACGTGGTTTATTTAATTTTACACTGTTTCACATTATTTGGTTTGCACTTCTGATTATAACATTATTAAAAATACTTAATACAGTAAGGTCACTGAACGTTTTATGCATTGTGTGTTGTTTATGTTTTACAGGCTGTAAATATGATTTATACATTATAAGTCTAGATGTTCTAAGAATACAATATATGTTATTAAAAAGTACTGTAGAGAGAACAATTCTCTCATACTCCGCAACGGGTCGTAGTAGTCCGGCAGTCAAACGTCCTTTTGAAGGTGGACCGTGCATTGGGGTCCACACGATGTTTTCTTGCATTTTTGTGACCATCTAACCTTCTGCGTCAATAATCCGACGGGTGCCACTCAGGCACCCTTGAGCATTTTTTTTATAAACCCACTAATATGCAAATTACTTCTTCGCCGCCGGACACAAAAACTACGCTAGGTATGGGCTGTACTACCTTTGCTCGATGGAAAGGCTTCATGGCGACATTCTGGAACGGTTCATGAAGGGAGAGCATGTGATGCGTCACAAGAAAGGTTTATGTCAAATGCAGTTGAAATAGGAAGAAGACAGATGCGTTCCTACGAAGAAAGCTGGCCAGAAGGATGCAATGCTACTTTGTCTAAAGAGGTCGTGACCATGGCAGTTACACGGAAAGTCTTGCGAGTCGGAGCTACTGCAGTATGCGATGTAAATCTAATTTACTCGAGGGTGATAGGAATGCAACAATATCGCGACTTCAAACAGTGACATACTACAGTATGAGCTTGCACCGGTGCCCGCATCAATGTTCGCAGAGAACGGAGAGATGAGAATAGTAAAGACAAAGTCAACACTAAAGGAGAATCTGCAGGTAGAAACCCCATCGAGACTGGCTCCCCAGCCTGACGTTACTATCATTGACGGCTGTGCGATCCTTTGGGTCATTCACTGTCCTAACAGGGGAATTGTGCGAGACTTTGTGGACAGTTTCTCTAGCTACGTCTTTGGGACGGAAGAGAAGTGCAATGTATACTTGGTATTCGACAAATACTATGATTTTAGCATCAAGAGCGGAACACGAATAGCGAGAGCTTGACAATAAGCTAGCAGACGCCACAAGCTGAGTCTGCAGACCCCGCTGCCACCCAGAAGGTTGTTCTTACTGTGACCGAAAACAAGGTACAGCTGATTGAAATAATTTGTCATCGTTTGATCGCGGCAAGTCAACAAGGGAAGCCGAACAACCACAGGCTCGTCGTTACAGGACAGGAATCTTCCCCGACAGAGATTCATCGAGGGTTGCAAAGACGTCATGACGATCTGAAGACGACACACGAGGAAGCAGATGTCATCATGATTCAGCAAGTGGCTAAAGTTGCCAAAGACGGGGCGGAAAGCATCAAAGTCTTTTGTGATGATACAGATGGAATTGTCTTGCTTGTGTATCACTTCACTGAACTTCAACTTCAATGCAGTCTGACAATGGAAAGCATCAGTGATAGATATTGGGGCCACTGCAAGAAAACAAGGATTGTCAGACAACTACCAGCTGCACACGCTCTCTCCGGATGCGACACAGTTGCACAGCTGTTAGACAGAAGGAAAGGCACATCTATAAAGTCGCTAGAAGCTGGCCATTCTCTTCACCAACTTGGTGACGTTGACATGTGTACCGATGAGGTAGTTGCTGATGCCGCTGGGTTTATCGCTAGTGTTATGGAAGAAAGTCAACAAACAGCATGTCAACAAACAGCATGTCAGATGTTCGCAGAAACGTGTGGGCTACAAAGATGGGGAAACCAAAGGTCACAGTAACGCCAGAGCTGAAGGTTCTGTCACCTACCACCGAAGCCTTAGAACAAAACGTGCGCAGCGCTCATATTCAGACAGCAATATGGAAGTCAGCTGTCAAGTCGGAACCACCGACTTTAGATCCTTGCACCTTCTGAAATCTTAGAGATGATTCGGTGTGGATATTCCTCGGACAAGCCTCGGTGCTACACAGCGCAATGTCGGTGTACATTAGCCAAATTACCCTGCACAGCTTTCTGTGGTTGCCGGGGAGAAACGGGCTGCAGGAATGAACAAACACGGGCAGCTGCAGCATTTGCCTGTGACGACGACTTCGATAATAATGAATAAGGTAACTGGTCAGAGCTAATTTGCATATTCAGGGAACAAATTTGCATACTATAATGTGTTCATTAATGTAATAATAACAACAAGATACCATGAAAACATTCGCGTGGACACCTTATTTTTATTGTTTTGGATGTTTACTATTCCATATTTCAGGATAACAGTATTTATTTTAATGGCGATGACTAATTTGCATATTAATGGGTGTATACAAAAACGCTCAAGGGTGTATGGGTGGCACCCATTGGATTATTGACCTACAGGTGTAGAAGGTCACGAAAATAAAAATAAAACATCGTACGGACCCTAATGCACGCTTCACTGGCTAACGCCCGGACTATAGGGAAATAATAGTCATTGTCATTTATTGGTTCACAATGACATCATACATGAATGTGGTTGGTACATCCGGAAAACAGACATCATTTCGGACAAGGATGTATGAAACATGGCAGGATTATAGGTATTTGTAATAAGAACTTGATAAAAACTCACAATATAGTCCAATGGATTGCAAGGCTTGTTGGCCCATTTTTTTAGTTGTTGACATATCTTGGAACACGTGGTTCTGTTTTAAATAATCGCATGCATATTCGTCTATACACACACACAACTATTTTAGCACAAGGGTTCAGAGGTGTTCTTAGGTGTTCTTTATTGTTTTCAGCTGCTACACAAATTGTTTTGTAGTACTGGACGATCATTGAAACATTATTAGTCTATATGGAATGTTCCGTCCTAATTTTTATTTTATTTTACTTTTCGTAGTTGTTTTTCCTCCAGTGTTTCTCATATTATTTTATTTCATAATCACATTTGTAATCCCCTCTTTGCCATTTTTGGTGTGTAACAGCACCTCGAGTATAAATCAATTCTGCATACAGAATGTTTTTAACACCCTTCCTTTGTTTCCGTCCCAGTTTTAAACATATAAATAGAATCCATGTTGGTGTTATTTGTTTCATTTAAGTAAGACATGTAAGCTTCATGTGATGTTGGGTCTGTTTGTGTAGTTTTCAACTTGGGATTATTATTATAAGTGTGTTTTTTATACTACAGGTAATACAATATTATGCTTAACTGTACAACTGTTAATCTTATATCTTTTAACAGCATCTCCACAAGTTAAGCTTGAGAGTGTCAAGCTGACAGAAAGTCAGATGACTGTCACATGGTCATATACTGGGCAGACTATGCGACGTAAACGATCTACATCTCCATCTGTGTCAGTCGTAATCTACTATCATCCGGCTGGTGGAGATGAAGCACATTATCCACCAGAGGGCAGTGTGGCTGCTGAGGAACGAGAAGTGACAATCAGTGGAAAGTTTGATGTGAAAGCCAAGTACACAGTGTGGTTTAAGGTGTATGAAGGCGGACTCGTTTCAGTCCAACGGACAGAGCCACTTGATGCAGCTGTTGAACAAGGTACAGCTGATTAATTTATGTACTCAGTATGGAAGGTCATTTGTTTACTAATGTTAGCATTTTTGATTAATGTGTGGTCTGATTTATCAAATATTAAGATGTGTTGTGAATTCTTTGTATTGAATTACATTGTTAGAGTGTTGGTATTATTGGTAAATATTCCAAAATACCCACATTCAGAACAGATAAATAGTTGTTTTACATAGAATATTCATGCAATATGCGTTTCTTAAAAAAACTCTTTAAAGGGATGCAATCCGAAATATAATGTTAAACAGAATAAATTATCTTTATTATAAAAAACTGAAAGCCCAAATGTGTTTTTGTTGTAGTTGATGGTAATAAATAAAAACGGCAATAATCAAAACAGTTACAAATCCAAAACGGCAACAAACAAAAATGACAACAAATTAAGTAATAATTGTGCAAAAGCTATGACCTGTTTTGTTGCCATTTTGACCAGTGGTTGTCACTGTTTTGAGTAATGCCTCATCACCATTTTGATCAAGATTATTGGCAATTTAGCAATCACTCTTCTGCTTTTGACGAGCTCGCAATTCGCAGATTTGTCAGCATGGTGATTTTCGTAAACATTGAATTGTAAAGTTAATCCTGCTTGGCTAAAACATATCTGGGCAGTCAGTATGTCGTAATACATAATGTAGTTTATACTGCATAATGTGATTTCATGACAACAGCGATCGGATTTCCTCTCTTTAAATATTATTATTTCTTAATCACAGTTCATTCTCTTTACGTTGATGTGTCTCATTTTAGTTCAATCTAACCCACCACTCGCCATCATCGCTGGGTCTACAGCTGCCGTTGTTGTCATTCTCATCATTTTGATCATCGGTGTTCTTCTTTGTCGTCGGCATGCCAAGAATAAAGGTAACATCGAAGAATTGTCCTGAAAGCAAACAAAACATATGACAAAAGTATATATACTCTTATTTATATATTGTAATAATATCGATTAAATTTACAGTCTGTTAGCAATTTTATTATGATAATGCTGTTAAATGTTTCGTTGCTGCGCGACCGTATCTTCAGCTGTTCTCCCTCCTGGCTCGACTGTTACCTTCGGAAGATGGTGGTGGATGCTGTTGACAAATTTTGTCGCTGCGCAACCGCAATTTCACCTTCCTCTCGCTGTCTCCTATATTCAGGTCGCGTGGGCTCATCATAAAAGGTCCGCGGGCACGCTAAATTCCTAAAGTCTTGGGGGCACATGCCCCCAGGTCCCCCTGGATCCTCCTATGACTAGCAGAATACCATTAACAAATACACAACTGTGTTTCCTTTCCAGGTTCCAATAGAGCAAATGCAGCAGCTGGGTAAGCATTAGAACGAATTCATGGATATACATGGTTGTATAGATGTAGGTTGTATGGACATGACGTATCACTATCTGGATATCTTACGAAGGGAAACGATCTAGAGAAAGACCGACGAGACGGTGGAGAGGCGAAGTAGACGAGTACTGGAAGGGCACCATCTGGCAGAGGATAGCGCAAGCCATGCAGATCGGGAAACGACATGCAGATGTCTTTTCCCAACCAAGGCAAACTGCGACTGCACAATGATGATGATTATGATAGATATCTATTTCGTAAATTCATGTTGATTTTTAAAGATTAGGTTTATAAAGAAGAGTATATATATATATATATATATATGTAAATATATATATATATATATAATATCATGCACTTGTTCAGTGTTCTTTTGACAAGTTTATAGTTAATCAGATTATGTAACAGTAGCACACTGATATGAACAACATGGGAAGCATGTTTGACAACTGATTGAAAAAAAAGCACATACATGTAAGAATATTACATATACACATGAATTAATTAAGTGATTTTGCCAGTGACCACATACCAGAAGAAACCACGACACACGTGTACTACAATACATCGCCATCAGATGTCGGTGACAACAAAGACTACCAAACTCTCTCCGAAGGACACACGTTGCAAAATGTTTCAACTCGTGAAGGTTTGTCTAATGCAATATATTATATAATAGAATAGTACATTTTGTAAATCACTATTATAATGCTCATTTCGTATAATCAGTTTATTGTGTGGTTAGGGTTAAAATACCATTATTATAAAGATATCGACCCTTCATCGCCCTCGTTCCTCCGTTCTCTTAGACAGCATCAAGAGTTTCAGTACCCACCAATGTCATATCTTGGGCTCGTTACTGCAAGTACTCATTTAACCTTTTTTCTTCTGACCGAACTAACTCATTGTTCGATATTTATGTTAATGTTATTGTAAATATACATATCATTACGCTACCGATAATCAAAATCAGGCCGGCGGAGTAAGCGCTTATTATTTCTTGTAACGTTGCCCAGTAACAAACACCAACATGGCAATATATATAGCAACAATGTAACTATCCATAGCTTCGTGTAATCTCTGGTCTATAAGCGGTTTTAACACTAACATATTATTTGTTTTTTTTCTTGCCGATCAACGCCGGGTATCTCAAGTAGCATTAACATAACCTACATACTATAATCCTGCCATTTAAAATGTAACTACAATATTATACAAAATTGACAATAACCAGGCCTGATCTGCTGTGTAATCCTTGTCCCAATTCAGGTATTTAAAATTGTGTTTTCCACAAGGAATCTACACTACAATCGATGTATCAACCACGACAAGGAAGCAGCCGTACGAAGATATTGATTCCACCACACAGTCGAAACATATTTACATTAATGTAGGTACACGACCTGACTGCTTACCGTGTTATGCAATGCATGCGAAATACTATTTCACTATTGAACAATCCCCACTACATTGTTGAGGGAGTTATGTGATTATCCAGCCTCGAACAATTGAAGAAATCCTTCATATAAATTAGTGTTTAGAATGCAATAGCAATATACTATATACCTTGTGGCATTGATATCATACATGTCTTACATTGATAAACACAAGTTCACCAAGTTGGAGGATTTATTTTATTTTCTTAGATTCCAAATAGGATTTTGAAACATATTTCAACGTTTCGTAAGTCATCAGCATTCTGGCATTCTCCATCATTAACGGAATTGTGGCAATTCAGGTTTCCTTCTGCTCGCCAGATGGTGTTGCGTAGCACTCAGTAAAATCATTCCAGATATGCTAACAATGAATTTGGACTAATAATCATGTTTACGATAATTATCTGAGCAAAACTGGTCTATCGATATCAAATCAACTAGCATACAGTAGATCTACTTTCAAATACAAAAACACGTACCACATTAACGGAAAACAACAGGCATTTTGTGGTTCTATGCACCTAAAAAAATTAACCTCGTCGGCGATCTCCACGTTTTTGAGGATGACAAACATCGTCCAGTTGTTACACATTAGTGTATGTGTGCAAAGTCCCGCTTTTGGGACACCAGTCTGTTGTGAACAGCCGCTAGTCGTCCACAGTATTGGCACAAAACATCGGCAGCTGTCCAGTTTGGGTAGTAGATGTGCATGCACATTCAAAACGTTGCTGTCTGCGTTTAGTATCTATCGGCTGCACGTTGCGGTTGCACTTTGTTGTTGTTTTGTTGTCGCATTATGAGCAGGCTCATCTTCAGGGTGCATATGATCATCTCGAACACTAAGCACCTCGTGTCACGCGTGTGATGCAAATGTTTGATAAATCACTTTGTCTCTTCTGTACATAGTCTAGCAAGATATTGCCAGGTGAACTTAATAATTGTCTGGTATATTGAAGTAGCTGCTGGTGTTAGCAACGTTAACGTTGGCGCACTGTAACGGATGCAATTTCCTGTTAGAATTAGAGCATTTTCACCAATGGTAAACTAATTAAATGCCTTGAGTTTTGGGTTTTACAGTTTTCAATTGTATATGTCGAAATTAGCCCAGGCTACATACATTGGTGGCAATCTTAGACTTTTCCGGTGACCGATCGATTGGATTTGAAGAATGATCCAATGGGCATTTCGGTACCTAATTTCATGTTTGTATCACTGGTTGAACAACATTTGTCTTGTCTGCAGAGAAACCAAGCCAAATTTGGCCTGGTTTCCAGTTTCATTTAATTTAAAGTTTTAAACCCACTGCAACATTGTAGCTTTTTATTTATAGTTAACATCTATTCATAGCAGTGTTTAGATTTTCCAGCATGTTGCAGATAGCATTCACATGCACCAACAGCAACAACATACAAGCTGCAGTAACCTGAAAACTAAAAAAAAAAATTCTGCATATGTCTAACAGCACATTTACTAATAATAATTTTATTTATAAAACACTGTATATCCGGAATATAATTCTGCTCAGAGGTGCATAAAAATACAACATTGTAAAAATGTAAGGCTTCTAAAACTCGTAATGTATAAGCCTAACTTATCCATAATAAATTAATAGTAAAGTAAAATAATAAATTAATAATAAAATAGAATAATAAGTCAATAATAAAATAAGATAATAAGTTAATAGTGAAAAAAACCCTATAATTATGACTAAGATAAATTCAATATATTACATAGTACAAGTAGTCAACAAATGCGGCTTCAAAAAAGATGCTTTCAAATGTGACTTAAAAAGTTCAAGAGAGTCTATCAGGCGCAGGCTGTCCAGCAGATCATTCCACAGGCGCGGTGCCGTCACTGAAAAACCACGCTGACCATATGGTTCTAAATTGTGGCGGGGTACTCTCAGGAGACGGCTTCCAGCGGAGCAAAGCTGGCAGCCGGGCATGTATTCAACAATCATTCCAGCGGTGTATTGAGGCGTGAGGTCGTGCATTGCTCAGAACATCAACACCAGTAGTTGAAAATGTTTGATGACCTTTATACAGGAATTAGATTAATTGGCGCTCAAACGTATGTTGATACAGTCTCAGTCAACTACTCTATTTTCGCAACAAAATTAGTATCAGTCATTGGTGCTGATATGACTGATGGTTTGAGTATTATCTGTCATGATCAACTCTTTAATGTAAACGGAAGGTTCTCTGAGCGTGCATAAGTTACATGTGGTATACCACATGGACATGTTTTAAGCCCTCTGCTTTTTATATTTGATGGATCAAAGTGTAAGCTATGACATATTCATATATGCCGATGATTTTACTTTACTAGTTAGTGGTAAATACCCAACAGAAACTGAAAGGAAACTTAACCTCGAATCGCGTATTAAATATGTCAAAAAGAAAACGTTTGCAAATTAACATCAAATTAAAATCATGAATTGGCTTGCAAGAAGAAACATGCTGTCCGTTTATTTACGTAAAACATACAGTATTTCGTTTGGTGGCACTGTACGTGAAATGTAAAGTTTGTATTTTCAGCAAGGTTCGGCATATTATTGATAACTATATTTGCAAATGGTTAGTTTTCATTAATCCTTTTTAATAAATAGTGTAATCATTTTAATATATTTGGTCATTAGTAGGATGACTAAAGCTGAGAGTACGTAACATAAGCGTAACTTTTTTCACTAAGTTCTAACTAGCTTGTACATCGAGGTGTAATTTTACGGATCTTATATAATATAATATAATATGTATTTGTTAACAGTGTGGTAAGCTTAACAGTCGGACCTTTCCGACAACAGATTGCAGTTAACTCATAACGCCCAAATGTTTACGAGAACTAATGCCCTTCGTGCCCGAATTAAATCCGTCCAAATAAGCAATTCGCTCTTAGGGAACTTTAAAAACACTTATCATCAGTACGTTATATGCTTGTGTCTTCACCGTGTCAGATGTGTACATTAGGAATCGTTTGACATGAAACTTTTCGAAGAATTAAAGGTTGTATATGTTGACCTATGTGTGACGGATGTCATACATTAGTGTAGCGTTTGTTAGTTGCGTATCAATGTATGCACTTCTTCAAAAAAAGCAACGTTTAATCTGATAATTTATATATACAATAAGGAAATTAAATTGTGTGTTGTGTATTATAGATGCATATTGTAAAACACATTTATGAAATGACAAACCACGCAGTGTGGTCAATAACGAGGAGTACAGACTTGGCGGATATATCTCCTAGGGTACGCTCCACCTTCTGCTAAAGTGCATTCTGTTGTTTTGCAATAATGAACATGATGTCATCACCATGTTTGTTTGCAGGCGGCCGTTGCCAGTGCTGACGCTACAGAATATTCTGAAGTGAAGGCGACAATGGAACCACTTGGCGAACTTACTTATCAAAACATCACTGCTAAGTAATTATATGACAGATGACAGAGAACGTGTTGTTCGTGTTCAAATTTGGAAACAATTTAGAGACCATTGTGCAGTTTTACAGATTGTGTCTCAAACCAGTGATGCTTTGAAAAAAACAAATGTGGTTTGCTAACTTCACAGAATCATCAGACAAATGTAACCAATATCTCGAAGGAATAACAGTTATCAAGTTTTTAATTATTGCAAAGCAAGGTAACCGTTTACTAGTATAAGCATTACATTATTGCTGGTTTATTGTAAATAACCATATATTCATTTATGATACAGAGGGAAATGAAGGTATGAACGCAGTGCATTTTATGTAATGGCCTAGTGTGGGTATTGAGCTAAGTGGCTGAAGCGATATTACTTCCAGCTGTTTGGCTTAGTGAAACCACCCAGCGCCTTCAGCCAATCACGACATGTCAGGAATAGGCCCCAGCCTTTGAATTGGATTAGCGGTTTAGCCGCCACTTCTGCGTTGGGTTGCTGTGTGTCATGTCGTTTATATCCTGATACTTCTAAATCCGCCCTCCTCCACACCTTTCTGCCCAGGCACGTTTAGTTAAACAACTATTGTACACCGTTGGTAGAAAAAGAAGTTGGAAAATGTCGCAATGCTTTCCCAAATTTCGGTTTGAACACGGGGGCATATCCCCAATTCTTGAAAGTATTAGGTTTTGGTGCGTCGACATTTTGTTTTGCAAACGGTATATATTTTGTCTTATGTTTATACAGGATAGGCGGAATGGCCACACCTTTTTGTAATTGCATGTGTCTATTGGTGGTGGAATGTTTGTATTGTTGCTTAGGTTTATAATCGTAGTGGTTTTATGCCTCTATTACGACAAATAATGTATGTCTGTAATATTGTTGTCATGTTGTAGGAATGTGTGCCTGGGAAACTTTGATGGGGCTTGTTTCACTATGCATCGTGTATTGTCTATGTAGAAGGATGAAACTTTATGTAAAACATAATTCAGAGGTTCTTTATTAGCATGGCAGACAACTCAAGTGACGCGATGTATCCAACTGTCGTGCACGTACTCACGCCGTTACCGTGGCGCCGCCTAGCGACTAACTAAACAATATAACATATTGCAACATCTCCCTTCCTTTACAAAAGTGTAAAATTCCTACATGTAGAAAACTATTCTATAATCGCATCTAGAACAGTTCACTGGTACCAAATGTTCACTGAGAAATGTTCCTTGAAATAAAGTAATATTTCTAAACAACTGCTTGTGTTTTATCGAAAATTACTGAGAAATACTGTCTGTATTCTAATGCAAAACAAATTAATACTTCTAACTGCTAGCATTACAGTAATCAACTAAATATCATAGCAAATGACAATGAGATACAAATTACAAATTGAACATAACAGCAATATTACTATTATTATCGCAATGTTCAATACATAAAAATACACAACAGTCATATTGTATGTGCAATATCGTCACTGATGGTGTGTAATGACCATAAAAGGGATTATTATGCCCTTTTTATGCACAACTTAGAGAGTTAGACGTAGTCTCTGAGACGTGCCGGCCTCCTCACTTGTCTTCCACTGCGTCTCTCGATAGTTGGTGTTGCAGTGATGATAGCAGGATGGTCGTCACTCGGCTTGTCGACGCACTGGCGTACTGGTATTCCGCCTGTCGCCGTGTCAGTCGCGTTGTCTGTCACGTCGGCGGCTCGTGGTGCTGTCACGTCCGGGACCGCTGGTGGTGCTGTCGTGCGACGCAGGTGTCTCCGGTTTCGCCAGTACACTGTACTGTAGTCTGTGACAACATCATACGACCTGATGTTAGCTTGCCGCTGTACTGTCGCTTTCTGCCATCGACTTTTGTATTTCGCTGGCTGCATGCACACGACGTCACCGTCTTTTAATGACAGCAAGTGCTTTGCGTTTCGGTTGTAGTAGTTAGCTTGCTTCTTGCGTTTGTCATCAAGCTTTTCAACTGTGTTAGTGACTGTTTTCGGCATCAGAAGTGCTTTCGCAGTGGGCAGAGTGGTTTTCGTTCTCCTTCCAAACAGTCTTTGTGCAGGCGAACTGTCCATGCCTTCCGTAGGTGTATTTCTGTAGTTTAAGAGTGCTAGATATGGATCTGTACCCGCTTCTTTTGCCTTGATCATTAATTTCTTGGAGATCTTTACGGCACTTTCCGCTTTTCCATTAGACTGCGCGTAACCCGGCGAGCTGGTTGTGTGGTCGAAGTGGTATAGTTCTGCAAACTCTTTGAACTCCCGTGAGTTGTATGGTGGACCATTGTCCGACACCACCTCGTCTGGTATACCGTGCCTCGCAAACTGTTGTTTAAGCTTCGGTATGACCGCTGCAGCCGTCTTGTTCTCTAGTCGGTCGATCTCGAAAAAACTGCTGTTGTAATCTACAGTCACTATGTAGTTTCGATCATTGCATTCGAAGAGATCTGTGCCTACTTTTGCCCATAGGCGATCGGGGACATGATGTGACACGAGAGGTTCTTTCGTCTGGCAACTTTGGAAAGCTGAGCAAATGTCACACTACGATATTTAGTCTTTGATCTGCGTTGACATTCCTGGCCAGTATACGCACTCTCGGGCTCGTCGCATTGTCGCCTCGATGCCCAGGTGTGCTCCGTGTAGTTTCTCGAGTATTTCGCTCCGCTGTGAAGATGGGATGACACATCGACTTCCTCTGAACACGATGCCATCTTGTATTGCGAGCTCGTCACGTATGCCATGATACGCTCTGATCGTTGTTGGTAGGCAACTCTTCTCAGGCCAGCCTTGTAGAATGGCTGCTTTCAGTGTTTGTAGTGTGTCGTCTGTCTCAGTGTTGTGTTGTATGTTTCTGAGTCTACCGTCTGAGATGGGCAGGTAGTCAGCCATGTGGATCGTCTCAACTTCCTTTTCCACGGCTTCGCGTAAGTCGTTTCCTTGCATGTATGCTCGACTGAGCGTGTCGGCGATAAACATGTGCTGCCCTCTTTTGTAGACGATGTCGATCTCGTACCGCTGAGCTCGTAACAGCATCCGTTGTAGTCGCTTCGGAGCTGCTTGGAGTGACTTTTTGTTGATCATTTCGAGAGGTTTGTGGTCTGATTCAACTCTTATCGGTCTGCCATATGCATAGTGGTCGAAACGCTCTAGCCCAAAAATAATCGCGAGCATTTCTTTTTCGATCTGGGCATACCTGCTCTCAGCATCTGTCAGCGATCTGGACGCATAGGCAATTGGTTGCTCGTTCTGTAGTATGCACGCTCCAAGGCCACTCTCCGACGCATCACACTGCAGAGTGAGTGGAACGGTCGGGTCGAAGTATCGGAGTAAGGGTGTCTCCGACAACATCTGCTTGATCTTCACGACCGCCGCGCCGTGCACCGATTCGTCCCAGAGGAAGTCAGTGTCGGCTTTGATGAGATCTCGGAGTGGTTGCGTGACATTGGAGATGCCTTTTGCGAACTTCTGTAGGTAGTTGACCATGCCCATGAGGCGCTGCACCGCCTTCTTGTCATGTGGTTGAGGCATTTTGAGTATGGCCTCCACCTTCGCTGGATCTACTTTCAGTCCCTCTGCTGTTATGAGATGACCCATGTACGACACCTCACTTCGTTTCCAGTGCAGTTTCTCTTTGTTCAGTTTGATGTTCTTTTCGCGACATCGATTCAGTAGCTGCGCCATCTTCATGTCGTGGTCCTCTTCAGCTTCAGCGGCCGTTTCACCACAACCGGCAACGAGAATGTCGTCAGCTATGATGAACACACCAGGGATCTTCTCTAACGCCTGATGTAACCGTTGCTGAAAGTACTCTGGCGCTGGCGAGATTCCGAAAGGCATCCTGCAGTACCGGTACCTTCCGTAGTTTAATTACAGATACATCAATTCTAACCAAGTAACTTTGGTTGATACCAGCCCGTTTCAACTGATAGACCACATACACTCTTGCTTGCATTTGAAACTATTTAATTTACATGTGCATTCCAACTTAGATAAGAAGATATAGTTATACCGAAAACTTTTGCTTGAGTAACTCTTTCAATATCAGTCTCATTTAGATCAATATATGGCAAAGATTCCACAAATGTCCTATCCTTACAGAAACATTACAACCACTTCCTTTGTATTGCTCGTACTGACGCGCATAACGTTATCACTAGACCATTGCGCAATAAAGTCAGCATAATTCTGTATATCATATATCATTCTTTGGTTATGTATCTCAAACATTGTGCTATTATCAACGCGATATATATATATATATATACACTGTATACATCCATCATATTTTCTCTAACTGTCCATGATCTCACCACCACACAAAGGAATTCACTTGACTCACTCACCAATCGTTATCTCAAACTTAACTTTGGCTTGGAAAATCCCCAAACATGGTGCCACGTCTGCCATTATCTATAGCCCAGCCAGTCTAAACATTCCATCAATGTCACATATCTAGTCTCAATGCCACTGTCTTGCTATTGCAAGAATATTTGAAAAGGCTGATGTTAGTACAGTCCATGCCCTTAAAACCAAACTTGCTAGAGAAGCAAACTTCGCCAGGAAAGACCTTGGTAACACGAAGGCTCATCGGTGTTACCAGGAAGCTCTATCCTCAGTATCTCAATTTAAAAAAAACATAGTCTAAAGTAAAAACAATTATCAACACGGATCAATCCAACATGTGTCTAGATCATCTAAAAAAACATACTAGTTCAAGGTGATCTACTTAGTGTTGCCCACCTAGAAGAGTCAGACCTCATATGGCGTAGTCACATATATAGTCTTCCTCATCGTGTTCTAAGCTTTGCAGTCAATACATCCATAGACACCCTCCCTACATTCCGAAACTTGAAACTCTGGGGGGATGTCAGCAAAATGCAATCTACGTGGTAACACCCAAACTTTCCTTCACGTGTTAGCCGATTGTAAAGCCGTGCTAGAACAGGGCCGCTACACTTGGAGACATAACTGTCTCCTAAACCATCTCGGAAATTTCGTCAGCGATCTCATGCCCGATGCCCAAATTATTAGCGATCTTCCAGGAAAATCACTTAGTGGACTCACCATACCTCCTGAGGTGCTAGTCATCTCAGATCGCCCAGACCTTGTCATCTACCATCCACATACTAAGCAAATTCACATCATTGAACTGACTGTAGCATTTGAAACTAACATCGAGAAAGACCATCTATTCAAAATTAACAAGTATGCCACACTAATCCATGATATAATCCATGATATAAACAATAATAAAATCAGAATTTACATGCATTGAAATAGGTTGCAGATGCTATGTATCTGAACCCAGCAAATCTAGAATGGGTTTCCGTGATATTCACACATGCACCGTCGTTCAAGCGTGCCAACGCGAGCAACTCGTCAGATTTCTCAATACTGAGTGAACGAGCTTTGAGACACAACATCGCTGGTAAGCTCCACCGGGGATTGTTCTTGAACGTGACTAGATTGTTTGTATTCACTCCCGATGTTCTGTGTGGTGGTATATTACGGTCAGGATTGAATATAGACCGAATGTTCAGAACTCCATACACATCCGTACATGACATGGCCGTGCTATTCCGAGGTTGTCCCAAAACCAGGTCATTTACAATTTATCAAATGCGTAGGCTGCTGATTTTGGGGATGGGCCCAGCTTAAACTGTACTGTATTTTGGGGATGGGTGGGTGTTGAGCATGTGTGGTTGATTAAATACAGTTCAGTATTCAGAACTAACCAACACTAGTTGTGGGGAAAACATGGGGATTAGATTTGAGTGCAAACGATTTGCAGATGGGTCTCATTCCAGTGCACATGATTGCGGGATACATTGGATTGTTTTCGTGCAAAGCCGGGCAACTCGGCTAGTATACTTCATATTTCGTTGCCTGTTGTTAAACTGAAGTCACCTTGTATATAGCACATTACTGGAACGGTTTCTGGTACTTACGTGTTTCTACTGTCCAGGCCGTTAGCGGAGTGGAGCTCAGTGGCGCAGTGCGCGAGGATCGGACTCTCAATCGAGAGAACCCGAATTCGAATCCTGCCTTGTTGAACCTTGGGCAAGTCTGCTCACTCTACATTGTTCCAGTTCACTTAGCTGTTTGAATGAGTACCTGACTATAGACTGTTGTGAATAGTTGTGGACGAATAGTCTTTGCGCATCAATTGCAGCGTGGCTGAATTCTTTCTGGAGAAATCGAGATAGTGTTCGATTGAACAGGTCTGCCAGAGAGTAAATCTAGAGCGTTTTGGGAAGTCCTGAGGACTGTATACTGCGCTATACAAGAATTTAGGCCTACTGGTACCTTTACTTACCCTTAACCAGGGTTGTGAAATTTTCCAATTTACCGTTCGCATTTTTTTTATTTACCCGTTACGCTCATGAAAAACCCCGTTTCGCATCGGACATGCATCGGACATTGGCGTCGGAACGTTGTGAATATTCAAGGGGTTGAGGCACTCTGAAAACCTCCAACTGCACGCCCTTGAGGTCTCTCCGAAAACCTACTACTGCATCCCCCCTCGAGACTCGCAAACTATTCAAAACTTCACTCCTATCCTGCATTCGCTTTCACATGTAATATAAGACTCGTTTTACGATAACGGAAATAGTGTTTTGACCTTGTTATTGGGAAAATAAACCACGTTATGATCAAACATAAGATGGTGGTATCTAAACATTTTATTCCCATTATCCAAATACCAAAAGACCCGTCATTTGAAATAGAAAAACCGTTGCAATAAAGGGACAACAGGTATCTGGCTAAGGGCCATTCAGTAAAAAGCAAATAGCTTTTAAAAGTTTTATTATGGTCTTGTCGACGACCGTGCCATTAACATAAATATGCCGTTTTCATAAACATCTGAAGAAACACTTACGAAATATACCCATATTGTAACTCCGTTTGTGTTATGTTATTCAAATAAATTGTCAGATAAGTTGGTTTTAGTAAAATACTTAGTTTCCATACGAAAACACAGCGCCGCGCGAAAATCCTGGTAACAGCGTTTAGCGTGCTAGCAGTTATAACCAATGAAACACATATGTTGACGCACGTGACATAATTGCCTAGGGAAGTCACGCTCAATTCTCGTAACTTGACGTATGTCATACACAGAGATAAGCTGCTAGATCTCGGGAGATTCAAAACGACCCAGTCAATCACAACCGTTAATACAGACAGGTCACACTTGCAGAATAAGAATACTTTAATATATGTGTTTTAATTATCATTCTCTATATGTTTGATAAACCATTTTGGTAATAGTGTAACTGCTGGTATCCCCCAGATATTACACAAGAAGCGGCCCCTAACAACATAGAAACACAATTCCGAGGTATATTGCGTCTACGAAACGCTCTTCCAAGCATACCTACGAACAACCCCTAGCAGCATAGTAACATACCTTTTATGTATAGTTTCCCAAAGAAGCGCCCCTAGCGTCATAGAAACACAACCCTGACCTACATAGTATATAAAAAGCGGTTTAATAACGTAACGTTGACCTATAGGTCAGCTAAGAAAACGAAACGTCCATAACCACCGTACTCTGGGTTGGTAATGTTTCGTTTCTACTCCTACACATGTTGATCATGCACGCACGCACGCTCGCGCGCGCGCGCACACACACACACACACACACCGTTCATCGTTCATAAAACGAAAGCGTTATGGCTAACACCATGTTGAAGACACCTTTTTCTTTTACGCTCTGGTTGCAAAGTGAAAAACGAAGTGGTAGAGGCGATAACTGCGAAAGAACCACCTATCCAGCTAAGAAAATCTTGGAATTTCCCTCTCGGGCACCATTACGCTGTCCAGACGTTAGATCGTCTTTACGTGAGGCAAAACTGGAAACAACACTTGAGCCGAGAACGATGTGTACACAAAAAGGGCGGTAGAAGAAGCGACATTCGATGTGTTGGTGGCAAATCTTCTACTTCTTTGTTGTGTTGCTAAAATTTTTCTAACCTTTTCCCCTTAGATGGCACGCCCAAATATTGTTTCCAGAGTCCATAGATGGTGTCGACAAGATGATTCTGGCCAAGACCTGCGTAACTTTTCCAATATCCGGTTAGGTGATTTCCGGTATCATATTTTCAGTAAATAACATGTTTCCTACGTGAACTAACCGTGTTAAGTAAGTCGTGTCGTATAAAATATGTAGTGTGTTTCAAGCAGAATCTCCGCTACTAAGGCATCTGGACTGATTGGACATTGGGGCTGACACGCTATGTAATGTTTAGGAAAGACATGCAGAATAGGAAGAAAGTGAGGTGGAGTTATGTTTTATATTAAAAAATCTAACCAGGCTTATGAAATTAAATTAGAAAGAGAAGCAGATTGCGAAGAAGCTGTTTGGTGTAACATAGTTACAGGAAAGTCAACGTTAACAGTTGGGTTAATTTATCGAAGTTTAAACATACGCACAGAAGAGAATGAAAAAGTGCAAAACGTTATAAAGGAAGTAAGCAAACTTGACTGTTTTATTATATGGGATTTTAACCATGGTCATATACAATGGAAATCTCTACACAGAGCGGGGAGTGAAGACCATAAGTTTTTAGTTTTAGTACAATATAGTTTCCTTTCTTAACATGTGCTAGAACCAACCAGGGATGAGAATGTGTTAGACATGGTTTTGTCATCACATAATGAATTAGTTGACATTGTCAATATATGTGAGCCATTGGGGAGTAGTGATCACAACCAGATACATTTGACCATCAAAGTAAAATCAGAAAGGAATAGTAAAAAGCAAAGGAAGGTATAAGGATATGAGGAAATATTTAGCAAAGATAGACTGGAATAACACACTGAAGAATAAGACAGCAACAGAATGCTGGAATATCTTAACGAGTGAAATTGAGTGCATCGTCGATAAATTTGTTCCCTTGAAAAACAAGGGAATCTGTCCAAAAAGAAACACTTACCGAAAGATGCCATTAGACAAATTAAGTGTAAACAAATGATACGGAAGTCATATAGACGTACTGGAAATGATGAAGACTACAACATTTATAATGAAGCGTTTAACGAAGGTACAGCTGAAAACAGAAATTCAAAGCGAAGCTATGAACACAAATTAGCTTGTAATATAAAAAATGACAGTATGTCCGAAGCAAACAGAAAGTTCAGGATAATGTCGATCCCATCCTCGCAAGCCATGGCTGTTTGCCATGCAAAACTAGCCCTGACAAATCTCCTACGCGAAGTGCGGAAGTTAGCTGAGTCAAACTAATAATTGACTTCGCAACTGCGTCATCCGTGAGAACAGCGCAAATACCTGCCCCATTTTGAAGACAGATAAACGACTTCTGGGAATCCCAATATAATGACCCGTTCGCCCATTAGCACGAGCAGTTGAACGGTATTGTGTATTCGAATAATTGCTTCTACTTTCTAAACATTGCATGTAAAACGAGCCACAGTTGGTTGAAATAAGTTTTATTATGATCACCTGACCTGCCGTCAACCACTGATATAGTGAGCGATTTCATAGGGTGAGCATAAATTCTGAGTTTCGCAAAGCGAACAGCCAGGGGGTACGGCTGGCTGGCACTGACGTAATCAGCAGCGACCCCTAGCGCGCGAGGATGGTCGATTCTCTAGAAGATAGTGCTGGAAATGTAATATCAGAGGGATTCTTAATGGCAGAAAACCTGACTGAGTATTTTCGTTCAGTGTTTACCGGGGAAGATATTATTTCACTGCCAGTACCAGAGGCTAAATTTAAGGGGGCGGAATCAAACTATTTAGGACAGTTAATAGGAACCCCGGAAATAATAGCTAAGAAAATAAGGGCTATGAAGGATAATCAATCACCTGGGGTGAATGGGATTCTGTCCAAACTGCTACTGGAAATTGTAGAACAAATTAGCATACCGTTTGCAACAGTTTTCAAGAGAGAGTGGTTCCTTTAGAATGGAAAGAAGCAAACATCATACCGTTATTTAAAAAATGTTCGAGAAACAAGTCAGAGAACTACAGACCTGTGAGTTTAACATCGGTGATTTGCAAATTATTAGAAAGACTAATTAAAGATCACATGGTGGATTTTCTTGTTAAACATAATTAAATAAACCCATCTCAGCATGGGTTTCTAAAAGCGAGGTCATGTTTAACAAATATGTTATGTTTGTTGGAAGATATCATTAAGTGGGTAGACGATGGATCACCAGTAGATATCATCTATTTAGATTTTCAGAAAGCTTTCCACAAAGTGCCACATCAAAGATCACTGCTTAAACTAAAGGCCCATGGCATAGAAAATGGTGAGATTAACTGGACAGAAAAATGGTTGATTGACAGAAGACAACGGGCAGTAGTTGATGGGGAGGCTTCAAACTGGAAATAAGTTTTCAGTGGAGTACCACTCAATCAATACTGGGACTTATATTATTCGTAGTATAGATCAATGATTTGGACAATGATATAACAAGTAAGGTGTTGTAATTTGGAAATGATGCAAAAGTGTTTAGAAGGATTAAACGTGACGGAGATAGACAACATTTACAAGATGATCTTAAGAGGTTGATCAAATGCTCTAAAAAGTGGCAAATGTTGTTCAATTTTGGGAAATGTATATGACTCCACACAGGACATTGGAACGAAGATGTACAATATACAATGGGGGGGTATTGTACTAAGTATTACAATAAAAGAAAAGGACTTAGTGTTAACCGCTGGTGCCGATATGAACGTTTCAGAGCAGTGCGAAATTGCTGCTTCAAAGGGAAATCAAATCCTTGGATTAATTAGACGAAATATAGCGTATAAGGAAAATAACTAATAATAACGCTGTAGAAAACAATAGTTAGGCCTCATTTAGAATATTGTACACAAACGTGGAGGCCATAACTGAGAGACCTTAGTTACGAAATGCGCCAAAAAAATGTGGTTTGACAACACTAGAGACCAGGAGATTGAGAGGAGATCAGATAGAAGTTTTTAAAGTGTTGAATGGTTATGAAAATATTGATAGAAATATGTGTTCTCAGTTAAGAAAGATAGAAGGACTAGGGGACATGAAGTTACATTAGTAAAAGAACAGTGTAGATTAGATTATATATAAGAAAGTTATCATTTTCACAAAGGACAGATTGTGTGGGTGCTAGAAGCGTGAATGTTTAAAAATAAAATTGACACGTACCTTAGAAGGGCGGGATACATATAGATAAAAAGGGTTGGACTCTCGATAAGCTAAAAGGCTTGCTTTTCCTTTTTTGGAGTTAATTCTCTGAGTGGCAATCTTGTTAAATATCTTATTAAATCAACCAGTTTGATCCCTCGCGACACGAAATTAACTGACTTTCCGGTGACCGAAATGAAGAATGTGCTTGGTCTCACGACACGACACACGCTGTCCTGCATGTAATATAGATGCTCCGAGTCAACTGCATGACTGCTGTTATCTTATTATAAATATTGTCGTTACATGCACTTTGACGACGCTGGGCACGACAGTAATTCAGTTGCAGTGGTGAAAGACTAGCTGACTTTTAGTAGGTGGTGGACGGTGACTTATAAATAAAGGACAACTTAAATCGCTAAAATGACAAAATAATAAGACTCTAAAATGTTCACTACTGCATTATTTTAATCGACTCTTTGTGCACAAATGAAATTGCAAACCTTGTTGGTAAATGTGATGTATTTAAAACGTGTTTTAGTAACGACCACATGGTCAAACGTGATTACAGTTAAAACGAAATTTAGGCATACACAGCATGCCTCTCCACTTTAGTTAGATGTACACCCATTACGGTAATAACACCCCAAGGTCCACCATAGATAGCCAGTCTGGTGCTACTTTAACAATTATTAGTCCTAACGTTCAGGCGGCTTCCTGCATCGTGTCGAACGTCTGGCCTCTGCTTTGGCTGCAGCAGGCGCGATGTCACTTGCCTGACGCGTTGAAAGCGGTTAAGCGGCTTTAGGCTCTTCATGAGACTCAGTCCCGAACTCAGGGAATGTTTCCATCTGCGAAGGCAGCACCGATGATGCCAACTGGTGACTCGACAGTCTTCCTTGTAGTTGATCGATGTGACGACGAACGATGGCTCCACCTTCGAGACGGACGGTGTACGATACTCTGTTGTTCGATTGTGCCAGGTACCCAGCTTGTAGCGTTGCCATGTTACCGTAGACCGTACACAAGATCACCGGTTTTGAAGGCACGAACCTTGGCGTGCCGGTCGTGTGTCGCCTTCTGTTTGGTCTGTATACAATTGATCCTCCTTCCAACATCTGGCTTAATGAGATGAAGCCGGGTTTTCAGCTGTGTATTCATCAACAGTTCAGAGGGGGCTATGCCCGTCGTTGAGTATGGAATAATCCAGTATTCGAAGAGGAAGCGTGCTAGCTTTGTTTCTGAGTCTCCTCCCTGCATGCGCTTTACTCCTTCCTTTACCATCCCGGCGGCTCTTTCGGCCAGACCATTTGATGCCAATGACATCCGGGATGCCATTAGTGCTGAATGACTGTCGTAGTTTACTGGTGGTCGTGGCTGACGTGGAGCCCGACGTAAGGTAAGCGTCTATCCACTTCGAATGGGCGTCGAACACCACCAGCATCATTCTACCCATGAATGGACCTGCATAATCGATATGCATTCGCGACCATAGTCGACCGGGGAACGACTATGGTTGTAGGGGAGCTTCCGTAGGTCTTGGTCGGCTACGCATGCAGATGTCGCATTTTGACCGTTTTCTCAATGTCCTGATCAATACTTGGCCAACACATCAGACTGCGACTTACGGTTTCATGCGCACGATCCCAGAGTGTGCATTGTGCCATTCTTCCAGCAGTTCTTTGCTGTAGACACTTGGAATGATCGCTCGTGTACCCCACATGAGACAGCCATCATGGATGCTGAGTTCATCCTTCCTTTGGATGTAGGGCTTCAGACGTTCGTTGTCGTCGTGATTTTAACAACCTTTCCTCGACCTGAAGAAGACTTGTGACAGCACAAGGTCACATGTTGTTTCTCGGTGTATGTCACTTGCATGACTGGCGACATGCCCAAATACTGCATTGTTAGTATCGTGTCAGCTGGCACTGGTACATATCTCAGAGCCCCACCTATCGGGAGGCGGCTAAGAGCGTCTGCTTGGGAAATGCTGTGGACTAGTCATGGCCCAGCGCTGCATACGTGGAGACAGCATCTGCGGAACAGCGATCGTTTCTCCGAACAACCCAAGAAGCGGCTTGTGGTCCGTGACGATAGTAAACTTGCGACCCCACATGTACTGGTGAAACGTCTTTAGTCCATCGATGACGGCCAACCCCTCTTTATCAATCTGAACGTAGTTTTTCTTAGCCTGTGAGAGACTTCTGGATTGGTACGCAATGGGTTTCTCTACACCATATTCCATGACGTGTGCAAGGATGGATCCAAATAGAGGCATCACATGTCAGGATCAACGACTTGGAGGAGTCGAAATGCGTTACGACCTGTGGCAAGCTCAGCATCTCTTTCGTCCTGTCGAAAACATCTTGTAATGCCTTCCTCCAGTACCACTTCGTGTCCTTTCTGAGCAACTGATGCATGGGCGCCAGGATCGTCGCTAAGTTGGGCAAGAAACGACCGTAATGGTTTACCATCCCAAGGTATGATCATAACTCGGTGATGCTGGTTGGCGCCGGAGCGTTGTGGATTGCTGAGAGAGACGTGCCGGAAGAGTGGATTCCTTCCGCATCTATCCGGTGACCTAAGTATTCTACTTCGTCACTCAAGAAAATGCATTTTGATGCTTTCAGTCGGAAACTGGCTTGAACGAGGCGTTCGAGCTCTCGCTCAAGTATCTGTAAGTGTTCATCTTCTGTTGATTCAGTCACCGAGATGTCATCTAGGTACACCATTGTGTTGGATATTCCCTTAATGAGGGAGTCCATGACCAGAGCTGACGACACACCGTACGACAGCCGCTTGTACGTGAAGAGTCCTCGCGGCGTGTTGATCGTGACGTATTTGCGACTGTCCGGGTGTAGCACGATTTCTTCATAGGCGTGACGCATGTCGAGCTACCTTTCCCCAGCTGGCGTACATATCTTCTATTCGGGGAATTGGATAGCTATTCAATGTTGCCACCTGATTCACTGTGAGCTTGTAGTCCCCACAGAGACGTACGCTTTTTTCTGCTTTCATCACCGGGACAACCGGTGTGGCCCAGTCCGAGTACTGAACGGGCTCTATGATATCCTCAGCCAGGAGTTTATCAAGTTCCTTGTCCACCATATATCGCATTACACGTGGTAGCGGCCGCCGCTTGTAATACTTGGGCACGGCATCGTTGTTCACGTAGATTTTGGCAGCGTCTGTTTTGACTGCCTGGTGAGAGTCTGTAAACACGACGGTGTACTTGTCCAATACAGCCTGTAGATGAGGATTCTGCTTCCGTGTTGAGTGTGACGTATTCAACTGATGAACCACACCCCAGTCCAGTTGAAGTTTACGCAGCCAGTTCCTGCCAAGTAAGCTTGGACCGTTGCCAGGACAACCATGAGCGGAAACTGATGTTGGCCGCCATTTTTCGCTTCTACCATGAGGTTGATGACATCTGTAATTTTCACACACTGTCCTGTATATGTCCGAAACGTGTCCTTTGTGACTTCCATGTTACGCCGTGTAGAGTTTCGCCAACGTTTGCGCAACGTTTCTTTGAGACTGTGGCACCTGTATCTACTTCCATCAGCGGTGTCTTCTCATCTACTTGTGTGTGGGTAATGATCGGATCCGGACGTGGTCCTGTCATGCAGAACATGTTGTATGTCTCTTCAGAATGTTCTAATGAAACACATTTCTGTCTAGGTGCCGTCAGCTGATGAGTGCGGTTTCTTGTTCCCTTTTCCGCTCTTTGTTTTGCGAAACAGTTACTCATGATGTGTCCTTCTTTGTGGCATTGGGCATCCTTGTAGTGACACTCTTCCGCCGAATGAGATATTTTATCACATCTGAAACATGGTTTCTGGCGTTTATGAGCGGGTGGTTTCTGCACCCACTTCCTCGTTGCTTGCTTGTGAATGGTCACTTTGTGTACACTCGGTGTACTGTCATACGCAGCCGAGTTTAACTGTGCTGTGTTAGCAGCAGCGGATTCCATGGCAAGGGTAATTTGTAGAGTCTTTTTGAAATCAAGGTCGGTTTCCCCCAAGAATCGTCGTTGGATAGCCGGATCTGCTACCCCACAAACTAACCGGTCCTTCAGATTTTATTCCAGGACCAACTCGGCAGTCAGCTGCGCACCAGGTTTTGTTTGTCCAAAATCACAGTTTCTGACAATTTTGTTCAGTTCAGCAACAAAGTCACCCACTGACTGATCCTTCTTCCTGTAGGTTGAGTAGAAGTTGTCGTGTTGCAAAATCATATTTAGTTTCGGTTGGAAATGCGTCTGTAGCAATTTACACAGTTCAACGTAGTCGTAGGAGAAATCAGCCGGCGCCCGTGGCGATGCCAGGCTGCGTGACAACGTATAATGTGTCTTCACCCACTGATCGTCTGATGTTAGTAAGATTGTTCTGCGCTTGCCTATGGCGTCGTCGGCAATGTAATTTGCTTCAAAATAAATCTTACTCTGTCCTGACAAGACGACCAGTCTTTTCCTGTAAGCTGTAAACTTCCGTGCCGTGACATGGTTACGTCGGAACGACGAGTTGCAGTTTTTCGTAAATAACTAAATTGACCTGTTGTATCTGGCATTTTGCTGGAAAGTTCGTTGCGCTTCCAACGTTGTTCTCCGCATCGACGTTGCTTCGGAGTTTCTAACCTTGTCCGTTCAGTGATGACCGCTGATACTCAACCAGTACATACTTGCTGACATCCCGTCCTCGTCGACAAATGTGATATATTTAAAACGTGTTTTATTAACGACCACAATGTCATGGTCAAACGTGATTATAGATAAAACGGAAGTTAATCAGATTCTGGGGAGCATCAATTGTTCGATACAGTTTCACTACCGTGGGGAGGGTTGTGAGAAATCTATGCTGGGAATAAACAGCAGCAATGGGAATAAAAAACAGAGAATATCAGCAAGCGCCCCTATATCGACTTCCTATCCCTGCCCCGATCGCGCCACGCGCTCAGTTCGATTGTTGGACAATTGAACTGAACACGTGGCGCGGTCAGGATAGGGAGTCGAGATCGGGACCCTTGCAGACATTCTC
The DNA here is from genome assembly GCA_020002185.1 of Paraescarpia echinospica. NCBI lineage: Eukaryota > Metazoa > Annelida > Polychaeta > Sabellida > Siboglinidae > Paraescarpia > Paraescarpia echinospica. The sequence goes on from CM034540.1 coordinate 22,435,918, forward strand.
TAATGACATCAGCAAATGTCAAGAAATAAAACGTGGTGTAACATAAGGGTGTGTCCTTCCTGTCCCCCGATCTCTGTTCAGTACACCATGAGATCATATTGCGTTTCCTCGAACATATGCCTGGTATACAAGTTGATGGATGCAGTGTGACTTCATTAACATATGCAGACGACACAATACTGATTACTGAAAATTAAATACATCTACAACAAATGTTAGATACGGTAAATAGGAACGTGAGAAAAAGGTACAACCCCCTGAACAAAACAGAATATATGAACCATTGTCATCCCCAAAAAATTACACTCCAAGATGCACATTGGTATTATTCTGGAGCAAATTCATATTTAACTAACTCTGATATATAATCACATCTGACGATCAATGCAACGATGAGAGCAAGAGAAGACGAGCTCAGGCTAAAACAGCCTTTCACAACTGTTACAGCTTAGATGGGCGGGTGGCAAGTCTTGATAGCAACGCTCCTGTCTACCCAGATCTCGGGTATCCTTTGATCTAGCACCTTCGCAACAAATTGTTAATGTGATTGTACTTCTTCGTCATGTGTGCCGTTTCAATACCTTCTCTATCCACCTCCTCCATCTCACGCCTTCTTTCTCCGATTCCTTCTTAATCCCGTCATGTCTCGACACAACCCTCCCATCTCAGTTGTCGCCGTCCTCTTCTCTGTCTACACTTTACTATTAGGACGCACGCTCTGTTCCGCAGCCGTTCACTTTCTATTCGATCCAAGTGTCCAGCTAGCCTGCGATTGTTTGATATGCATCTAATTATAATTTACGACTGACTAAGATGCCCGAAAGATATTAATATTATTTGGACGCTAGAAAAAAAACATTCGTTTATATTATGCCGTAATTGCTTAAAACTACGTGTTCGTTTGTGAATATAAAATACAATAATATGTTGTTGTAAAAGGAATTTATTTATTTGATGGCAATAATATCAAGACAGCAAATCGATGAGTAGGCCTACCACGTAAACAAGGTCAGACTAAATTAATAAATGGCAACTCGGTAATCGTAGAAACAAATATTCAGTAACAAAAATGCATCAACCGTAGTGCATGACCAATAACCAATAACCAATCACTATAAGTAAAATGTAGAGTTCGAATTATCAACGGTATTTTACACATAGTAGTTATACTATTACAACAATATTTAGACTTTGAGAACTGTGAATAATTTGATCTAATAAGAAGAGAAGAAGAGTCTGGAAGTATTATTGGAAACTACACACACGCACGCACGCACGCACACACACACGCACACACGCACACACACACACACACACACACACATGCGCGCACTCTGTTGGCGTAGGAACGAAATTCATATTGAGTTCAGTACTCCGGTATCCGCCGCTAGCGCTGTCGGAAGACCGGGGGGCTGCTGTTTAATATTTTTAGGGAATACATTCTCAATTTTGCAGTGGAAAAACAAGGTGTGCATCAGTGTTTTTGAACATGTTCACATTCTGACATTTTATTTTAAGTATTTAAAACTTGTCAAATGTTGCGCCGAAGTTCCAACTGGAATGGTGATCACCCACATTTTTAATAAAACCAAAAAAACAACTAAACTCAAGAACCCCGGTTCCGAGCCTATATATACACACACACGCGCACACAAACTCACACACACACACACACACACACACACACACACACACACACACACACACACACACACACACACACACACACACACACACACCTATATATAACCAGATTCATATATAAATAGAAATAATATTATAAAAATAAGATGGTCTTCCTTTGACTCCTAGAATCCTATACTGGAAAATGGCAAGAATCTAAGAAACTAGTTTGTTAAACGAATTCATATTAAGATAACATTATTAGCCTTGAACCAAATTGAAACCATGTTTGTTATTGTGCTATATCTACGCATAGTACACCTAGTTATTCTGAACAAGTTCGCGTATCTCTGTGAGTTTTGACTTCGTGATATAAGTTGTTTATAACATACAAGGCTACCGTTATAGACGTTAGTTAGTTAGTTAGTTAGTTAGTTACTACTGCCATTCATGTAATATGCAGATTAATAATGTTATAAAGTGTTTAAAAATAATGCTGTTATAATGTATAGAAACATACGTGGCTAATATTTGATCATATTAGAAGATGAATGACAAACTATTTCATTATATAGTCATTCCATCTGTGTCATAAATGCGACATAGATTTCTCTGAGAAATTGATTCGAGATGCACATGTTCTATCTGTACAACTGCACAATGGTCTATATAATTAGGACCAAGAGCAAACCATTCTTTGTCATCTGTCACATAATTATTTGGCAGTGATGTTTTGATATGTGTGTTGCCCTAACGGCTCCACTGTCGCCTTCACTTCAAAATAGTCTGTAGCGTCATCATTGGCAACGGCCGCCTGCAAACAAATATAATAATGACATTAGGTTCACTGTCTTCATTATTGTAGAACAACAGAATACACTATAGAAGAAGGTGGGGGTATACTCATGCAGGCATGTCTGCTATGTCTGCACTCCTCATTATTGACCACGTGCTTTGTCGTTTCGGAATTGTATTGCACAATAATTACTACCCGTTGTATTTGAAGTGAAACATTTGGTTGTAATCATCTCTACCTCTTTCTTCTTCCGACTTAATGAAAGTTGTTGGCCAAAAAGATGAAGGTATACTGGCACATCCACGATTATAATAATGATATAGGTGTGGATGATACCGGTTTTTTTGCATACGAGCGCGCGTGTGTGCGTGCATGTCTATGGTTTGGTGTGTGTATGGTGTATGTTTGTGTATGCATGTGTGTGGCGTGGTGTGTGTGGTTACATATAGGTGTGTGTGTGTGTGTGTGTGTGGGTGTGTGTGTATGTTAGCAATTGAAAGACGCGTTCAAAGAGCATGAACAGAGTATGAGCAAACGAAGATAAATAGAGAACAAAGAGGGTGGACAGAAGAAAGATGAACGATCTGAGGATCGGGATGCAATGCAGAATAACAGGATGATTGGTGAGAAGTCGGATGAGATGGACATGCCACGTGATAAGGATGGTTGCAAAGAGCAAAGCCATCAGAGGTGGAAAAACATCAAGGATGCAGGAGAAGGGGAAGATCACAGCTGAGATGAGAGGACTGCACGAGGAAGGATATAAGAAGATCAAAGGAGGATGTGAAGGTAGAAAGAGGGGGCGGCTGACACAAAACTATGGAAAGAACAGATCGAGTGGTCGACAGTACCTGACCGACATTCACATACAGCAGGTAATAAGGAGGATGTACATACAAAACGAATTCTATAACATTGATGAACAAAATGGATTCATATTATATACTTATAATATTAAGCACACCTTCAAGATTTGCAACATTTTCCAAAGCGTTTCCTTCAGCGAGACTTTGGTAGTCTTTGTTGCTGTCACTGGCGTCAGTTGGTGGTGTATTTTAGTACATGTGTGTGGTTGATTCCTCTAGTCTCAGGTCACTGCCAAAACCATGTAATTAATTAATATGTATATATGATATTGTTAAGTGTTCATTTGTAATTAGTCAATAAAGTACAGATCAGTGTTCTGCTGATATATAAACTGGTTAAATACAAACTTGTTGTAATAACAATGTATGAGTATACGATATGTATTTACTTATATCTTCTTTATAAGTCTACTCTTCACACTTTATCATGATTGCTTTAGGTTCAGTGGTCTACTGATAGTTACAATCTGATTAAATATAACGTTGTCTTAATAGCAACGTATAAACACACAGTATATATTTATGTCTAAGTACAGGATATATATTTACTGTATATCTTCTTTGCAAACCTACTCTTTTCATATCAACATGATGGCTTCATTTATATTAACCACACGAAAATATTTTGCAAGTTTCTGTCTTGCCATTGTTAACAACAAAATATGTATACAGCCATGTCCATGTACACCCATGAGTTCGTTCTACAGGCTTACCCATTTGCTGGAGTTGCTCTGTTGGAACCTGAAAGGAAGAACAGTTGCGTGTTTGTGAAATGTGTCTGCTTGTATATGGTATGTGGAATGGAGTTTATTGTGATTACAACAACATCATAATGACACAAGAAAGCTTTGCAAGTTTGATTAATCTTATGGCCTTAAAGAAAATGGAATAATATACAAACTGGCATACATGTGTGTATTAGTATGATAGATATACATAGTGCAAACATGTTCAGTATCAAAACGTTTTCAGATTTAGGACGTTTTTTCATACTCATTTTGGTGTATAGTTATATTAAGCCCAATACGGTTTTACACAAAAAAGAATTGAAATGCTACGTATTATTGACGTAGACTATTTGAACACAAGCACCTATCAATAGATGGCAACATAATTTAGTAACAGTTTATGATGGTGTGATGAGGAAGATAATATTAATAATAAATGGAAAACATATTCTAAATAACAAAACATATATATAAATTTCGCATATGTTACACATAATAACATAGTTCTTGATTCCTCAGTAATGTTATGACAACGACAAATGTTCTTTTTAATCTGATTTGTTAATATTGTCTTTAAACGGATTGACATACCTGATGATTTTCGCCGGTAAACTATAAATCCGACCAACGAAATGACGATGATGATCACAGCAACAGAGACAGCAGCGGCAAAAAACATACCTACTGGAGTACCAGTTGGATCTGTAACAAGGTTCACGATTGCTTTACTGACATAAATGTGTACCACACTACACGATAATCATTATTTATAATATCCATACATGTAATTATAATTATATACATGGTTTCATGTAAATACGAAACACTATTATATCATTATATTTAGCATTAATTGCAAACGTACATCAATATATAATGTAATTAGGAAGAGGAGTAATGTGTGACAATGTATTTATTATACTTGGCCTCAACATCAAAATGTATACTGGTTGTTACTTGTTGTTATTGTTCAGCTAACCACAACGTAATCAAACACGTTGACATTAGTAAGCAAATATCCTTCTATGTAGAGTACTAAACTAATCAGCTGTACCTTGTTCAACAGCTGCATCAAATGGCTTTGTCTGTTGGAATGAAACAAAGAGTCCGCCTTCATAAACCTTCAACCACACTTTGTACTTGGCTTTTACATCAAACTTTCCACTGATTGTCACTTCTCGTTCCTCAGCAGCAACACTGCCCTCTGGTGGATAATGTGCTTCTTCTCCACCATCTGGCTGATAGTAGATTACGACTGACACAGATGAAGATGTAAATCTTTTACGTCGCATAATCTGTCCATTGTATGACCATGTGACAGTCATCTGATCTTCACTCAGTTTGACACTCTCGAGGTAAACTAGTGGAGAACCTGTTAAAAGACGGAATATTATTCAAAGTGATATGATCACTGCCGTCTTGTTTATATCATAAAATAATGTGTGTAAGTAAGTAAGTAAGTAACTTTATTTACAACGTAACAACGTAACATACAGTTAACATATATATGTCATACAAATGGAAACGTGTTACATCGCATGGATGTCACTTGGCTAAAAGCCGTCTTCCAGTGACACCATTTGATTATCATTACTCTATGATTACAATCATAACAATCATCAAAATCATGTTAAACAACTCACTCAAATTCATCACCAACCCACCTCCGTACTAGATAATATTAAACCGGAGTATTATTTAACATATAGTATGTGCTGTTGTTGGTGATATATGACAACGAACTGAGAAGTATGATCAATTGAAGTATATGTAAGTGAATAGAAAGGCGATCTAAACATTTGTACTTGGTTAACAACGTAGTGTAAGAACGGTAATAGACTTACAAACAAAGGTAGAGTTTCATTTAATCAGTTTCATTACATTCTGAACATCTAGGATTTATACAGTTCACATGACGAAGATATGCATTTAAGTAGAAGTCACACAACACGCGTCTAAACTTTAACCTGTGTTTAGTGTTTCTTATTTTTTCGTTTATATTGTTCCAGATTCTTGTGAAATTATGTTTTGGTAGCTTAGACGAAAAATGTGTTCTAGGTGTCTCTTTAACAAGAAGGTTGCATTGTCTGGTTATTCTTGTACTTTTGTCTAAAGTCTTTTTTATCGCAAAATTTGTAAATGACTTGGGTAATAAATCATGTTTAAAGTCATACATAAATAATGAGACCTGTAGTTTATATACATCTGACATTTTTAGTATTTTGTCAGACTTAAATAAAGGATCAGTATGACTCCTATGTCCTTTTTTATTAATTATTCTTAAAGCACGTTTTTGTAAAATTTCTATTTTCTTTGTGTTTCCATTGCCCCATGCTTGTATACCATATGTTATATGACTGTGAATTAAAGTGTAATATAATGATTTTAATGACTTATATGGTAAGAAATATTTCACTCTATTTATTGCAAAAATAGCTCTAGATATTTTGGAACTAATTATGTTGATGTGTTCTTTCCAGGTTAGGTGCTTATCTATATACAATCCCAGGAATTTTACAGATTCGTAATTTTTATACTTGCCAACCTGGTTGATGACTTCATTATTTATTTTAATGCTATTGTTTACCTCGTAGTTTGAATTTACAGGACTAAAAACACAGAATTGTGTCTTTTTGACGTTCAAACACAATTTGTTCGCACACAACCAATTGTATAATTGTTTTAGTTCTTGATTCACTGTTATAACTAAATGTTCAATATCATATCCTGAATGGTAAACAGTGGTATAATCTGCAAAGGATAGCAAGTTTAGAGAACTAGAATTCACTATGTCATTAATATAAATTAGAAAAAGCACAGGTCCTAGTATGGATCCTTGTGGTACTCCATATGTCATGTTGATTAGTGGAGATTTGCAATTATTTATTTCAATATATTGTTTACGATTAGAAAGGTAACTGGCAAACCATCTATTACTTATTTCTCTGATTCCATAATGATTTAACTTATACAACAAAATGTCATGGTTAATTGTATCAAACGCCTTAGATAAGTCGAGAAACACAGCCAATGTAATATCTTTGGTAGTTTTGTCATTTGCATCTGATATGTCTTTAAATAAGTGCAATATAGGGTGTATAGTGGAATGTTTCGAGCGAAATCCATATTGATGTTTATACAGTATATTATATTTCTCTAAATATATTACTAATCTGTTACATACTATTTTTTCCATTATTTTAGAAAGTGTTGGTAAAATACTTATTGGTCTGTAGTTATTAAACACATTAATATTTCCTGATTTATAAATTGGAATTATTTTAGCAATTTTTAAATTATCAGGTACAACACCTGTAACAAAGGAATTATTTATGATGTGCACAAGTGGGATTGCTATTTCCTCAATGGTCTGTTGTACAAGTTTTGTAGATAAACTATCGAAGCCTTCAGTGCATTTAGTTTTTAGTTTTTGCACTATTCTTTTGATTTCGTTTACATCAGTAGGTTGCATGAAAAAGTTCACAGGATAGTTATCTTTTAGGTGCGCATGAAATGAGGTTGAGGGAAGAGGTATTGAATCACTCACTGATTTACCTATATCAGCAAAGAAACGGTTAAACTCTTCAGCAATAAAAGCCGAATTTGATACTTTTTCTCCTTTTACAATGAAAGTTTGAGGTAATTGGAAACTCTTTTTTGGATTAAATATTGCCTTTCTCAGTATGGTCCATGTTTCTTTGATGCTATGTTTACGTTCTTCCAGTATTTCAGTATAGTACTTAATTTTTGCTGCTCTTTTGATCTTATTAAATAGTCTACAATATACACGAATATCATTATTGCAAAAACAATCAGGTCCTCAAAGATATTTCAACTACTTAAAAAAAACATCATTGCATAATACGATAACAATATTTAAAACGATTTGTGGAAACAACTGTAATTACTATTTATACATTAATGGAAAGGTGTTTTAAAGTACTGGATTGCTAATAACATTATAAGCTCTGCTCTTCTCGCAGTGGTTCTCAAACCTCTTTGCACCACTACCCGTTTTCACAAAATTTCTCAATAACCATATCATGTTCGACAATAACGACACCATGTTTGAGACATAATTTCGATTCAGCCATTTGTGTATTGCACTATTGACATTGTTTTGAATAGCATGGTCTATCCAATGATGCATGTGTTTTACACTAACGTCTTAAGACTAAGAAAAGTCGTTCTCACAGGAGCAACGCCGGAAGATATATGCTACATATACTGTTTATTTATGCTATTATTACCCGCTTATTGTTCCATCTATCAGGAAATCCATCTAAACACCTGGTAACAGTCTCTTTGACATGTACCTGCATGTGTAGATATGTTGCATGCACGCCTAATATGTGCATGTTCAAGGTTGGGACATTTTAGTACTTGTGGTTGCTTGTAGGTGGGCCATTATGTTACATTGTTGTATAAAATGTTATGTTATATCTGTATATATGACACTCTTTCAAACACGTTTTTTTCTGGTAATTCCATTGTTATAAAATTCACCACCTGTGGTGCTGCTTGTATGTGTGACTGTGTGACTTCTGTTCGGACCCTTGTCTCGTGGCCGACTGTTCTCTGAATAGAGAGAGAAGACGTATTCAGTCTGAGGCTGTAGACCTGTCACAGTCGATTGGTACCAGGTCATTCCATCTGTTGTGTGACTGAACATGTCTGTCCAGGTTCTCAGAGTCACCTCATTGGACGCCCTGTACTGTAGGGTGAATGTTTGTGGAGGGTGGCCACCGTGGAATCCAGGTTGCCATCGAAGGGTGAGGGCGACTGAAGTATGATTACTGAGGATGGTGAAACTGAGTGGTTCTCTTGCTGGACCTGAAGTGGGAAATCAACAAAGAAATAACAACAAACATATAATTAATAACATACTAACTACTGTTGACACATAATAAAGTAGTTTCAACAAAATTTACTAAATCTCTAATTTAAGCACAACACGTATATAACTACAATGATTAAACCATTCTTTTGAGAAATTATTTTGTAGTAAACAATTACACATGTTGATATAACAATCATTGCATAATATCAATGAAGTAACTTACTCAACTGTACAACTGTAATATCGTAATAGTTAGGCGGATTAGCACATAGAACAGGCAAGTTTGTGCACTTTGGTAATCAATTGAGACATTTTGCATACATAGACCCGGTCTGTACTGTTTGGGTCACTGAAGGTTTTCTGATACACCAGGTAGTTGAACAGCTGTCCATGGTGGCTGCTGTGAGACTTCTGATATTTTCCCATGTCTATACGGAAATATAGTTCTTGTTTATTTTGTTAACCTCATAATCTAATATGTAATGTTGACCAAAATTAATAATCGTTTTGAAATACTGATCCCGCGGCTTGCTTTTGATTCAACATTGGTTTGATAAAGGTCAAGTGTCCACATACTGTATCTGGGTGATTATCTTGCTGACAACACCTGTTTGGAGTTTCACAAAGATCTGTACTTTGACTTGATTTGCTTAGTGTATAAACTGTATATCACAATCCAGTTGTTACTGATCATAATATCACTGATAATGTGTACGCTGATAACATGCAGGTTTATAAAAAAAAGTATGATTCATACAATGAGATGGTAAAAAATGGGACAAGAGGCCCTGAAGTCCTTTGGACTATATTGTGAGTTTGTAATTATTAATGAAATGTTTTTTGGTGAATCATAGTTACAGCCATTAAGGGTTATGATGGAAGTAAAATATTAACATGTTTGGTGGATAAAATATAATAAATAAAAAAATATTCGAGTAGACCGTTTCTTGAAGATCGTATATATTAGTTCATGTATTATTAAAAATACTGTAGAATTTTATCCTGATATTCTGCTATTTAGGCCGATTTCCAGTGGTTATATAAACATTGCAGGAGAGTTGGTGAGCTACAATCTCGCATGTAGCACAGTTAAAGGTTGTTTAAGAAAATGAGCACACATTTTCTGTTCTCATTTTCTCCCTACCACCCTCCCCCAGAATGGAAAGAAGAAAGATATGAACTATGATAAAACTTTATTTGTTTACAAGATACATATACATAGCACGCATTTTGACTTAAAAACAGTAGCAATTAATGACATAATACTGATTTAATTGGAGTGAAGTAATAGCTGCAATATGTATAATAAAACATCTTAATCATATTCCATATAATTTTGGCTAAATATGCTTTAACCTTTTCGAGTATACCTAAGTTATTTTTTATTTTTTATTTTATACCTAAGTTATTTTATTTTAATCCTAGATCATATTGTTAAATTGCATTAATAATTATGTCTATTGCTGTTTTAAAGTTTCTCAGGTTCTGCCAGTGCAGTAGGGATTCCCATTACACATTATAGTTACAGCCCACTTGGAGGCATTCTGTTTGATACTGGGACAATAGCAGGCAGTGAGCCAAGGCTAGTTCAATACACATGTTTACAGCTGGCCGCTCCATTCAGCCACCCCAGTGATCAGGGCAAAGTCCACTATCCAGTTATAAATAGAGATCAGTGGCTGTAGGAGGCTTACAGCAGTAGGGAAATAGCAGGAACATTTCCATTTTGGGGGCCCTGAGGTGTCCTTAGAATGATTCAATCAAATACAGATTTCTTGTGTATAGTGGCACTACCACATGAAATGTCTATGCAAAATCAGTGAAAAAGTTACAGAAGAGTTTTTGAAAAAGTAGGCAAAATGTGAAAATTTACCAGTTTCGGGGGACTTGGGGGACCGTACATGGCCCTTAGAATGATTCAATCAAATACAGATTTATCCTAGTTATATGTCTATGCAAAATTAAAAATAAATTGCTGAACGGTTTCTGAGATATGGCAGCTAATAGCGCACGGCACATGGCGGACGGCGGATGCAGAGTGATGGCATAAGTCCGTTGGACCTTCGGCCCAAAGGACTTAAAACACTATCATCTGTAAGTGACTGTCTCGATGACATATTCTTGTAGATAGGTACAAGAAAGCTGTTCAAAGCTAATTCCAAACACACAGGCATTGTTCTTATGGGCATGAAACAACAACGAAATATTCCAGATACATATCTCAGTTTTATCTTTGGCTCCAGTTTCCACAAAATGCGCCTTGTTTATCACCATCACTACCCATACTTAGACAATTATACTGGTTTCCGATTATTTGTCGAATCAATGTTAAATTGCTCACTCTTGCATATCGTGCTCTATTTACAAAACAGCCACCCTATTTGGCGGTTGATTTGTAGATATAATATGCATAAGTCGAATATGCCAAGACAGCCATGAGATCATCTGTCTCACATCTTGTGTCTAAAACATCTGCATTCTAACCTTTTTTGCGCTATTCACTGCAGGTTTCAAGGATATTATAAGTGTCATAGAAGTTTAGTTGAGTTGGCTGCTATATTTGCTGTACTTGACTGACATTTCACGCATGGTCTAGGTGCAGTCATGTCAACAAGGAGTGAATCTGCCACGCAAGAACTGCAGTCAACAGCGACTAATGCTGAATACAAACCATGTAGTACCAGGACAATAAACGCGTCACAGTCACTGCTGTCATGATGTAATAAACTATGACGTTAAGAGATAGTGTCTATAAATATATAAAATACAGTATATCAACAATGGCGGTTGTAAAGTTAATAATAACAGCAGACTTAATGTTGACTAATAAACTAGTTTATCAACTTCGGAAAGCGATTATACGAAAGATTATACAGATTACATTTAAGCGTAATATATTCATAAATATTCGTTGACAGTATTGATGAAACTGCCTCACAACACTTTTAGTACTTTGACAGTTGGGAGGCTGTGGCTATGTTGTTGTGGAAAGCAGATTCGTGTTGTAACATTACATTATCTTTGCACAGAAGCTTGTATCACATAACACCACTGATCTATATGTAACCAAATAATATAGTTTTATTTTTGATACCGTAGACGCATAATCGCAAGTCTTAGTTCTGTGAAAGTATATGGATCACAGTAGACGACTCTAGCAGACATATTTGTTTAAGATCTTATTCTATTTATAATGGCATAATAATACATAACTACTGTGTGATTGTTGCTTTTAAATGAAACACCATTTATCAGACTGAACAAAACATGGCCGTCGTTTATTATCTCATCCGACCAGCACCGGAGAAATCCGAAGTCAACAGGATCCGTCCGTAATATATAGGCTACGTATGTATATAAGAAGCAGGGAGCGGCTATATTACATCCCTCTCTACCTTGATTACTTAGTCACATTTGTTAATTAAAGGAACATTGAACTGCAATAAAGTTTGTGACACGGATTCCTAATAAGTGTTCGTTGTGAAAAGTGTTCGTTGTGAAAACAGATGAACGCACAAACATGCCATGTTATTTAACTGAACACTTAACTAGATAACGGATATGAAGGGCAGCGATCCGCCTACACCCTTATATCGTGTAACTAACTATATCTAGAACGGGCAGCGATCCGCCTACACCCAATTTCTAGATTTGCTCGATTAAGCGCTGTCGCTTTTTTCGAGCTCGTTGTGGACGGACAGCTTGCAGAGCAGGTGGCTTAAGCACCTCTTCGTCATCGTGGCGGGTCTCAGACGACTCATCATCTGTTGGCGGGTCGTCGTCTGCAGCTGTGTCCTCGGGATGATGTCGTGCGAATTCACAGGGCGACAAGCCTCGCACGCGACGGAACTTAGACACATTTCCCGTCACCGTGGACCCATCACCACGCACGGCGGTGACCATTGGTCCTTTCATTGCACTGACGATGAGCGGTGTCGGTGCAAACGGAGTAGAGAGTTTGTTCACTCTAGGCTGCTGTACAAGCACAACCTCTCCCATTTGTAGGTTCACATGTGAAGCGTGTACACGCTCGTCTGAGTACTCTTTCATTCTCGCTTTTGCACGAGCGTCTTGTCTGCGAACGACTTCATCTTTTGGGTGCACGCTCTGAAGCGTTGGCAGCTCAGGTAGCTTAGTTCTCGGTTCTCGACCAAACAGTAGTCGGTGAGGTGTGAACAGCGTAGAACTATGCGGAGTAGATCGATAGTTTCGAAGAAACTGCTGCAGTTCGCGACGCCAGTTGCGATGTTGAATGATGGCTGAACGTACTGCCTTCATCATCGGCTTGTTGAAGTTCTCCACTTGTGCATTCGCCATCGGCCATAGCGGTGTGATTTTGCGGTGACGGACGCCACACGACTGCATAAACTGTGACCACGCATTACTCTGGAATGGTGGGCCATTGTCCGACTTTATCGTTTCTGGATATCCGAACATGGCAAAAATGGACTCCATGATCGGCATAACTGTCTCTGCACTAGTGCTTCTGGTCACGTGAACGACTGGATATCTTGAATAGTCATCTGTGACGCAGAGTAAATATTCGCCTATCGGCACTGGGCCGCAGAAATCAATGCTCAGATTGATCCACGGGCCTCGCGGTAGAGTAGTCGTGTTTAATGGCTCCATCTGGCGGCGGTTGGAGTTTGCAACACACGGAATGCAACCCATGACGACTGCTTCCGTTTCTTTGTCTATGCCTGGAAACCACACTTGGTCTTGCAGATGCCCTGATGACCCTCATGTGCCAACTGTATGACACGACTGCGAAGTGCTGTCGGGATGACAATGCGAGAATCTCGTAGCAGAAAGTCTCCATTTTCTCCCACTGTCAGTTCATCCCTCACGTTCCGGAATGCAGCAATGTCAGTTGACTCGTTGTTAGCTATGTCATGCCAACGACCTGTGCGGATGACCTCGATGACCTTGTTTAAGGTCGCGTCTTGTCTTGTGTGCACCTTAATTTCGTCAAGGGTGATGGCATTTGGCGTAGAGCTGTCAGCAATGTGATTGATGAAGTCCTCAGCCATACGCTGCGCTTGGCTGACTTTTGTTGCTGGATGTCTAGACAGGTAGTCTGCTGGGTTGTCACGACCACATCTGTATTCTAGACGAATGTTGTAATGTTGTAAGCGCAGTGCCCACCTCGCAGCTCGTAGAGGCGGGTTTGGCTTCTGCCATATGCCCAACAGGGGCCTATGGTTCGTGATTATCGTGCATGCAGCGCCATCCGTGTACATGTTGAAGTGTTCGCAACCCCACACAACGGCTAATGCCTTACGCTCTGTTTGTGAGTAGCGTCTCTCCACGTCCGAGAGCGCACGGCTTGCGTATGCGACTGGTTTGCATTCTTGTGTAAGTATCGCTGCAACGCCAACTGGGCTGGCATCTACGAGTATCTCGGTTGGTTTGTGAGAATCGTAGTAGGCATTTGTTGCCGTCTCGGACAATGCGTTTTTTATTGCGTTAAACGCGTCCGACTGTGACTTCTCCCAAACCCATGGCTGGTCCTGCCGTGTGAGGACTCGAAGAGGCTCCGAGATTGTTGCAAATCTTGCAATGAATCTCGCGCTGTACTGTGCCATGCCGAGAAATGAGCGTACTTCTGATTGGTTCAGCGGTTGTGCAGCTTCTTGTAGATCTTTCACCTTTTGCGGGTCAGGTGAAATTCCTTCCTTCGAGAACACATGTCCAAAGAAGCCGATCTTCGCTTTGTTAAACTCACACTTTGGCAAGTTAACTGTTAACCCGGACTTGTGCAGTCTGTTGAGACACTCTGACAGTGCCCTGTCGTGATCTTCTTGGCTTGCCCCGAACACAATGATGTCATCACTTATGTTAATGGTGCCATTCATGCCGTTCAACACCTTCTGAATTGTGTACTGAAATACTTCGGCCGCCGAGTTTATGCCAAAACTCATTCGTTTGTACCGATACAACCCAATATGTGTTGAAAAGGTTGTTATATAACGGCATGCAGGGTCCAGGACTAGCTGATGGTAGCCAGATCGAAGATCTATTTTGCTGAATACTGTGGTCCCTTGCAGGCCTGTAATCAGTTCATCGATTGTAGGCGTCGCATGACGCGTGCGTAAGATGGCTTTGTTGGCCTCTCTCATGTCGACGCAGATACGTATTTCGTCTGGACTTTTTTGCTTTGGTGGCGTGACGATTCGCGACACCCACTCAGTAGGTCCTGTGACCTTCTCAATGACGTCTGCACTTTCAAGCTTTTCAAGCTCTTTGGTGACCTTGTCTCGCAGATGAAATGGCACTCGGCTGTGTTTGCGAGCTACCGGTGTGACAGACATGTCAGTGTGCAGCTTGACAGTGAATTTTTTCAGACTGCCTATACCCGTGGCAATGCCCGGATATTTTGCAATGACCTTGTCTGCTGTTTGTCGGTCGGACACAAAGTTGACTCCAACTCTCAGGGCCCCAAGCTGCTCAGCAATAGCCCTGCCCAGAAGTGAAGGCGAATCTCCATGAACGAGAAGAAATTCTGCGATTGTCGACTTGTCACCAATTTGCACGTCACACGTGACGAGCTTACGCACCACGATTGGCGGCGATCCATACGGATGTATGGTCCGTTTGCATGCTTCAAACTGCTCGCCTCGCTCTCGCAGCTGCGCGGCTACAGTAGAGTTGATTATGTTGCATGATGCACCCGAGTCAATGATCATGTCAACCGGTCCATCTGCAATGATTGCTGTGATCATGCCAGAATGAGGCGTCAAAGTAATTGCGTACTCATTTTCGCTGTTGTCGCTATGGGCAGCTGTTTCTGCTATGTATCGTATTGGATTGACTGGCTGTGCACGTTTCTTTTGTCACGTCTGTGAGCTGCGCTGTGACTGCTGCCTTGGTTTGCTTCGGCACATGACAGCGAAATGTCCACGCACTCCACATTTGTGACACTCTTTATCACGTGTGCACTTGCATTCATCACTTGTATGGCCCTGTAAGCCACAGCGAGTACACCGATCGTGACGTTGCTGAGTGTTAGAATGTCTGTTGACCGATTTACGAGTGTGTGTTTCGAATGGTATGCGTGCTGACCTGTTGAATGCAGCATACACTGTGTTGTTTGCTGTGCCACGAGCCATGTCTTTAGCCTGGCGTTCTGACGATTCTCTCGTTTGCGCTATCACGAATCAGAGCGACACCGATCGATTACTTGATCTCTGATGTACTCATCGACATTGTTCCCGTAATCGCATGATGATGCTAGCTGTCGTAACCGTGTTACGAACTGCCCGACGGTCTCACCTTCATGCTGTTCAGCGCGATGAAACATGTGCCTGTTGTACGGGACGTTTGATTTAGGCGTGAAATAGTCCGTCAGTAGTTCTTTTGTCTTTTGAAACGACGACGACGTACCTGTTTCTGTTTTGGGGAATGTATCATAAATGTCATGTACGCCTTCGCCCGCGGTGTGTAACAGCAAATCACGTTTTTGCTTGTCATCGGTGCATCCTGACGCACTGGCCATCCTGACAAAGTTTCGTGTCCACTTTTTCCAACGTTCAGCCGTTGTTGAAGGCTCGTTTTGTGCATCGAAGGTCGGTAGTTGGGCCACATTGATCGGAACAGCCATGGTGATTCGGTACGGTAGGCGGTTGCTTATTTGTAGGCTTAGCAGGTTCGCTTAATTCTCGTCGCCATTGTATGATTGCTGCTTTTAAATGAAACACACCATTTATCAGACTGAACGAAACATGGCCGTCGTTTATTATCTCATCCGACCAGCACCGGAGAAATCCGAAGTCAACGGGATCCGTCCGTAATATATAGGCTACGTATGTATATAAGAAGCAGGGAGCGGCTATATTACATCCCTCTCTACCTTGATTACTTAGTCACATTTGTTAATTAAAGGAACATTGAACTGCAATAAAGTTTGTGACACGGATTCCTAATAAGTGTTCGTTGTGAAAAGTGTTCGTTGTGAAAACAGATGAACGCACAAACACGCCATGTTATTTAACTGAACACTTAACTAGATAACGGATATGAAGGGCAGCGATCCGCCTACACCCTTATATCGTGTAACTAACTATATCTAGAACGGGCAGCGATCCGCCTACACCCAATTTCTAGATTTGCTCGATTAAGCGCTGTCGCTTTTTTCGAGCTCGTTGTGGACGGAGAGCTTGCAGAGCAGGTGGCTTAAGCACCTCTTCGTCATCGTGACGGGTCTCAGACGACTCATCATCTGTTGGCGGGTCGTCGTCTGCAGCTGTGTCCTCGGGATGATGTCGTGCGATTTCACAGGGCGACAAGCCTCGCACGCGACGGAACTTAGACACATTTCCCGTCACCGTGGACCCATCACCACGCACGGCGGTGACCATTGGTCCTTTCATTGCACTGACGATGAGCGGTGTCGGTGCAAACGGAGTAGAGAGTTTGTTCACTCTAGGCTGCTGTACAAGCACAACCTCTCCCATTTGTAGGTTCACATGTGAAGCGTGTGCACTTTCATTCTCGCTTTTGCACGAGCGTCTTGTCTGCGAACGACTTCATCTTCTGGGTGCACGCTCTGAAGCGTTGGCAGCTCAGGTAGCTTAGTTCTCGGTTCTCGACCAAACAGTAGTCGGTGAGGTGTGAACAGCGTAGAACTATGCGGAGTAGATCGATAGTTTCGAAGAAACTGCTGCAGTTCGCGACGCCAGTTGCGATGTTGAATGATGGCTGAACGTACTGTATTCATCATCGGCTTGTTGAAGTTCTCCACTTGTGCATTCGCCATCGGCCATAGCGGTGTGATTTTGCGGTGACGGACGCCACACGACTGCATAAACTGTGACCACGCATTACTCTGGAATGGTGGGCCATTGTCCGACTTTATCGTTTCTGGATATCCGAACATGGCAAAAATGGACTCCATGATCGGCATAACTGTCTCTGCACTAGTGCTTCTGGTCACGTGAACGACTGGATATCTTGAATAGTCATCTGTGACGCAGAGTAAATATTCGCCTATCGGCACTGGGCCGCAGAAATCAATGCTCAGATTGATCCACGGGCCTCGCGGTAGAGTAGTCGTGTTTAATGGCTCCATCTGGCGGCGGTTGGAGTTTGCAACACACGGAATGCAACCCATGACGACTGCTTCCGTTTCTTTGTCTATGCCTGGAAACCACACTTTGCTTCTGATCAGAGCTTTGGTCTTGCAGATGGCCTGATGACCCTCATGTGCCAACTGTATGACACGACTGCGAAGTGCTGTCGGGATGACAATGCGAGTATCTCGTAGCAGAAAGTCTCCATTTTCTCCCACTGTCAGTTCATCCCTCACGTTCCGGAATGCAGCAATGTCAGCTGACTCGTTGTTAGCTATGTCATGCCAACGACCTGTGCGGATGACCTCGATGACCTTGTTTAAGGTCGCGTCTTGTCTTGTGTGCACCTTAATTTCGTCAAGGGTGATGGCATTTGGCGTAGAGCTGTCAGCAATGTGATTGATGAAGTCCTCAGCCATACGCTGCGCTTGGCTGACTTTTGTTGCTGGATGTCTAGACAGGTAGTCTGCTGGGTTGTCACGACCACATCTGTATTCTAGACGAATGTTGTAATGTTGTAAGCGCAGTGCCCACCTCGCAGCTCGTAGAGGCGGGTTTGGCTTCTGCCATATGCTCAACAGGGGCCTATGATCCGTGATTATCGTGCATGGAGCGCCATCCGTGTACATGTTGAAGTGTTCGCAACCCCTCACAACGGCTAATGCCTTACGCTCTGTTTGTGAGTAGCGTCTCTCCACGTCCGAGAGCGCACGGCTTGCGTATGCGACTGGTTTGCATTCTTGTGTAAGTATCGCTGCAACGCCAACTGGGCTGGCATCTACGAGTATCTCGGTTGGTTTGTGAGAATCGTAGTAGGCATTTGTTGCCGTCTCGGACAATGCGTTTTTTATTGCGTTAAACGCGTCCGACTGTGACTTCTCCCAAACCCATGGCTGGTCCTGCCGTGTGAGGACTCGAAGAGGCTCCGAGATTGTTGCAAATCTTGCAATGAATCTCGCGCTGTACTGTGCCATGCCGAGAAATGAGCGTACTTCTGATTGGTTCAGCGGTTGTGCAGCTTCTTGTAGATCTTTCACCTTTTGCGGGTCAGGTGAAATTCCTTCCTTCGAGAACACATGTCCAAAGAAGCCGATCTTCGCTTTGTTAAACTCACACTTTGGCAAGTTAACTGTTAACCCGGACTTGTGCAGTCTGTTGAGACACGCTGACAGTGCCCTGTCGTGATCTTCTTGGCTTGCCCCAAACGCAATGATGTCATCACTTATGTTAATGGTGCCATTCATGCCGTTCAACACCTTCTGAATTGTGTACTGAAATACTTCGGCCGCCGAGTTTATGCCAAAACTCAGTCGTTTGTACCGATACAACCCAATATGTGTTGAAAAGGTTGTTATATAACGGCATGCAGGGTCCAGGACTAGCTGATGGTAGCCAGATCGAAGATCTATTTTGCTGAATACTGTGGTCCCTTGCAGGCCTGTAATCAGTTCATCGATTGTAGGCGTCGCATGACGCGTGCGTAAGATGGCTTTGTTGGCCTCTCTCATGTCGACGCAGATACGTATTTCGTCTGGACTTTTTTGCTTTGGTGGCGTGACGATTCGCGACACCCACTCAGTAGGTCCTGTGACCTTCTCAATGACGTCTGCACTTTCAAGCTTTTCAAGCTCTTTGGTGACCTTGTCTCGCAGATGAAATGGCACTCGGCTGTGTTTGCGAGCTACCGGTGTGACAGACATGTCAGTGTGCAGCTTGACAGTGAAATTTTTCAGACTGCCTATACCCGTGGCAATGCCCGGATATTTTGCAATGACCTTGTCTGCTGTTTGTTGGTCGGACACAAAGTTGACTCCAACTCTCAGGGCCCCAAGCTGCTCAGCAATAGCCCTGCCCAGAAGTGAAGGCGAATCTCCATGAACGAGAAGAAATTCTGCGATTGTCGACTTGTCACCAATTTGCACGTCACACGTGACGAGCTTACGCACCACGATTGGCAGCGATCCATACGGATGTATGGTCCGTTTGCATGCTTCAAACTGCTCGCCTCGCTCTCGCAGCTGCGCGGCTACAGTAGAGTTGATTATGTTGCATGATGCACCCGAGTCAATGATCATGTCAACCGGTCCATCTGCAATGATTGCTCTGATCATGCCAGAATGAGGCGTCAAAGTAAATGCGTACTCATTTTCGCTGTTGTCGCTATGGGCAGCTGATTCTGCCATGTATCGTATTGGATTGACTGGCTGTGCACGTTTCTTTTGCCACGTCTGTGAGCTGCGCTGTGACTGCTGCCTTGGTTTGCTTCGGCACATGACAGCGAAATGTCCACGCACTCCACATTTGTGACACTCTTTATCACGTGTGCACTTGCATTCATCACTTGTATGGCCCTGTAAGCCACAGCGAGTACACCGATCGTGACGTTGCTGAGTGTTAGAATGTCTGTTGACCGATTTACGAGTGTGTGTTTCGAATGGTATGCGTGCTGACCTGTTGAATGCAGCATACACTGTGTTGTTTGCTGTGCCACGAGCCATGTCTTTAGCCTGGCGTTCTGACGATTCTCTCGTTTGCGCTATCACGAATCAGAGCGACACCGATCGATTACTTGATCTCTGATGTACTCATCGATATTGTTCCCGTAATCGCATGACGATGCCAGCTGTCGTAACCGTGTTACGAACTGCCCGACGGTTTCGCCTTCATGCTGTTCAGCGCGATGAAACATGTGCCTGTTGTACGGGACGTTTGATTTAGGCGTGAAATAGTCCGTCAGTAGTTCTTTTGTCTTTTGAAACGACGACGACGTACCTGTTTCTGTTTTGGGGAATGTATCATAAATGTCCTGTACGCCTTCGCCCGCGGTGTGTAACAGCAAATCACGTTTTTGCTTGTCATCGGTGCATCCTGACGCACTGGCCATCCTGTCAAAGTTTCGTGTCCACTTTTTCCAACGTTCAGCCGTTGTTGAAGGCTCGTTTTGTGCATCGAAGGTCGGTAGTTGGGCCACATTGATCGGAACAGCCATGGTGATTCGGTACGGTAGGCGGTTGCTTATTTGTAGGCTTAGCAGGTTCGCTTAATTCTCGTCGCCATTGTATGATTGCTGCTTTTAAATGAAACACACCATTTATCAGACTGAACGAAACATGGCCGTCGTTTATTATCTCATCCGACCAGCACCGGAGAAATCCGAAGTCAACGGGATCCGTCCGTAATACATAGGCTACGTATGTATATAACATGCAGGGAGCGGCTATATTACAACTACTATTTAATTATTATTGTTAAATTGTAGTCCCTCCATATTATCGTATGTATTGATGTTATATGCACTGAATTTAAATCATAGTATATGTTTTGATTGCACCATGATCGACTAAACTTAAGTTAGGCACAAAGAATAGACGTAAAGTAAAGAAATCATAAAGATGTCAAACTCACCATTTTGCATTAGACTGATGTAATGTGTAGTCGTTCTGGTAGCACCATTAACAAAATTACTAGAAATACATTGGTAGACACCAAACTCATCATCTGCTACACGATACAGGATGATTTTGTTTCCGTCTACATGGATTCCTTCTCGTAGATCCTGATTGTTGAATATCCACAGAAATATTGTCTGTGGATTGGCGCAAACGGAACAAAAAATCTGCTTGGATGTGTGATTTGGTGCAGCAGCTGTCACCATGGGGCCTGAGAACCAGTGGGCTTCATCTGTCAACCAACAGGGCAAAATGGAGGACAGATCGTAAACAAGTACACAATGTGGCTACACATTTGAAATGGTTTATGAAGCATTATATTGTGATCTGTAAATACGTTTCACAGTAAGTCTCCAGTAAAATAGAACACATAATGTGGTGAGTAGTAAAGGAGGTCCCTTACCGGGGACCGTTGGATTCGGAGTGAAGCAAAAGCAAAGTACCCGGATGTAGGTCAAGGTCAAATACCCGGATGTAGGTCAAGGTCACGTGGCGCCCCCTACCGGAATTTTTTGGGAACTAGAATAGCACGCCACCTAGCGGATTTTTTCGGAACTAAAATATTTCCCGCCAAAACTATAACCGCGCCCCCTGACGGATAGTTGGTAAACTAAATTATTTCCCGCCAAAACCAAAAATAGCGCCCCTTGGCGGATAGTTGGTGAACTAATTATTTCCCGCCAAAAATTATTTCCCGCCAAACTAGAACAGCGCCCCCTGACGGATAGTTGGTGAACTAATTATTTCCCGCCAAAACTAGAACAGCGCCCTCTGACGGATAGTTGGTGAATTAAAATAGCTCCCCCTGGCGGATAGTTGGTGAACTAATTATTTCCCGCCAAAACTATGGAAGCGCCCCCTGACGGATAGTTGGTGAATTAAAATAGCTCCCCCTGGCGGATAGTTGGTGAACTAATAATTTCCCGCCAAACTAGAACAGCGCCCCTGACGGATAGTTGGTGAACTAAAATATTTCCCGCCAAAACTAGATAGCGCAGTCTAGCGGATTTTTGTCGAACTACAATTATACAAGTGGTGTCATATTGTGGACAAGTTGTAAATTAAATGTTCTAGTACTGCAAATATTCGTGTCTCTTGCACGCTTGCGTGCAATAGAGCCCCCTGACGGGTACATCACGAACTACAAACATCATCCCCTAGTGGACAAGTGAGCGAACCACATATGAGTACTGCAAATATTCGTGTCTCTTGATTTTTCTCGTCCATAAACACCTGGTGGATATATAATCATCAACTGATAGCACCCCTGTTAGATAAGTGGTGAACTAAATAACTACTCAACAGTCCGCGCTTGTGTACATTCTACTCAGCAGTCCGTGCTTTTGAATTTTCTACAATCCGTGATCTTTCGGCACGCCCACGTGACTTTTCGGCACATTCTCTAACTATATAAGCGCGGTGTTTTATCAATCGGATCGTCATTCCTATCACGACGACAGCACGCCTAACATCATCATGTTGAAGACACCCTACTACCGACCTCGCAATGTAGCGGAATCGAGCAATGAGGACGAGCCAACGAACAGACCCATCATGCCGGTGACCAACCACCCTGTCGGGCCATCGGAACCAGACGTAGTGGACGTCCCAACTCTAGAATCAACGGTAAGCGTCGACCCTCCTATCAAGGTCAAAGGTCTCCTTAGCGATAGAGTACGCCAGCACACTCCCTTCTACATCGGGTGCAGGTACTGCAAGAAGGGTATGATTGTCGACGACAGGGGACATTTGCAATGCGAACGATACGGTTATGTGGCCTCTGACATGTATATCATGGTTCAAACGGTTGCGACTGATGAGGAGGTCCTGCCACCAGCAAGATCATTACCACCATCGCTGAGACCCTTCACCTGCCTGGACTGTGGGGGATCATTCACACGGAAATATAATTCCAAGCAACACGTCACCAGCGGATGTTGTGCACGTCGGAAGAGGACGGCCGATGAAGCCAAGTTGTATACGTCAGTGGTGAGTCATACTTTGTATTGTTTTACTATGTACTTTCACCATCGTCGCCCCTGCGTATGTTTACCTCTGCTAAAATGGCATCCCTGTATATGTTTACTTCCGTTAAAATGGCGTCGTTATCACCGTACTCTAGCAACGGTGTACTATTTCCATTCATTCTTTAATATTGTTTTAATATTATTGAAATATTCTTGCAGAACTACATTGATGGCCCGCTACCACCAAAGCGTCAACGAATGGTCTCTGTGTCGACAGAGACGATTAACGACAACGGGACATCATCGATACCAACTTCCGTTCCTGACGACGTCACAACTACCCATGCTGTCAATATCACAACTTCTACCCAGCCTGCCAACGTCACAACTTCTGCTCCTGACTTTACTGGTCCGAACTTTACCATTGATTTCCCTGTAATCGAAATGAAGAAGACGCTGGCACGACACATAGCATGTAACATCTTTGAACTCTCAAGACGACAATGTCGTGGTTGCAAGATAGACCATCCTAGTCAATGTCATCACGATTGTATGTTATCTGATGACATTCAAATTTGCATGCACTTTGACGAGGCTGTGGAGACCATTAATTCAACCACAGTGGTGAAAGACTGTTTGAGTGTTTTGTTAGACGCAGGTGTGAAGCTATCCGATGTGACAGTCGAACAGTTGTGTAATATCAATACATGGTTGCAAGAATCTGTTTCGAAACAGTGGCGAAACACTACGAAACATATGGTTCTGGCAGTAATGGAGGGTGACCTGTAAAGAACTTTCTTTTGTCTTGTACACGATTAAACTTTGCAAGACTCTGTATCAATGTCTCTGGTTCTTTTAGTTATGGAGCGTGACATGTAAATACGTTTGTGTTGTTCACGAATAAACTGTGCAAACCTCATCTTGTGTCTTTTTCATAGTGTAATGCAAAGCATATGTTGGGAACCTTACTAATAGTCTTACACTTCACAAGTATGTCTGTGTAGTTCAGTACAGATATGTTAACCACTCATGTCTGTGTAGTTCAGTACAGGGATGTTAATGTACTCAGACCAACTAGTGGTGCAAACGAAACACTATGCTTTGACCAACACACGGCACGAATCGGACTCAGACCAACTAGTCGCGTAAACGAAACAGAAACTTAACCGATTACACTGCACAAATTGAACTCAGACCAACTAGTTGCGTAAACGAAACAGAAACTTAACTGATTACGCTGCACAAATTGAACTCAGACCAACTAGTGGTGCAAACGAAACACTATGCTTTGACCAACACACGACACAAATCGAACTCAGATCAACTAGTTGCGTAAACGAAACAGAAACTTAACCGATTACGCTGCACAAATTGAACTCAGACCAACTAGTGGTGCAAACGAAACACTATTCTTTGACCAACACATGTCACAAATTGAACTCAGACCAACTAGTGGTGCAAACGAAACACTATGCTTTGACCAACACACGTACAAATCGAACTCAGATCAACTAGTTGCGTAAACGAAACAGAAACTTAACCGATTACGCTGCACAAATTGAACTCAGACCAACTAGTGGACAAACGAAACACTATTCTTTGACCAACACATGTCACAAATTGAACTCAGATCAACTAGTTACACAAACGAAACACTATGCTTTGACCAACACGCTGAACGAATCGAACATTGAACTCAGACCAACTAGTTGCGTAAACGAAACAGAAACTTAACCGATTACGCTGCACAAATTGAACTCAGATCAACTAGTGGTGCAAACGAAACACTATGCTTTGACCAACACACGACACGAATCGAACTCAGATCAACTAGTTGCGTAAACGAAACAGAAACTTAACCGATTACACTGCACGAATTGAACTCAGACCTACTAGTTGGACAAACGAAACACTAAGCTTTGACCAACACGTGTCACGAAAACGAAACACTATGCTTTGACCAACACGTGTCATGAATTGAACTTAGATCAACTAGACACATCACACGAGACTATGTCCGAGATATGTCACGAGATTACGGATGATACATCACACGAGACTACGGATGACACATCACACGAGAATACGGACGAGACACGATATATGTCACGAGACTACGGATGACACATCACACGAGAGTACCGACGAGACAAGAGACGAGACTATGGACGAGATATGTCACGAGACTTCGGATGACACGTCACACGAGAGTACCGACGAGACAAGAGACGAGACTATGGACGAGATATGTCACGAGACTTCGGATGACACGTCATACGAGAGTACCGACGAGACAAGAGACGAGACTGTGACCGAGATATGTCACGAGACTACGGATGACACATCACACGAGAGTACAAACGAAACAAGAGATATGTCACGAGACTTCGGATGATACATCACACGAGACTACGGATGACACATCACATGAGAGTACGGACGAGACAAGAGATGAGACTATGGACGAGATATTTCACGAGACTACGGATGACACATCACACGAGACTACGGATGACACGTCACACGAGAGTACCGAGATATGTCACGAGACTACGGATGACACATCACACGAGAGTACCGACGAGACACGAGTTGTACAAACGAAACACTATGCTTTGACCAACACGTGTCACGAATTGAACTTAGATCAACTAGGCACATCACACGAGACTATGACCGAGATATGTCACGAGACTTCGGATGTACGTCACACGAGAGTACCGACGAGACAAGAGACGAGACTATGACCGATATATGTCACGAGACTACGGATGACACATCACACGAGACTATGGCCGAGATATTTCACGAGACTTCGGATCACACGAGACTACGGATGACACATCACACAAGAGTACCGACGAGACACGAGTTATACAAACGAAACACTATGCTTTGACCAACACGTGTCACGAATTGAACTCAGACCAACTACGAATTGAACTCAGACCAACTAGTTGTGCAAACGAAACAGAAACTTAACCGATTACGCTGCACAAATTGAACTCAGACCAACTAGTTGTACAAACGAAACACTATGCTTTGACCAACACGTGTCACGAATTCGACTTAGATCAACTAGTTGGACAAACGAAACACTATGCTTTGACCAACACGTGTCACGAAAACGAAACACTATGCTTTGACCAACACGTGTCACGAATTGAACTTAGATCAACTAGACACATCACACGAGACTATGACCGAGATATGGCACGAGACTTCGGATGACACGTCACACGAGAGTACCGACGAGACAAGAGACGAGACTATGACCGAGATATGTCACGAGACTACGGATGACACACCACACGAGACTTCGGATGACACGTCACACGAGAGTACCGACGAGACAAGAGACGAGACTATGAACGAGATACACCACAATAGACGGGTTATCGCGTGAGATTCCACCACCACCACCACAATTCCGCCACAATAGACGGGTTATTGCGTGAGATTCCACCACCACCACCACAATTCCGCCACAATAGACGGGTTATCGCGTGAGATTCCACCACCACCACCACAATTTCGCCACAATAGACGGGTTATCGCGTGAGATTCCACCACCACCACAATTTCGCCACAATAGACGGGTTATCGCGTGAGATTCCACCACCACCACCACAATTCCGCCACAATAGACGGGTTATCGCGTGAGATTTGCTTCAGAAGCAAAGCAAAGCAAAGCAAAATGACACATCACACGAGAGTACGGACGAGACAAGAGATATGCTACGAGACTACGGATGACACATCACACGAGACTACGGATGTCACATCACACGAGAGTACGGACGAGATAAGAGATACGTCACGAGACATTCAAAGAGGTGACCATCATGGTTTCCGACGTCACTCAACGGACACCAATGTAATTAGTCAGAGTATAACCATCTATCGATCATGATATGTCTCTATTCGTTGACACACATATTCGTTGGAAATAGCGGAAGCGTAGAGGCCGCCATGTCAGGTCGCCATGACATTCAAATAACTTCCGGTACTACGTTACTTCCGACGTAGCGTCCCTAGTAGAGGCCGCCATGACAGTCAAGTGACTTCAGGTACTACGTCACTTCCGGTGTAGAGACACCTAGTGGATAATCGGAGTACTACGTCACACACTGCCATAGCAAGCGAATTTGAAAACTGCTACGATCGAAAACGACTATGTCAATAACATGTAAGGACAACCACCTGACAGGACTTCATTCAATGAGGTGCCAAACATCACATACCTTCATGTCAAGAGACGATCATCTGTTCGGATTCACGTCCAACGAGGCGACCATAGGACTCGTATGAGGTATCGCTTCTTTTAATGGAAAACATATGTATATGAAGCAGCCGTCTTTTCAACGTAACAATTCCATATTTTCAAATAGTGCGAGCGATCAGATACGATACGACCTTCTCGAGAGTCGAAAAAGGAAAGACCAGAATCGTCGGAAGCACGGTATATACACTAGTTTTCGGCGTGATCTCATTTGCATAATCAATCAGACCGAACGTACATCACGTGACTTCCCTTAACACAAAAACTGTGCACGTTCGTGAGACAGGCGACATCTGATGGCCCCAACGGATAGCAGTGTAACTACTCAGAATAACGCCAACTACCGGCCATGATAGATATCTATTCGTTGACACACTTCCGGGAATACCGGAAGCGTAGAGGCCGCCATGACAGTCAAGTAACTTCCGGTGCGACGTCACTTCCGACGTGTCGTCCCTAGTAGAGGCTGCCATGACAGTCAAGTAACTTCCGGTACGACGTCACTTCCGGTGTAGCGCCCCCTAGCGGATAATCGGAGTACTACGTCACATGGTGGCGCCATCTAGCGGTTAAAAAATATATAATTAGGTTAGCTAGAGAAAAAAAGTTGGGGTTAACCTCGCGAAAATTTTAACAACAACCACTAAAGTGGTTGTTGTATAAATTTTCTGAAAATTTTCTGTTTTTGTCCCAGAGGGACAAAAACATTAAATTTTCGCGAG